>OZ029919.1:8513201-9065701 GCA_964023275.1 Norana najaformis
GCAGGCAGGTAAGTAAGTTACTTAGTTAGCTTGATGGGGAGAAGCTTACACGAAGTGAAGTGGTGTTTGGAGTTGGATCTGCAGGATAAATAAGGGCAAGAAGAGGAATGTATGCATGTATGTATGTGTATATGTAAGTATGTATGACCTGATCACAACTTCGTTTTGGTGCGCCATCGGTTGATGGCTTGTACATCAGACATTGACGCCACAGGTTTCTAATAATAATAAATAATAATGATAATATGTATGCATGTATATAGGCCTATATATGTACTTAAGCATGTAAGTGGGTGTATGTAGATACGTATCTAACACACAGATGGCGGTATAGGGGACACGCTTCAGCAATAAATTGTCCTTTGGCGAAAATAATCGGTATTTTATTTTGGAAGCTGCAGCGCCCCCTACCGAATGAACGGCGCTCTGTTTATGGCCAGTAATATACTGAAGTCGTCATGGGTCGGGAGGGATCCCCAGGGAACTGTTTAAGCATCCAAACCACATTGGGTCATGGAATAAACAGCGATCTCTGAGGTGCACCTAAACAGAGGAGAAGCGAGCGAACGTTGTCGTTATATTCCATAGAATTCTAATCATCCGAGCAAGCAATTCATCATCTTACTCCGCTGTGTTCGATAGTCGTTCGCCGCAGCTGTGGTCGCCTTTGTCGTCATAACCCACGGCGCACGTATCCAGACCGTGCAACGCCACTTCCGGATGTTCTCGTTGCGTCGTTCGTGTCCTGCGTCTTGAGGAGAAATACCCTAAGCAGTTTCGTCGACGACAGCACAAGATTAAGTAGACCATCCTTCAAGAAGAGGATGAAGGCGTCCAAGAGATTTCATCGATAGGCATAATCTTGAGGCGCATGTTTGACGCTTCGTCACGTTGGGTTGTTCTTCGCACTCAGTCGTGTATTGAGCAGTTAGGCCTATATATTGTACGCGGGTCGACTTGTCACCAGGAGGGTCAATCAAACTTCCCAGAATGAATATTTACATGCATTAGTCCGTCCGGTCTCTAGAGGTATGGCCGGATCCAAGGCCCGATTTGATTAAGAGACGATGATACAACTCATTTTTCAATATGTATCAGAATGATACACAATGAGAAAGAAAGCAAGGCGAGAAACAAATCCTCACAACACAAACGAGCTGGCAACGGAAACTGCGGGAATCTCAACCCCAAAAATCAAACAACGAAATACGCCAATTCTTGGACATGCAGACAACTCTATTTGATAGTCCTTCAGGACGATTGGTTTTGTCATGTGGAAAGAATGCCGACAGAATCCCACCCAATGCATTACATGCAGGATGCAAGGGAAAGAGAAGCAAAGGAATAAACCTGTGTTAGATGGACAACGTAAACGAAGACATAAGAAAGCTTGAACTAAACCCAAGAACAACACCTAATTTGACAAATGACCGAAAAGATCGGAGGGAGATCATTTATTCACATCTATTGCTGCCAAATGGGTGGCATCAGGAACTGATGACAGTGAAGGGCACAGTGCATATGCTTCATTTATCTTTGCACATTTCTGTATGCTTTGTCAGTTAGGCCTACCGCTGTTGGTTGGTGTATTGTTGGTTGCATTCGGTTTCTTGCCTGTGTTTCTCTGTGTACCTGGCCATCTTTATATCTGTATGTATATAGTTCAGATACTTGTCCCCTGTTAGGTAAGAAATTTAACTTGGGTTTTTTGTAAAGTAGTAATACAGAAATGCCTGATAGAATCTGCAGTATTTGACAACCTGTGTTAATTTCGCATACAGTTTAAGCTGCAATTATTTAATGGAGAAAAAAATACCAATGGTTCACCAAAACATAAAAAAATCTGCAGGAAGTGTACATTATAACTGACCATTTTAATGTACGATGCAAGAATTGGTTTTACTGTCAGAAGACTGATAAACTGTAATGTAACATGAAAGTTGTACAGTACTTCTAGAACCACACAAAGAGGCACATGGAGTTAGTAAATTTCTGTCCTAACACTTTAACTGAAAATCTGTCAGGACAATAAATATTCTACAATAGATGATTCTGAGCAGTGTGCCTACATGGGGCCAACTAACTGCAGCTGCATTGTTCTTGTGGGTGGTATTTCTAGTTCTTGATTCACCTGAAAATAAATAACCATACCTGCAACAATATATGTTGTAAATTTCTATGAACAGATTCTCGAAAAACTACTGAGATTAAATTAATACTCCAATTCTGAAGCTAACTGGCTGTATAAGGATAGCATCCAGGAACTACTGTTTCTGCTGAATTTGAACGTTGGAACTCTCCAACGTAAATAACCAACCCTTGCACTATTTAAGGGACCTTCAGTAGCATTAGTAACAAAGCTAACTTAGTGCCTTGTGTATTGTATTAGAACTATAGAAGTTCTAAGATTAAAATTACAGATCAGAACAGTCTCTTGTCTCAAACAGAATTCTGATGTCCTGTGATAGGTAGCACTCTGAACTGGAGGTTACTAGAGTTTGTATCTTGCACAGAATTGCAACAACCATAGTGCAAAAATAGTAAATGAGAGGGAATTTTATGCGGGAAAACTCAAACTGGACTGAATGCAGACTGTATACATAGGAGAGAATTTTTATTTGTTAAATATTTGTTTATTTTGGGATTAAAGGGAAAACCAGAAATTGGCCGAAGTGCAGCACAGACTGCATACCTTGGAATTGACATACTGGTGAAGCAGCATGCGAAGCTCAGTATTCTGTTGGCGCAAGATGTCCGTCTCTTCAATCAGCTTTGATCGTGAAGTCAGGACGTCGCTAAAGTCAAATTGATGTAAGATGTAAAACAATACCTATACCAGGAAATCTGTTCTGACTGATAAGTCACTGTAACATACCTTACAAAACATATTGTATAGGGAGTGCTAAAAAGCTATAGTTGTTACAAAGATACAGATCATGTTTACTTTAGGGCTTATAAACTGCATTTTGTTAAAAACCAGTACATGATCCAGTGATAAACTATTTGTCTTCATTAATACCCTTCAATGAGCTTGTTCTCTTGATGTGCCTTTCTTCAGTAGTTTATACTCAAGATCAGTTAAGCCTGGCTGCTGCCACTGTTGAGTAATCATAATAATACACCTGTACTTGAGTTGTGGCTTGCACTTGCAAGCCACTGGTATGGACAACATGCTAATACTTTTACGTTATGAGAACTTTCAACATGAGTACTTACAAGTATTTCTCAAAGCTTTCCAGTAGTGCTGACCAGACCTTTTCCTTGTCTTTAGTGATGACAGCAGGGTATTTGGCCCAATATTTCTCATCACCCGATTCATCTCGTTCATTAGCATTAGTCAGGATAAACTGTTCCACTATTTTGTCTCTGTCAAAAAGTGAAACGATCATCACCATCATCATTTATATCGCTATCATTAATAGCGTCGGATCCCAAGATAGCTTTACAGGGATGCCTCCCTTTGGGGAGTGGCCAAACCTGAACCTTCCTTGGAGAGAAAATACACTACGGGCAGAGCTGGTACTGAACGGCCACTCTACATCCAGAATTGAAGGGATTCGGATGGCTCCCGTCTAGAACTGGGCTGGAGTCACCCCTGCCCTGTTAAGTTGTGCACAGACCACTTCCGCCACAACACCCTAACACTGATCAACATCATCTTAATTATATCATACCCAGTGTTTCTGGAATAGGGAGGGTTTGCAAAATTTCCACACACATAAAAACATAAACTGCAGCAAATGCATGAAGGTAAAGGTAACACTTGTTTATATGTCATTATCGAAACTCATCAGAAGTGTAGTCCTGTGTTCTGAAGGATTTCTGGTAAAGTACTATTTATCACTGACAATGAACAATTGCTGAAAATCATTGACTAATGACGGAGATGACGATATTTTCGCTGCTGATTATTAGCTTTCTTAATAAATTATCAGTAAGTGCAAAATTAGCCTATGAAAAAGAAATATGTTTATAAAAAACAGGTAACAAAATGACATAAACAACTTCAGAAACACAAAAACTCCAGTTGTTAATAAACAAGTAACTAAATTAGTAAACGTGACAGTCGAGAGAACCAAGTTTGTTTAGGCCAGAGCTATTGAAGAAGTTGAACTGAAGCCTTCAAGCCTTTATAACATGATTGAAATTTTGAAAATTGGCCTGTTGTGAGGATTCTTTTGTCATCTTGTTTTCTCATTGTCCAGTATTCTGATCCATATAGAATTATTGGTTGTATCATCATCTTATGTACCCTAGCCTTTGCTTTCTTTGTTATTTCCCCACTTCTCCATATCTTGGCCATTTTTCCACACAATCATGATGTACATCCAATTAACCTTGTAGCGTTACCATTTGCAGTGTTAGACCTCCGACATGGACGAATTGATCTACATGTTCAATAGGTTCTCCATGGAGGCTGATGTTTACTGGCATCTCTGGCTTTTTCAGTAACCACTCTTGGTTTTCTATGTGTTAATCGGTAATCCGAATCTTCTACCGGTGCTTCTCACTATGTACTGTACTCTACCCTGTAGCTGTGCATAAGTGGTACATCAGCAAAATGTATGAATAAATCAATTCATAAATTCAGACTGACTGATCTATTGTAAGGAGGCATTATAAAATTTCAGACAATATTGTTTTCTGTAGCAAAGATAATAGGGAGGGCTGTAACTGCTACTTTAGACAAACTAATGCTTTGTCATTAAGCTCAACAACCTGTGGCTTACAGGAACTGCATGATTTATTGAAGAGCCATTGACATAAGGAGCGTTAGAAAAGCAGTAAGTCTGTGACAAAGTTCATGCTTTACGTAAGAGCCATAAATAATTGGATGGAAAAGTGTCACATCATCTCGCAATCTATAGCACATTTCATGGGTTACAATAGGCTATAAGTGCAGCTGTTTATCTGTCAGATGGGGAACAGTTAGTGTTGCATCATAACAACAATCTATTTCATATGATACCAAATGTTAGCATGTAGTAGTACATGTCTGTTTCATAAGATACCAAATGATACATGTTAGCTTCTGTGTCAGACTGGGAAGAGTAAGTATCACATCATACCAACAACTGGCAACTGCACACACTGAGAGTGTTTAGCCTCCCCTCCATGCATGTTATCAAATCTTATCACTATCTGAAACCAACTTATCAGCTATGTGAATCACAAAACACCTTAACTACGCCACCTTTACATACAGATGATATTTTTTCAAGACATCCTGCACTTTTAGCCGAGGACTTTCCTTCTCGCCACTGATTGCTTCACCAGCTTTTGTAACAACTCCTCCTAAGAAAACTTCCCCAGTGGGCGAGATATGGTCGCCTTCTGGCATGGAGATTTCCTCTGAACTGGTCACATCACCTGGTCTGCAGGGCACAGCACTTACGATCAACCCAATAAAGTTGCTTAATTCAAGTAAAATTCATACAAACATTTCTAAGCAGACAAAACTAAATGGCCTTTTCCCAGTACATGGAAAGGAACCATATATATGTAAAACATCTGGATTACACGCCTCCATTCGACTCGGTGAACTAATTCTATGTACAATAAACACGTTACATATTATGCAGGCAACATTTGGCAATCCAATCAAAGTTACTTCAGGGAAGGTCTGTTTATTATAACAAAGTTTCCTTAGAGCACACAGCAGGACTTGGAGTGCAGCATTGTGAAAAATCCCTGATGGTAAACAAACAAAGCTAGTGCTTGGTGTTGACAAACTGTTGAATCATTCTGTAGGTTGTATTTTGTTACGGCAGTGGCAGATAAAAAAACATGTCGGTCCTTCACCACTGCATCCAGGTTTTGAATTCTGGGAGAAAAGTAAAACTGATTGTATTCCATGCAAAGCTGTATGGCTATGTTGTCAAACATGTTGTTTGTGGATTATTTGCTGTTGTCTGGTTTGCGCTTAAGCTAAAATATCACTTACAAGGGCAGGTCCAAGATCTGAAGTTTTGGAAAGAAGTGACAGCAGGCTATGGAACTTGACAAGAAAGCGATTAGGAATTATATACATCCATTATGCGCCCTCGAATCCACCACTTCTTTCAGCCAAGTAATAACCTTCTGAGGACTACTGCTGACACAAAAGAAGCGCACTCTATTAAGTTAACCCTGAGTGGTTAGCTTACATTAAGGCATCATAAAATGCAGTGTATTTAAGGGTAAGTAGTATTTTTGGTTTTGTTAGGCGACAGTTCAGTTGCATTAGTAGATATTGTTATATTAATGCTTTTAACCCAGTCAGCTGCTAAAACTATTAATAATAAAATAAAACTAAAACAAGTAACAAATTTGACCGTGTTTCATATTATATGTGTGATATACTTCAGTGGCTGCCTATATTTGTTGCCCCATTTCAAGTTTGTCTGGCTACACAACTTCATTCTGTGCACTTTGAGAGTGCAACACTCTGCCTAATCAGTGGTTGGGCCTTCCACCTGGAATGGCCTCTCTCTAGATATGCATGTTCTTTCAACCAGAGACGCCACGTGCTCCTTCCATAAACACTTGAAACTGTTCTCTTTCTCGAAGAGGCCGGAGTGGGAGTACCTCTGAAGAGGAATCTTGGACGGGTGCTATATAAATACTCCAAATGAATTTAATGAACATGGAACAGGGAGTTTTATCAGTTTTATCAACTGATATTTTGTCTTGAACGTCTGACAAGTAGAGTAAGAAGACTGCAGGAGTGTGAGTGAATTATCAACCACCAGCCCATTAAAACCCTCAGTTATTCCCTACTGCCCCACACCCACGATTGTATTATTCCTCTTGCTGACAATCTAACACGTGAATGTTTTATTATTAGGATGTTGTATGCATATTAAATTTTCTTGTGTTCTTAAATACTTGTAAACCGATGTGCGATTAGCTGTTGGTTAATAAAGAATATACTTACTTACTTACTTACTTACATTAGAAATGGCTTTGGAAACAAGAACCACTGGTCAGCCATTTAGATTAGATTAAGTTTATCTGTTTGTTATCAGTGGTCTGTTTTGTCTCTTTCCTTGCTTTCCACAGATAGATTTCTATCATCTAGATTATCTTTATAGGTCAAAGATGTGTTGTTACAGGAAGATACAGATGTGGAAACTGAAAGAAGCAGACAGAAAAGAATACAGGCAGACAGATATGCAGAGAGAGACACAGAGAGAGAGAGAGAGAGATGATATAAAAAGATATTAAGTAAACAGTCATACTGCTTACACAGATACAAACAAACAATTTTAAATACTAAGTATTAAATACTAAGCCTGGCGGGTCGGCTGAGTGCTGTTGGGCATCACTGGGCATCTACTGGATGCCCTGTCAGAAACAAAATCTACATAACAAGTCACAATTGATGCACAGATCTCAGTTTCTAATAAGTAGCAGCCAGACACTTCTGAATTATAACCAGCAGAAACAGAATATTCACAGTGGTGGCAACGCACTATTCAACCGCACACCAAGGGTCAACACTGAGGGTTGCATTGACACGACAATGCCTAAGGTCAGACTAGCACCATAAATCAACACTATTCTACAAAGCAAGGTGCTGCATGCAAGACTTGAAGGAAAGAATAACACAAACAGACCAGAATTGTGAATACATACCAGAAACAGTTAACAAGAATCAGAATAAGAAAAGCATTTTGCTTGACAAACAAAGAACAGATCTATACCTATAACCGCCAAACGGTGTCAGGTGTCGATGATGATTACAATGGCGATGAAGACGATGAAGATTATGATTCTGATGACGATAACAATGACGATGATGATGATGCTGATGATTACAGATGTGGTAAACCTCAGAGAGATGGAAAAGATGATAACCAAGGAGTGTTGACTTACTTCTGCTTATTTTTGTTATAGTCCTCTACAAATGCCCTCAGTGCCTTTAGAACGCTATTTGGATGTATCAGCTGAGGCTCCTTTTCGCCCGGTGCTGTCGTTGTCCGTGACTGTCTCTCTTCCGCATCACCTTCTTCCTCAGCAGGTGTTGCAGAACGTACCGACAACCCGCTCACACTTCTTTGTTCCTCTTCCGTGCGACTTCCAACTTCTTGGCGTGAACCTGCTTGACTTGGTGGTCGTTCCAATTCACCAATGTCTTGTGTTGCCTCAACAATCTCCTCATCAATGTTAATTTTTATGGCCTGCCAAGAAAGAACAAAAATCCAACGAAACTGTCTGCCATCAAACAAAAAATGCATCTCCTAAAATTATCATTGTCTGCCTGCATGGTTTAAATTGCAGAAATTCTTGAGTGAAACCAGACGTTGTGCTTGACTGTATTCTCATAAGTAATCAACAACGTATATAATCAGCAACCAGAGACATAACAGTCTGAACTAATGATTCTATAAGATCAGTATCTCATATGATCCATCTGTTAATACATTTGTTGATCAACCATCCAGCTCATTCATTCATCCATTCATTCATTCACATGTTCAATCATTCACACATTCATTCATGCATTCGCTCATTCAAGCATTCATTCACACGTTCATTCATTCACACGTTCATTCATTCACACGTTCATTCATTCACACATTCATTCACGTATTCATTAATTCATTCATGCATGCATTCATTAATTCATGCATTCATTGTCTCCCTTTCCCAGCTCACTATCCCTCACATTCATTCTTTCTATCTTGTGTGCATCTGAATGCACGCATCTGATCAACTACACAGTACCCTGAAAACTTCTCAAACCTAACCCAAACTATTCAACAACATATTTACCCCACCAAATCCCACTCCATCACCTGCTCCCAATCCACTCTATGGCCTATCTATGGAATTGTCTTATGTGTATGAGCTAACAATACCTGGCCTGGTAAGCTTGACAAAGGCTTTGCATCTGCTGGCATTGGCTTCATATACCTCAAGAAGTAGCGTGACAGATTTTGAATGTCATCTTCCGTCTCAATGCCAAGCACCTAGAATCAGCGATCACAACAGTCATGTGAAAACTAATCGTCTTGCTAAAACTGTAAAAACTGTTCAAGGAAACCTGCATATTCAGAGGTGCTACTGAAGGCTGCAGTGAAATCAAAGCAACAATGTTATTAGTTTAATATAAGTGTAGATTAAGTTATTTAGCTCGTTTGAACTGTATTCATTTGTTTAACTTGTTCAAACCAGTGGCAGATTTAGCTATAGGTGCAGAGGTTTGCCCCCGATACCCCTTTGGTTATATGCCAGTAACTCTTTTTTCCAGTACAGAAGCTTTACAGCAAACTTTAGCCAAGCGTAATCGTAATCTCAAGATTTCTACATTGCCCAATGAAAGCTAAGTCGTGGGAACCAGCTTATTCACAGGCGCACTGTGACATTAAGTTGTAATGTGCTGTAAGTTAATGGAAGTGAAGCGAAGACAGTCAGAATTAAGACAACAGACATCAAGTGCAGTACCACTTTACTTGCGTTAAGGCAGTCTGTGTTAAGTCAATCAAAGTGGAACATACACCAAAGATGGCATCCAGTTTCATTAGCGTCTGCTCACATCTCTCCAGCGGCTCAAGCAGCGTCTTTAGCTTCGACTCCAGAAGAAAACCCTGAGAACAGATACACGATGAAAGCACCAGTATAAACACACATGTACACAGACCTCTGTGTGTGTGCATATGAACAAGTATATACGAAATAAATAAGTATCCATGCTAGTAGAAAATGGAAAACCTGTCGTTCAGGTAACAATGTGAACAACTAAACTTAGTGAAGTGTCTCAATGTTTTGCCACTGTGACTCAGTTCCCATTACCTCCAAGACCCCAACTTGAAGTTCTGAACCTGCCTCTCTTGGGCATATGATCATTAATTGCTTCATTCATTGATTCATTGACTCATTCACTAGGTCAATGGCTCATTCACCAATTCATTGACTCACTCATTGACTCACTCACTCAGTTACTCGTCGGTTCATCCGTGCATCCATTCATTCATCCCTCCCTCAATTCATCAGTTTTGTTGAATCGTACATCCATGCATTCACTCGTTTTTCATTCATGCATTAATTCAGTCATGTATTCATTCTTTCATTCATTCTTTCTTTCAGCATTCCATTCATGCGTTCATTCACACACTCACTCATTCGCTCTATGAAGAGACATATTTGATTCGTACTGATTCGTCACAGAGGAGTTCTAGTATCCTTTTGATAAGCTGTGTTGAGAATTTCTTTTCTCCTGTTTCCCGGATTCTGTCAGCCGAGATCTGCAACATCTGTGCACTTTTCTCCTCAATTCCTCTGATCTCCTCCTCCGTCATTCCTTGCTGCTTCATCAGCTCAACTTCCTCTGCACTCCCTTGACCAGTCGCAGTTCCTGTTTCACAAATCAACATCCTCAGCGGCTGTCATCAGGATCTTAGTCATCATATTAGTTGCTAGATTTTTATCAGCCTCATAACCTAATGCTAGAAGTGACAGAGAAGTAACCTCTCTTGTGCAGAGCATTTCTTTGAAGAAGAGCAGTCCCATAAGCTAACCCTGAGCGGCAGCCTTTGGTATGAAGCGTTAGCAACTTCATATTTCTTGACCTTGGTACATGACGGCAGGTGACTAGTATTCTCACTTGCCGTCTAATCTTCTCACCAACAGTGTATGCACAGTCTGCTCATTTGCTACTGGTGCAGAAATTTCTAAACAACTTTCTGCCCTAGTGGGGTTTTGAGCCCCAATCTTTCGGTTAACAGTCCAGCATGCTAACCACTAGACCATCACTGTTTCATAGTCCGGCAAAATGTCCCATCAGAGAAAATTCCCTGTTGCTCCCCATTAGCTATGGGCCATAAAAGCAATAGCCAAATGCTGTAACGATTTTGCAAATCTGATCTGACTGCCTGATTTTCTACACAACTTTTTATTCTCATTATTCATCAGATAGCACCAGTGTTTGCCATCACATACATGAAGCCAAATGGTGTGTGTCTGAGGCTATTATTACATAAGCAGTCTCTGTTGTTTTAACTGGGATTTAAATAAGACTCACAAATATGTGCTATAATAGATTTTCATAAAAATGCAGTCAGAGGATGCATGTGAGTACCATCACAAGCTGGAGGTTTTAAAATGTGTCCTGCTCTTATATTGCTGTGGTTGTTTTTGCTTCCCAGCCCATAAGGCCCAACATATCCAGTAAAATCTGGGGCCCTGTGCTTCTCAAGATTTTCTGTAAAGGCATTTGAACAAGTGTGTTACCTTTCTACCTTAAAAAGCAATACAATCTTCTAGTATAATATAATTCTAATATAAAACACTCCTCTTCTGCAGATCCTATCCTGATTCTTCTGCTTCCCCTTATCTACCTTGCAGATCCAATTCCAAACACCACTCACCATAGTCGCCCGACTGCCTCCCTGTAGAAATAGCAAGTTTACGATTACGAATATCATGTTGTGACAGAATGACGGTTGGTGATGCTGCCTGTTACAAGCATTAGCCTTTGTGTCCACGTCTGTGCTCACCTGATGTCAAGATCTGTTTGGCTAACTCGTGAGCTGATTCTCCAGTCACCTTGATCCTGCACGAAATTGGTCCAACGTTGTTCGTGAACTCGCTGTAGGCAGAAAGACAAGCATTGTGAAATGGTCTAAGCGACCAAGTAACAAACACATTTCACAGTACAACCTGGTACAGAGACACAAGCTTTCCATCAATTCCAAGCCTTTCCTTGTATACCTGTCTTACTTACCCTAGCCACCTACCACATACATCATGAATAGTATCAGTGATCATGCAATTTATTTCACAGTGAAAACTGGTACAAAGACATGAACTTACCATCCTTCTGAGTCTTTCTGCCTAGGGTAGGTAAGAGCCTGTCTTATCTACTCTATTCCCCTACTCTCTGCTAGCATACAGTAGCCTACCCTATAGTATTGTACTCTGTATGGAACTCTCAACTCAATGCTCTGCAACTGCAGAACTGCTAACAAACTTGTTTTGTTATTATTATTATTATTATTATATTATTATTACTTTTTAACACATAAAATGCAGAGGGAGAAGTAAAATCTATTCTACGCAAGGGAGAGTGCAGTTGTTTTATTCTTATTAAAATTTCTGCATATAAAACTTATATACCAACTACACAGCATCAATTGATAGCCCTAAGCAATTATACGCGAATAACAAGCTCACCGCCCTTCCACGGCAACCATCTTAGGAGTGCCATGACTGCATTAATCAAAGCAAACTATGCAAACACTCAACTACTCTCTTACCAACAACAACATCTCACACTTTTCTGACTGATGAAGCTGCAAACTGCACTTCTTCAGTTGCGGTAAATGTGAAACTTAGCAGCACTGTACTTGTATTTTAGTTCAGAGACTTACAGATCCGGTTGTATCCATGGCAACCCAAGCTGTTGCTCATGGATTGCTTTGTCGGCCTGGAGAACTCGCTTAATGTGTTCCTTGCATTCGGTTTCTTTCATCTCCCAGATCTCCTGATACTTCCGGTCATCAATCGACATGAAATGCCTACCAAGAAAACAAAAACTGCTGTGAGGGGACCACTGCTCCTCAGTTTGCCCCATCCACAATTTCGCAGACACCCGAAGTCTGTCTTATTTGACAGTGATATCACTGCTTTGGGTTGGGAGCAGCCCTGATGAGTTTACTCTTGAAGTGGCACTTTATAAATGTCAAATTACAATAACAATTTTTTATGTACAGTTGTTGTGGCCCAGCAGAATTTTTGTGAGGTACTGTGGTGCTTTTGTGAGGTACTGCAATATTTCTTCAATTATTTTTCAAAAGTACACATTTAAGTGAAAATTTTAATGACAGCAAGTAATGACACATTTCAAAATAAGAGCGAAATATACATGAAATTAGAAGCAAAACATAATTGATAGGACTGGTTGTGTACTTGGACTTTTTCTGTAGATCAATGTACTGTTCTGTAATGCGCTTGTAGTCTTCTGATAGTTGTTGGTTGTCATCTAGATACTGCTTCTCCTGCTTGGCCAACTTCGCTTTTAGGTTCGTCAGTATGTCGTGCATTCTGCAGCCAATGTGAACATTTCCATACAGACAGAAAATTCAACTACGAATATACCATGGAATAAACTAAAGTTTAAAAACATTGCATAGAGCACACAGTTTAGACGAAGCAGCAAATCAAGCCTTATTATACTGCGGATCCTTTTAGAATGTGATCTTCTACCATGAATGCAAAGCTTCGTGTTTCACTTTTCAGGCTCAGGTACTATTTTGCCAATAGTGTCACCACTTTCGCTACCACTTAGCTGTCTCCTCGATTTGTACCAAAGCCCTTCATTTGTCAAGTTTGAGCCCTGACCACCAAAGTACAATTCTGTCTTTAAACTGTGGAGTCAAGCAAAGCACATATCCAACATGACTGACATCTGTAGACTCAATTATCCTGCAGAATTTGTAATAGCAAAGTTACAGGTTCCACATTCTGATAAGCTTCTACTAAAAGTAAAAGTAGAGCTCTCCATGTCCCATAGTGGAAAGCTGGGAAAGTGCTCATTTCCAGCTCTTCAGCCTCGAGCCAGCAATGGACAAATCCCAAGGTTCTGGACAAGGGACCACTGCATTTGCAGGACTCGCTGTTTACTTTCCGACTTACACTAATCACGCAGAATCTGTAATAACATTGTTACAGGTTGCATGTTCTAAAGATCATGGTTATAATTCATCCATAGCTTAAACAAAATCAACAGGAAAGATTTAAGAGAAGTCAACTGACCGCGTAATTTTACGTTTCTGCTGAGATTTGGTGATTGCGTTTTCCTCATCTCGTTTCTTGAGCACCTGGAAATTATACTCAAGCTTCTCCTGGTTCAGCTGATAGGTTGCCTTCATCTGCTGCAGTTGCTGCTGCAGCAACTGAAAGATAATCATCACATCACACAGAATATAAAGTAAGTATGTACGTATCCAAGCACTTACATAGCGCAAGTTAGGAACCTCACAAAGACATTGCAGACACGACTATCTAACAGTTCTAAAATGGTGTATCAGAAGACAAGCCGAGAACGAATGTTTCTTTGGAGCCAAGGCATAATCCCATGTTAAGTGGATTCGTGCATAAACAGGTCCTGCATGAACGGGACTGCAATCCCATGTTAAGTGGATTCGTGCATAAACAGGTCCTGCATGAACGGGACTGCAATCCCATGTTAAGTGGATTCGTGCATAAACAGGTCCTGCATGAACGGGACTGCAATCCCATGTTAAGTGGATTCGTGCATAAACAGGTCCTGCATGAACGGGACTGCAATCCCATGTTAAGTGGATTCGTGCATAAACAGGTCCTGCATGAACGGGACTGCAATCCCATGTTAAGTGGATTCGTGCATAAACAGGTCCTGCATGAACGGGACTGCAATCCCATGTTAAGTGGATTCGTGCATAAACAGGTCCTGCATGAACGGGACTGCAATTCCATGTTAAGTGGATTCGTGCATAAACAGGTCCTGCATGAACGGGACTGCAATCCCATGTTAAGTGGATTCGTGCATAAACAGGTCCTGCATGAACGGGACTGCAATTCCATGTTAAGTGGATTCGTGCATAAACAGGTCCTGCATGAACGGGACTGCAATTCCATGTTAAGTGGATTCGTGCATAAACAGGTCCTGCATGAACGGGACTGCAATCCCATGTTAAGTGGATTCGTGCATAAACAGGTCCTGCATGAACGGGACTGCAATCCCATGTTAAGTGGATTCGTGCATAAACAGGTCCTGCATGAACGGGACTGCACTGTATACTTGTATATATGTATGTGCACTGTATCTTATGTGTGTGTGTGTATGCATTTATCTATGTATTGTTATGAAAATTTGACTTGTGCACAAAATCACACAGTAGTGCAAGTCTGAGGCATGGGCTAGTCAGCTGCCAGGTGATAGTGAGTGTATGTATGTATGTATGTATGTACGTATGTATGTATGTATGTATGAATTTATGTACTGGTATGTATGTAGACAATCAATAGCAACTTTCTAAACAAGTACAGCAAGAGAACCCTGTTTCATTCTTGTAATCGATTAAGGCTTTGTATCATAGAAGAAACTGACAACGTACCTGGACATCAGTTTCAAGTTTGACCTTGACCTGGTTGTATTCCTCAGCGTCCTGAATGCGCTGGTTATGCAGCTGTTCTTCGTTCTCAGCCACTAGCTGTTCTCGGCTTTTCATGTAGTCCAGCTCCTTCTGGCGCCGTTCCGTCATCATCTGGTTCAGTTTGGCACTCTGCTTCTCAAGAAGAGTAGCACGCTCCTGCACCAGAGCTCGCTGAAACCAAACCAATGATCACTAGACGCTCCTAGACCATATCTTGCTGAAATCAAACCAATGTTCATTAGATGCTCCTGCACTAGAGCTCACTGAAACCAAACCAATGCTCCATCATACCTTAAGGACCTCTGCGCTTTGGTTTCTTCGGTCCCAGGCTCTCTCCGGTCGGCCGCCCACGGGTGCTTCATTGTCCTGCATATGCATACTTGTACGGCTCAGTGCAGAAGCTTTCCCCATGTTGGACCTACCAACTGGAATAGTCTTTCTCGTGAGTTGCAACTCGAGCTCCTCAGTTTGCTCCTTCCGCAGTTTCATAAGTGCCTGAAGTCTGTCTTATTTGCCAGTGGTTTCACTGATCTGGGTTGGGAGTGCCCCTGATGAATTTATTCTTGAAATAGAGCTTTATAAATGTCAAATTACAGTTACAATTACGATGCTGACAAAACACATTCATTCCTTGTTACACAACAGCTGAAAATGTTTCAGGCTTTGCCTGCTTCATCTTATATATTCAAAGCTCAAAAAAGTTAATTTGCAACTGGTTCTTCCAACCATGTAATAACTACAGACATTGTATAAAATATAGGTGAAGCATTTAATTCTTTGATATTTAGCACCATGATAATTAATCCATGAAATATTTCTCTCATGTTTAACACTGACCGAATCTGATATCTGACTCTACAGTATTTAAATTATAAATATTTCTCATCCTTAACATTAATATTTCACTCCGTGAATTTTTTAATAATTTAACGTTGTAATATTTAATAATTTAACTATGTAATATTTTAAATTAAGATGCTAAATTCCATTAAACTAATGACATTTAATTACTGAAATGCATTTATCTGTTTGTTACATTTATGATAATAAGAGAAAACTGACTTCTATCTCATCCAGTTCCAGTCGATAAGCTTTCCTCAATTCCTCTACAAGATTATTTATGCGTTCTATTAGTAGATCAATGTCCTCCATTTCTTTCTTCAGATCGCGCACATATTGATCGTCTTTTGCCTTTAACTCCTGCAAACAATATAAATGAAACTCCTTCCATAAAACACAAAGCAGGGTGTGTACACGGGGACCTTAAATGACGTACCACCCATTCAAATTGGCAAAGAGTAAAGGATCTCATCCAATCAATACATTGCAAAGTGAGTAGGGTCGAGTCATATGGTCACTATATATAACTACCTCCTCTCTTTCAATTCTGTTACAATTCTAAATTTACCTTTACAACTCTAAAGCTTGACACTGGATTCTTCTTCTTCATAAAATAAATAATATTTAAATTTAAATACTTTTACTATTTTTTTTCGTTCTACATTTGCCAAGACTAACTTCAATATCAAAAGCCTTAGTTAAAATTGTACTACATTTGCAAAACCTAGAATTATCTTAGAGTTGATTCAATGCCTTCGCTTAGATGAGTTGCGTAATGTATATCCGCACAGCATATGGACAACTTGCACTCAGCTGCTTAGCTGTGATGTACTCACAGCCTGATAGTCATTGATGAGCTTGTTTTTCTCATCAAGCATCGCATCGCAAGCTGATTTCTGTGTCATCAGCATCTGTTGATCACAACATAAATAAACATTAGAAAACACAGGTCAGTTATAAAGGCAAAGTTTTTATGGCAACTGCTAATGTAATTGTCCAGATGTTTAGAACCCAATATCTTCTTATAGGTTTTTAGGATCGATTTAGAAAAGAGGACAGCAGTATCTTAAGCTAATACCAAGCGGCAGCAATTGGTATGAAGTGTTAGCACCTTCATTTTCTTAGCCTCAGCATAGAAAGTTGGGTGGCCAGTCCCTTCCCTTGCTGCCTGACACTCCCACCAACAGCATACATCAGTGTACTCATTTAATATCCGAATTCACTAGAGGGCGTTAGTAGAAGAAATCTAGGAATACCGGTAGCTTCTTGTCTTGGCGACGATCTGGTTAAGCACAATAATAATTAACCAAAATTACTATAATTAAGGCAAAGCTACTGCATATTCAGATGTAGAACTGGAGTTGAAGGAATGAAGAAAACACCTGATAACTGTTAGTTTGGACAGCATAACAATTTCACACTTAGGCTGGGTTCAGTTAGGTTAGGCTATGCTATGTTCAGTCAAGTTAGGCTATGATCACTTCAATTTGATAAATAATGACACTGTATGAAAATAACAAATCAAAGAAGCCATGGCTTAGAGCTAATAAGTACTGGCTGACCTCATGCAAGTCATGAGCCAGTTCTTTCTGAAGAGCTATTTCCCATTTCTTGCTGATCTGAAATCATTCATTCTTTTGAGTCATCAATCAATATGAATATTATATTGATGAATGAATCAAACAACATAAAAACAAGCAAAGTACTAAGTAAACCTTAGGTAGATGAAGATATAAACAAATTAAGAGAATAATATTTTATTGGAAATCATTAATAAATTGCTAAGATTCAAATTGCAATTACATCCAAAGGACCAAAAATACAATGGCAAAAAAGTCTGGATTGATCATGGGATCCTATTCTTCATCTATAATTTGAAGACTAACTAAAGTATGACTTGGTATGCTTGTGAATTTTTATAGTAGCCAAGATAAAACTCTGTAAATCTACAAAAACTAGCTGCATCACCTGACCCTACCTGCCTCACTTTTAATCTTCTAAATATTGACCTGATTGCGGCTTGGCTTTGGTGGGCATCGGTTGATGCTTTGCGCATCAGACACAGGCACAACAGAAGTTATTAATTAAAAACTGAATTTGTTTTGACTGAGCGGCTGTGAACAAGTTACTTCTGCAACTTATCTTTTTGAACCCTGGTTAATTAAATCCAGAGATTAAAATTTTGGTTATATTTAGAATTATGTCATAGCTTTTGTAATTGCATTGTTGTGCTTTCAAAGTATATGGCATCTTTTACATCCTCAAACTTCTCCAGTCCAACTTTCGCCTCTGCCTCCAATTTTTCTTTCCTACAATTGCAAATACAACCAGGAACATCTCTTAGTATACTGGAATAAACAAGCAATAAAATAATAATTATTTTTTCCCTGAGGTACATATAATCCCTTGGATTAAAAACTTATTGGCGAAGAGGTAAACATCTGGAACAGCTGCTACTTGTCAAGTTTTTATTATTATTGTTACTGCTATTGTTATCATTATTATTATTGATATTTAATAATAATGATATAAATATGAAAAATGTTACTGTCCTTTGTTAAAGTGCAAGACATGAAAATCTCACACGGCATATGAAGTGAAAAATTCGAAGTTCATTTAGAACTAAAAGAAGCTGACATTCACCTGTGACGAGCTGCTTCTTCCTCCTCGAGTCGCCTCTGGACCTCACGAGCATCTCCAGCCACCCGAACATTGGTCGTCATTTCAAATCCATCGTCATTGAGCTTCTTAAGACGTATGTAGCTGTCTTCAATCTGCTTTCGACTGACACTCAGCTCCTCTACAACCTCATTCTGCTCCTGCCTTTCTTCTCCAACTTCCTCCCTTAAACATATACATTAGATACCATTTATCATACACTATATATGTATATATATACATTATATATACATTATTTATGTAACTATTACATATTACATATTATACATCATACATTAGAAAACAAAATGTAGTACATGTACATAATGTTTGTATGACTATAGTGACTATTATGTGGCATATAGTATGTCATGCTTGCATAGCAAATGTTTGTTCACAAACATATTTTCCGACTTCAAACAACACAATAACAAAAACTTTGATTGCATAGGACCTCTCATGTTATTATATTGCTTTTACTGCAACCTATTTATGGTTAATTGAATCTAACAGTAAGTTGAAAAGAAACTTTTTACATTTTAAAATTTTCTTTTTTTAACACCCTAATATGTATATGGCATGTGCAATGAACATGCGTATGAATACAAGTACATATGTTAGCATATGTATATACTTTTACATAGCCTATTAGTTATGTAATTATGTATGCATGCTTATACCCATATATCTATGAATAGCAACACGTAGCTAAGCAAAAGTGAGCACATTATTTTTTCAGACACATTTAGCAATTTTTAAGATACAGTTATTGATAAAATAATATTATACTATAGTTTAAAAATCAAACATAGATCATGGATAATTCTGTGCCACATACATTTTCAAACTGTCTCAAAATGCACTTGGTCAGATCAGTCAGATAGTCATGTGTTTAGCGCTTTTATAAGGTATCCCTCAAGCGCTATATTAATTGTTTTGATATATAATAACTTAATTTCCCCATACAGTTAATGTTGACCTTATAATCGCACAAAGGAGGAAAACTGTAGGCCCGTCACAAAGTTCTACGACCAGACAATTGTTTGTGTCAATGAGCGTTTTAACCAACAACTTTCAGAAAACAGAAATCTGCAAACTTCAATAGAGCTGCTGTTTTTGGTCCAGCCACCCTTCGATTCGTTAAGGTTGCCTTTCGAAGCAATCTATTCTAAGCAGTCAAAACAAGTGCATCTCTAAATATTACCCTGCATGCGCGGCTTAAATAATTTGCAGCTGATCCAATGCTAATCAGAGATATGTGACATCGGCTCAGTAATAAAGTGATTGCGTACTTTCTCTTGGTTTCCTTTCTTTTTTCAATTCGAAGCCGACGCGCTTTGATGCGCTCTGCCTGATCATTTGAATCAACTGACGGTTCAAGATTATCCTCCTCTACAACTACTGGATTCATTTTAAAAGTAGCATTAAACAAATTAAATTACTCTTGACTTCTTTCGGTAACTTCTACGATACCGGATATGCTCTACAGTCAACCACATAAACAGTTGTCATAACAACCGTGTTGCTCAGAGGTGTGCGCATTCACGGCGGTCGCATATATTAAATTTTAAGCGATCACCGATTGTAAATGATGTACCGATTTGTTCTTTATTGTCATCCGTACTTTTTAGTGCCCCCTAAACGAGTTAATCGAAGAACACGGAAACCAGCTTTTCAAAGGTTCTCAACAAAAACAAAATCGCTGAGATATATAGAACTGGTTGCGTCGAATCTTTAAATCCAATGGCCAGACAGAAACTGCCACAAGCAGAACAGCGTCTGTAGTAGACAAGCAAACTAGTTTGGTAAGTCTTGTTTAGCAATAGAACTCATGTATAAACCTAAAACTTAAGTTGTGAGCCTATAAACTTTCATAAATTTGTAAATATTTCAAACTCAAAAATTGAATCATGGAAGTTTTAGTCAAAGAATTAGAGAAACTTAAACTATTCTGAGGCATTCAGTCAAAACAAAACAGAGGAGGCAGATTAGGCAGAGGTAAGGTCCGATTAGATCCCAGGTCAAAATGCAATGTCAGTCAAATGGCTATGGTAGACAATTAGAGACAATAGGGTCAACTGCAACTGACACATGGAAAGTTCGGATGTGTCTGAGCCAGGGAAGACCACATGTCAAGGTAAGACAATCAGATATTAATTTAACAAAAACATCTGCCTTTTCCAAATGCGTAAGGCAACAACGGGGATCTGGGATTTAGACATTTATAGACCGAATATGACCTGTATATTATATCATAATCAAGTTGTTAAGAAAACACATGCTGGAGAACAAAGCCTAAGAGGAGATTCTGGCATTTTGTGAATATTCTAACTAACCAGGAGTATATCAGTCACCAGTAATTATTAGTTATTTTAGTATAGGGGCAATGCTGTTTAGTAACCTGTTTACTTCATGCTAAACTTGTATCTTTGTCATTTTTGTTTGTTTTGGGACCAATAAACAAAGATGATGTGTTACAGCATTAACAATTTATAAAATTTCTGTGTGTAAACAACTACAGTAGACAGAGGGGAAAAGCCAACACCTCTGGCTTGAACACTTTGATCAATACTGGGGAGACTGATTCTTACCTAGGGAGTTGAAAAGTTTCCAAGAAGCCTGGCAAATCCAGACCATATCCAACTATAGTATGTAGTAGGTGCAAAGTATACCGGTTGAAAGGTTACCCAAGGGCCAATGTTTTTATCACTCTTAGGAACTGGTTTTTCACCTCAATGGTTGAAATTCCCACCATCCCAAATTCAACCCTGGACCTAAGCATGAAGCTCCCCACGAGAATTCAGGGCAGAACTCCAGCTGCCAATGCTTTTTAAGAATACCAGTTGAAAACTACTGCTGAAAATTGACTTTCAAAGCATAATTTACATGTAAACGACTGAGTTGATTAGGAGGTTGATACCAACACCTGAATTTTTGATTAAATGGGGAGCTTGAGTTTTTATTTATTAAGGAGAGGTTTTAACATTCTTGAGACAACTGGCAAATTCAGACCTGCACCTAACTGTTGTTTGCATGCAACGAAATGCAGACCTCGTAGACATACAGAATTGTATACTGTTTCAATCATGTGATGCAAGTTTAAAATGAATTGAACTCAGCCATACAAACAAAAACTGAAACAATTCTGTCAGTCTTCCATCAGCTGCTTGAAACTTACCAAAGAGCAGTTTATTATTTGCTCTAGTGTGGACAAAGGATATCAGACTGAACTTCACAGAAGGCGCATCACCCATGGGGTGGTAAAATGACCCTTACATTTTTTATCCCTACTAGCGTTCCCTTAACAAAGATTTTGGGAGACATGTTCCTCTGCTCTTCACTGATCCACATCCAACATTTTTGACAAAAAGAAGGTAACACGAGTGCTGGCATTGATGTGTAAAATCTAAGAATTATTTAGGCAAAGAACCATTGGCATTTCCTTAGCCTGAACTTGGGGTGACATGTCCCTACTGATCAATGGCCTGAACAAAACTGATTTTGTGTGATAAAATGGGAAACTGCATACATGCATTCATTCATACTTGAATATATGCCATTATTCTGAATTCTGGACCAGCCATCTGGAATAGATTCCCTGTTTACAAAACTCACAACATTGTAGCTCGCTAGCCACATTCGTAAAGCTGCTTATGACCTATTTGTACCATCTTGCTTTGTCATCTGATTGCTGTGATCCACCTAAGCTTACGATTCCTTGCTCAGCCGATGGACATTTGGCCTGTTAACAAATGCATTACTTACTTACTTACACATCGATCACACTAACGAATACATTGAACATGCTAACGGTAATACAGTTCGAGCATTACTCTGCTACTGCATTTATATTGAGAATTACCATCATCAGACTAAACTCCACGCAAAGATAAAAATTTTAATCAAAGAAAAGAGTTGTACTCAATTCCATGATGTCTCTGAAAACAAACAAATTTCATAAAATCACTAAAGCACATCACATTTGCAAGTGTTCATGTATAAGTGTTTCACAGCTCTCCACAAACAAAAGTCCTTTTTTAGCAGTGCTGCTCATGATCGTTTGCTTTATTTATGTTGAACTGTGTAGGATCTGACTTTGTCAATGATCACTGGACACGTCAGAACCATTCGGCGGCAGCAAAGCCTCTCCAAACCGAGAGCATCCAGAGCATCCCTGTTAACCAGCAAAACAAACATCTCTTTTATCTGATTTAATAAAATAATTTTTTCCCTTTTTATAATTTTAGTGTCTTCAAAAGGATTGTAACAGGTGCATCATGAATTCCATACATGAGGTCCTCAAAATGAGCTAATTAAGTATGCAGATAAATGCATGCATATACCTCTGCCACTGCTGTACTCGGTTAGAGCCAGACCTAAGCTTGGATAAAGGTAAAGGGCAACGTCAATGACCTTTGCTGTCATAAGATGTCATTAAACATTGGAACTACTACATGCATATATCTACATGAAAATATGAAATGTCTAGATACATACATACATGTATAAATATGTTCGGTCCTACAATATGATCTGTGGCACTAAGTAATCAGTTTATCAGGGCCTAAAGTTAGAATCGCAACAAAATCCAACATCAGGTAGGCTTGGAAATGCAGTCAGTGGTGCAAAACAAATGCTACCAAATTAACTGTAAAAACGACAGATGCATATACTGTTCAGCAATGTTACTGTCAACCTCCAATAGATATATTCATAGAAAAAAGTCAATCACAAAGGATCTACTTACTTTTCGGTGTAGTTTGCTTGAATAAGCTGTGTGTATTCTTTGTACAAACTACCAAGCACCTTGCCACAGCTGAAACAACGAACCGGAGGAAGCATCTGAAAACAAAACAGTCCCTGCTGACCAGTACTCATAGGTATCATCACTTAAACTTTGATGAGATTCGGCAACAGTCCCCAAAACCCGTCTCTCATTGCATTAAGCTGAAAATTTGAAGACTCATAGAAAATTCCTGGATCGGTTTCGAAGGACAGGAACAGGCACATTGGACTACACGTACAATACAACACAACTAAAATTGTTAATGCCCTCCTTAGAAAGTTCAGAAGTGCACTTGAAGCTGGGTTATGTGAAGCATTAAGAACCATTTAAGCAGACTGGAAGAGGTAAGTTTTCTGGTTAGAGCGAAGGGCAGCCTCGGTAGGAGAGTTGCGAGGTAGAGAGTTCCAGATGGAGGAACCAGCAACTGTGAATGAACGCCGGCCAAAGACAAAACGTGTACCAGGAACAACAATGTACTTTCCTGCAGATGCTGACCGAAGAGAGGATCGGCCTTTAACAGTTATCATCCGGTAAAATTTGATGAGATTCAATACACGTGCCGATCATATGTACGAGTTTTTTTAAACATGCGTACTCAGAGATGCTGACATTTAGGCCTATTTTAAAGACAGTAATCATACCTTTCCGTTCTCAAAAATTGATGAGAACTGTAGCAACACCGGTAAAACTCGACTATTCGAAACAAGAACTGAAATTTGTTTAATATTTATTGCGAATTGCGAACCCAGCGATCTTTATTTCAAGAGGAACCGACCAAAGACTTAAATGGCAGTTTCTATAGCGCATATATTTTAGCAATCGTAGTGCAACATGTAAGAGCTCTAATGTTAAATACAAAGTTCTTGTGTACAATGGAATGCAATATTAATAATCGAAATTTCTTAGCGCCACACAGAAAAGCTTCAGATAGATCAGTTTATTCACCAGCCTCTGGTCACATCATTGCCATCGTAGTCTTTTCCACTTTAATTAGCACCACAATGTCTCCCCGACTTACCCCTTCAGATTCTGCCCTGGCACCTAAACTGACCAAGCAATTTGGCCATCGCGGACTTGTTTTGATATAGCACTGGCGTATAAGATGATCTATCTGACGCAGATTTTATATGACCCGGGGGAATTTCGCAGATTCACATTACATTAGCATAAATTAGAAATAAACTCCGCCAAGGTTATGTAACTTGACAGTTTGGGACTTGGATGCAGGAAGCTATTCAGGAATGTGATTACCCTATTGGTCATTATAATATATGGCTGTAGTATAATTTAATTCAGCCAATCCAAACGGCAACGTCACACGTAGGCCTAAATGTAATATGTATTTAAATATAGGCCGATATCCTTTTCTGTAGGGACCGTATGGCCTCTATCCTGGTCATTTTTCAATGAATTTATCACATGAGGTCCTTCACTGCTCCCCGTTTGAATACAAGAGAAGAGACATGGAGGCCTACGTGACTCGTTGGTAATAATAACATAAGAGAATATGACGTGTGAGTGTATGTGTAGGTCTACGTTTATTCGCGGATATATAAGCCTACTGTGGGCTTACATAGAAATCAAGGGATTATAGAATTTAGGCGGGTGGGCGGGGTTGATTGAAAGGTCACTGGCGCTTGGTTGGGAGGATGAATGGATGCGTTTGAATAGATGGGTGGTTGAACGAACGGGTCAATGAGTCCGTGGATCGACGACAGCCAATGGGACTCCAGAAACCATATAGACTATGTCAACTGGAAGATAAGTGAACTTAGGGAGGGCAGCAACTAGATGTTCGTTCCATAAGGTGTGTACTGCAGTAAAAAGTGGTTACAGATTTTAGGAGAGAAATGTAGATGTGAAATATAAATTGTAAGATGTAATATTCGTTCCAAAAGGTGTAGCGAAGCGGTATCCTCACACACGGAGGCGCTTCGACGTGTACACTTAACCAATGTGGTTTACCTGACCAGCAAGCAAGGGAATAATATAAAAAGACTGGATGTTTATAGAGAAATGTATAAAGCAGACTAAGTAGATTGTTTAGACTCTTGGCACAATATAAGCGCTATAAAATTCTCTTGTGGCGCTTAATTAGGCTTACTTTAATACTATCGTTACTTTTAATTAATATTATTATTGCTAAACTGTGCTGTTTCTGTCTTTGACGTGCAAAATTTTAAATAATGTATACAGTCTAATGCAATAAAAATTAACACGGTACACTATTTTATAACTGACACTATAGAAAAGAGCTACATAAATTGGCTCCTATCAACTAGTCAGATGCCACTGCCTCGTCTGTGTGTCGTCGGCCATTTTGTGCTTAGTGACCGCACTCAAAAGCTGAATTCCCGCGATGTTCCGACCGATTGGTACACCCGGTAAGTGAAATTATTTCACTTAGGCGACCCAGGTTTAGGTTTTGTGACATTATATGGCAGTTGTCATGTCTACAGAGTTTATCGCTTTGCTCATCGGATCTACTTTTTCATACTCAGTTGCATGTGATAGGCGTCAGTCTAATTATCAGTTGCCGGGTGGCATGTTAGGACTGCCAACCGTCCCGGATTCGCCTGGACAGTCCCGGAATCGGCCTTGTGCGTCCCGTGCCCGGATTGATCCCAAATTGTCCCGGAACTTGGTGTAAATATCCGCTTCACCAAGTGTTGTTCTTTTCGCACACTAAACTCGAACAGCCGGCTGTAAATAAGTTTGTAATTACAGAGTGACCATAGAATAGAGGATACATGTAGTCAGGTTAGGAATCTATCCTTTATGGAATTATTGCACGGCAACAACAGTGTTCAAGTGTTGCCGTGTGTAGCGGGAATTTAATTACAGCTTTTAGGGGATTGTTGATTCAAATTTTATATATAGGCCACTTGTCTGTTGATAATTTGAGTCAAATCACTAGACTGTAATTTTTAACGACTATTTGCAGTGGATCCTACATTAGGCTGATGCTACATACGTTACATACAGTGATGTGGTCAGGGTAAATTGGTACTGGCATATCGAGTGACTATGCGGGTGTCCTGGATTGGCAGAATCAAAAGTTGGAAGCCCAAGTGGCAAGACGGATAATAGAACGCCAGGAGTAGAACGGTACTGTAGAACAGTCTCGTTGATTTGAATAACATGTGGCCAGGAGAGGTTGCCTTTGTGTGACAGTGAGAAAGATCATAATATTCGTAACAAGCCATAAAAATATTCCTAAAGTTGGTCAGCATATAGGATATGACATGGTGTGCTTCGTGTCCCCGCCGAGTTAATCAGTCCTTTGTAGTTTCTATTTAATGACGGTGTCACAGCGAAGATGATTAGCGTCACCCTCCACCTTTATCCAGGCTTGGGACTGGCACTGCCCAAGTAAGGCAGTGGCGGAGTTGAATCAAAGTATTGCTTATTGAGCTGTTTAAATACGTCGCTACATATGTCTTAGTAGTTTGGAATATACTCGGAATTCACTTCCTCCATACTAAGAACAGATTTGGTACACAGTCATAGTGTTCACTAGTGGGACCAAAATGTGTTCCCTACTTGTATGAAAATCAATAAAACTTGTGTTTCTTATAATTTATAAACAATCTTTCCATGGCAGTGATATTGTTTACCATAGTTTTCTCTGCTGTCACAATTGCTGAATGCACCTTAACAGTTGCATCTAGTTTTCACTGGTTGTGCATGTTATGAAGTCTGTGATAATGTCAGCATGGGCCACAGAAAATTTAGTGGGGTTAACTTCACAATTTTCACCAACTCAAGGTCTGTCTAGATTTGGCCATAATTTCTGCAGGGGTGAGTAGAAATGACAAATTGTTTGGTAGCCTCACATAATGTGGTAGACTGACAGGGTGCTGTGTAAAGTTATGATAACAGCTATAGTAAAAATGAAATACTTTTTCCACAATTTGAGATATGAAACACAAAATGCCACTGTAAATAATTGCTTTGTATCACAGATGTTATAACAATAATCCAAAATAGATGTGAAATGTGTTTCTTGCTTTCACTGTGCTTTTTGCTCTGATGTATTCTGCTGACGTTTCTTAATTTTATTTTGTTTAGTTAGTTGGTTTTCATTCTGCATGCACATCTCATGTTTGTTTGTTAGTTTTGCTATGCGACAGTAAGTATTTTTTGCTGTGTTCTGTCATCAGCATGAAAATGTTAAACTAACCCAACTGTGTGTAGTGCTTTCATGATGTGTTTTGTTTCAACTGACTGATTGAGGATGTTTGATTGATTTGCTCGTTGTCTGGTTAAATCTACAACTGACTGACTACTCACTAACTAACTAATTCACTCACACAGCCAACCCAACCCAACCAAAGCACTCAGTGGTAAAACATTTTGTTCCTGATTATATGAAATTGAAAAGGATTACCTGCCATCTAGTAGTAAGACCCCTAAGATGGTTTTATTGTCCTTGGTATACTGCTGATACGTATCTGTGACTGCTTGTGAATAAAATATTCAGCTAGGCAATCACTGCAAGGGATTTAGAACTTTTTCTAACATCATTATGGGCATATTTGTTGGCCCATTTTATGCTCTACGACGTGTTGGTCTGTTTGGTAGTCTGCTTGGCCTGTAATCCAACAACTGGATTTGAATTTGCTGAGCAAACTACGTGTAATGATCGGGACTAGTTGTTGACATGCATTTGCCTTTGAAAATAGCAAGGCAATGGGTACTGGCATCAGTTGGGAAGGAAACAGGTGCTGCAGTCCATTGGCCCTGTGTTCAGGATTTTTAGATCTTGTGTTCGAGATTTTTAGATCTTGTGTTCGGGATTTTTAGATCTTGTGTTCGGGATTTTTAGACCTTGTGTTCGGGATTTTTAGACCTTGTGTTCGGGATTTTTAGACCTTGTGTTTGGGATTTTTAGACCTTGTGTTCGGGATTTTTAGATCTTGTGTTCGGGATTTTTAGATCTTGTGTTCGGGATTTTTAGATCTTGTGTTCAGGATTTTTAGATCTTGTGTTCGGGATTTTTAGATCTTGTGTTCGGGATTTTTAGATCTTGTGTTCAGGATTTTTAGATCTTTCCTTGCTTAAACATGTCTTTTGAGCACTAGGACAGGATGCAGGATACTGGGACAGGGGCACCAGTACTTAGCAGGGCTTTCATTTACTGCATAACTCTTAGTACTTGGGCTGACTTTTGACATTGTAAAGCACCATAGAAGTAGCCTGTTACTTACGATGCTATATAAATTGTCGTCATTACATTACATTACAAGGGCAACTCTGGGGCCTAAAATGTCCAAATCAGTTGTTTGAGAGCTTTGTCAGCATGTGAGACTAAACAGGAGATTTTCATCATTCGAAATAAGGACTCAGATAACCTGAGGGGACAAATGAAGTCCACCAAGTTACCTCGTGGGCTGCATTACGTAATCATATTTGTTTAACGTTACAAAGGTAGTAATTTGATGCATATGGACTTACTTTTGACATTGGTCGTGCTTTGTCGTGGTTGCATTTATTTGTCTTGGGGCATACCCAGGCAGTGGTTTTTGGTTCCACATGGTCTGATTGGTCCATGATCTCTCTCTTGGTCTCCCACAGGGTTATTTAAGGCAGGTCCTTTCTTCTTTGAGGTTATGGCTCATCAGTAAGCTTGACTTCGAAGGACTTCACACTACTTCTATGTTATGACGTGTTTTCTTGCCTGAAGTTTTAGGTTCAGTGCATTCAGGTGTTCAATTATATCTGCTAGAAAAGCCAGGTTGCAGATAAATGTAGAATCTGCGATCCAAGGAACAACCTTGTTTTTATTTTCATGAATGAGTCAATCTCATATCTAAGCGCAAAAAAATGCATAAGAGCATTTCCACGACTTAGACATTAACTTCGGTGTGATACAAAAGCTCCCCTATTTCAGCTTCTGTGCTTGCTGGAAACGAAGCAAACTGCCAATGATTCAGTCCTTGTGCGCGTATAAAGTCGACAGTTTTAACAGCTACATCCACAACTTCCAAATCTGTAGGCTTTTGCTGCACAAGGATTCTTGGTGCAAAATTCAGTGTATACTAGTGAAATTAATTCCTGGTATATTGAGGCTGTTCAGTTTTGATCATACTTATATAGCGTTTTTACCTCTAGTATTGTTTAAGGGGCAGTACTTATTTAGGATCCAAAAAAATATTGTAACTGGGTCCCAGCTGTTGTTAGGCCCCAAAGCTGTTATTTGTTGGTATTGTTCTCATTAGGCCAGTATATTTGTTATTTGAGTCTAAACCCAATGTTACCACAAAGATTTTTTTACTGAGGCAAGCAAATTTTTTCTCTTGGGTTTTTTTGACTGGGAAATGGATCTTATGGTGCATTTTCGGTGACCTGAATTCTGTTGTACCATAAAACCATGGATCTTTTGTTCTTGTATGATCTGCCTTTAAAGTGCTTGTTCAATTAAATCTCAAGTGTTGGTAGCTGGTGAAAGAGCACAAACAGTAGCTGGTATACAGGTTGCATTTCAGGGTCATTTACAAGAGCGAGCTGCATGTAAAGAGCCTAGTGTACTGCAAGATGTAGTTTTGAATTAAGCCATCCTATGTTATGAGTCAACATTCATTTAGAATTGAACTGATTTATGTTCTGTTGTGTTGTGTTGTTTGATTGACGTTTTCAACTGTTTTTTGCAAGCCATTGGCAATGGACTTCTAACCATGTCTTGTGGTAAGGGGTTTTCCTAATTTGCTAAAAGGTTTTCTGGGAATTTCTATTATGTTTGTTTGCTCAGCTTCCGGGCTTTCTAGCAGGCTAGCTTGTTATCACTTTCTAAGATATAGCATATCATTGCTTCTTCCTAGTTGTGTATTTCCCTTTTCTCTCCCACTTCCTCAGGTCCAATATTAATTTTGGCTGTGGAAATTCTGCATTAATATGCTCATTTAGTAGTTTTTCTTGTTGCCCTAATTTCTTACAATACTTGCAACATAGTAATTGATATAATTATAACCATCATGATAATGTCGTTTGAATTGCTTTTTTCAAAATAATTGTACCTAAATGGCCCAGTCAGTTTAGGCTCATGGTTTTCTCGTGTTCACAAGATTTTGATGTAGCCTTATCAGTGGCTTGATATTGATATGAACTCCACTCTTTAAGCAACAGTCAGCTTGTATGTGCAGATAACTGTGGAAGATCCAAGATGTCATGCCACAGAATTTCCTCAGTTCAGATTTTTCATGACCTTACATTTGCCAATTGTTTCATATGTGCCTTGTAACTACTGGTCATTTCGTTTCCTGCACATTTATGCAGCTCATGCATTTGGATTAAATTCCATTAGGATCTAATAACACCTTTGAGTTTCTGTACTTGTTGAGCTTCATGAATCCATGAAAAAACCATTTGGAGTATGTTCTTATGAAATTGTGGGCCTAGAATGCACAGAGACTCGCCTTTTATCTAATGTTATCTGAGAACTACCATTGTCATAATACTCAAGACATCATATTGATCTCTGCTGCATTGCAAGTCGTAGTCCAGGCTTCCCAAAGCTTTGAGTCTAAATATGGAATTCTTTAGTTGTCATTTGATAAGAAAATGGTAGTGTTTCACTATTGGCTGCTTGCTGCCACAAACTTACAATAAGGCCTGACCACATTGAGAGAGAAAACAAAGCATTGCATGCTGCACATATCTAATAATTGAGTAAGTAAGTAGTCAGTAACAATAACGCATATCGTGTCTGATGGATGGAGAGCATATGGGAATCTTGAAAACTCAGAAAATTGCGTATTCATGCATTCTGTTAGTGCATGAATACAACTGCATAGATCCAAACAACACTTCCCGCTTTCATAATTTATGTAAACCAATCTTCCTGAGTATGTCAAGTCCGGAGACCTTTAAATCATGCTTAAAACATTCCCCTTCAGCATACCCTTTGACTGCTGAATACACTAGTAAATGTACTTCGCCTTTTTTTCGACCTCAGGTGTGTTACAGCACTATATAAATTGTCATTATTATTATATTATTATTATTATTATTATTGGTATTATTATTATTATTGTTACTATTATTATATATTAAACCAGTAAAAGTATTTTGTAAAAATCTTGTGTTACTCTGTGACTTACTGATTACTTGCATACTTCTTTCTTTGGCATGCAGCACTCTAGTTTCTCTTGCTGTCTGGGATAATTTCTGCCGGGCATGCAGCACTCTAGTTTCTCTTGCTGTCTGGGATAATTTCTGCCGGGCATGCAGCACTTTAGTTTATCTCGCAATCTGGGAAGGCCATGTTGTTGATAAACTAGAGGCGCCATGTTGTTGATAAACTAGAGGTGCCATGTTGTTGATAAACTAGAGGTGCCATGTTGTTGATAAACTAGAGGCGCCATGTTGTTGATAAACTAGAGGTGCCATGTTGTTGATAAACTAGAGGCGCCATGTTGTTGATAAACTAGAGGCGCCATGTTGTTGATAAACTAGAGGTGCCATGTTGTTGATAAACTAGAGGCGCCATGTTGTTGATAAACTAGAGGCGTCATGTTGTTGATAAACTAGAGGCGCCATGTTGTTGATAAATTAGAGGTGCCATGTTGTTGATAAACTAGAGGCGCCATGTTGTTGATAAACTAGAGGCGCCATGTTGTTGATAAACTAGAGGTGCCATGTTGTTGATAAACTAGAGGCGCCATGTTGTTGATAAATTAGAGGTGCCATGTTGTTGATAAACTAGAGGTGCCATGTTGTTGATAAACTAGAGGCGCCATGTTGTTGATAAACTAGAGGCGCCATGTTGTTGATAAACTAGAGGCGCCATGTTGTTGATAAATTAGAGGCTGGAAGTAGAAGATCAAGAAAAAGTGGTAACAGACTTGGGCACATGGCCTTGTGTTTGAGTATATATGCCCAATATGTTGCCGACGTGTAACTGGGTCTGAAGTGTTTGGTATGTAAGGTTCCGTTAGGAATCTATTAATTTAAATTTCCAGGTCTGTAGTTGCTGAAGTCTTTTTACCTAAGGCCACTCGAGGATGAGAGGAATCCAGTCGTGCTGAAATATCAAAGTCATCTGGAGAACTGAGCAGGAGTGGTTTCTTTTGTGATTGTTCTATGAAATAAACTCACTCAAAGATTGCTGAGTTTTTTGTTTCTATCAAATAGGCCTTCCATGAGCTTACTTTAATTAACTGATTTTTTAGAGTGTTGGTGCAAATACCTTTTGAGTGGCTAGTGCCACATGAAACTGATATCTTGCATGTGGCACATGTGGCTTTGCTTAGATCTTTGTCTTGAATATCTTAAAATATTAAACTCATTCATAACCTAATGCAGTTTTTTAGAACACTTTATAGGCAAAATCACACGAATAGATTCAGCTATATAAATTTGATGTATTGAAAATATAAGAGGCTAAAGATCACTTCACTCAACAGTTTCAAACCAGAAGTTAAAGGGAGAGTTTAGATCACCAATGGAAACCACAAACGGAAGCATAAGTTTTATATAGCACATTTGATATCAGCAGATATTAAAATGTTTATGGGGCATATACTATTCGGATTCAAGAACCAATTTGGCCAAATATGAATAAACTATTTGGAGCACTATTTGGGTCCAAAGCTAATCGAATATGAATATTCATTACAGCTGTTTTTAAAATTAAAATCCTATCAACCATGGAATGGCTCATTTGTGAGTAAATTGTTGCCATAATTCTGTCCATCCGCCATTCCTTCACTCTCTTGCCTGTCGTGCTTGCTTGCTTGCTAATGTGTAAAGGTGCTCACTCACTCATTCACACTGGCCCCATCACTTGATCTAACTTGCCCACTCATGCTCTTATCTTTGTAGGTGTAGGCTAGTATGTGTGTGGGGATTTGATATTTTGTACTAATTGTAGTCCTTAGTCTCCTAGATGAGCCTGTTGCTTGCCCACACCTGCCTGCTTGGTAATAATTATTGTTGTCCTAGCTTGGCTTCTGCCGTCAGCCTGGGCTTAGATAATTGCAGGCCTCTGGCCTACTCCTGCTGCTAGTACTACTACTATTACTGCTACTACTAGGACAGTAGCAGTAGAGTAGGTCAAGCTTGTTTATAAATAGCACTGAAACGTGTAGGAATGAAATGTGGTAAATTTATGTCATGCTCACGAGAGATTGCTTAGAGAGAGAGAGAGAGACAGGATTTCCCTATGAACTTATTATAGCCAAGAGGACCTTGCTTGGCTGTTTTTGTGTGGAGTTCTACGAACTTGTTTGTCAGTTCCTTCGGTTTTTCTTTCTGTTAAATATCGTTGTTAGCCTATTCCCACGATGGAAGAAATTGCAAATAACTATCATATGAATCTGATACAGGATTTTTATCCGTGGATTGGCAGCTCTTTCAAAGGCAAGAATTCTTTAATGTTACGGTAGAGGGTTAAGCCTTATCTGTGGGCCAAAGTGAATAATGTGGGCCTCCATGGCTGCCTTTGAGCCTTTGTGAGTACTAGGACAGGATACTGGGACGGGACACCAGTACTTAGCAGGGCTGTTATTGTTCCAAACCAGGTATTATCCCAGGCTGTTATGTTTTCAGGAAATCTTTAGTTTCTTAATTTAAAAAAGGCTTAATTTTGTTTGCTATGGGTTGATATATAGTCTGATGTTTCGTTGACTAATCTGAGGTCCGGTTGGGAAAGTTCTTTAACTTTCAGATTAGTCTTGTGAAATCACAATGTTCTAATTAAATCTTATTCCAACATAGTTTTAGGGGTATTGTAGGCTCATGAGGGATATAGATACTTATGAGTACTCTCGGGCTGGGCTAAGGTTTAGGATTTAAGGTGGTATCCCAGGCTGAAAATGCTTTGCAGACTAATTCTTAGGCTGGCTTGCATTAGGAACTGCTCTCTTACTTAGTCTACCAATTACAATCAATTTTGGCAGTTTACTGAGATGCCTTCAACTTCAAGAGGTACAGTGAAGTCCAGATTACTTACTAATTATATATTATTAGTGTTTTTCAAACAACGACGTTGCATATAATGACACATATTGACACATTTGGCTAGATTTTTATTAAAACATATATATATATATATATATACAAGTTTCAAATATTTTAAATTCTTAGAATGTCGTGACACTGTGTTGAATGTAAAGTATCGCTTGCTTGGTTTTGCTGATTTTCCTTCCTAACTGTGGATGTTTTACCTGTATGTTAAGCTGGTGAAGCAAGCAAATACTTATATTGATTATCTGATTAAATTCTTAATTTTAACATTTTACATTTGATTTGCTTTATGTGCTGCATTTTGTTGATCTTAAGTGTGTGCTTAATGAGTTTTCTGTCGTTATGCCATTCTCATTATCTTGATAATTCTAAGTTGTCGCTTTTCCTATTTACTTTCTGCTATATATACCTGCCAAGACAGAGCGTTATTTAGAAATTACTGTTGCCACGCACGCCTCTAGCAAACTTAGCAATAAAATGAAGTAACGGAATACACTGTCAGTGGGCCTGGGAAGATCAGACTGCAAGGTAGAGGACTGGCTACCTGTGTCACGTACTGAGGCTAAGAAATTTAAGTCTTAACACTTCTTGCCCATAGCTGCCACTAGGGGTTAGCTAATGGGACTGCTATACTTCAGCTGATGTTATTGTACTTCGTTCTGTCCTGTTGAACTTCGTTGTCTAAATGCGTATAGAACTTGGTGGCACTGTAGCCTGCTGGTAAGACTGGTCATAGGCTTAAATCCGGTCCTGGACAGAATGATATTTAAAGATTTCTGTTTCATTAGCCAACTCATTACAAACAAGTACATCAGCTACACAGTTCTGTTGGTGGATTAGATGAGTACATAGGACTGGCTACTAGATGTGTCCAGGGGCACCCAGAGGCCCGGGTATCCGCCAGAAGGTGGTTACCTGGGCCTCAAATCCAATATCCGCTACCCAGCCGTTTCTATTAACTACTTTTAAGTGTAATGAGGCAACAGGTGAAGGCCTGGCCTACCAGCATGCAGCTGTTATCGTCTCTTGGTCCGAACAGCAGCTGAGCTCAGGCTGGATTAACGCCTCAGACGAACCACTGCCTGGCTAGGCAGGCAGAGAGGGGTGCAATCACTGTAATTTTTCTTAATGGTGCTGGTGAACCTAGTTCTGGTCCTTTCATCATGCCTTAGGTATTTGCAACTATGGTAAGTTCAGCTGCTTTAACAGCCTTTTCTCATGCAAGACTTCAAACCAGCTGCAGCCGGTCACCATTTTCACATTCTCAGGCAGCTTGGAGTAGTTGATATTGGTGGTATACAGTTTATATTAGGGGTGGGCAAACTTTTTGAACATGGGGCCACTAGAAGCTCAAAAACTTTTCGGGGGGGCCGGGTAAAATTTTTTTGAAACTTTCATTAATCGTCAAGCATGAAGAAACTACTATAAATAATTAATTGATTACCTGGCAAGTTTAAAACAATAACATTAAATGAAAAAATGTAAGTTTTGGCCATTGTTAGTGAGACACATGCAGCCGAGAACATGTTTTAACAAGGTTCCCAAAATCTGGAATGATTGTACTAGTTGCAATTCTTATTATTGATCCCAATTGTTTTCAGGGGGCCGTAAAATGCTTGTGAGGGCCGGATCTGGCTCCCAGGCCATAGTTTGCCCACATCTGGTTTATACAGTGTTTCTCCAAGGATGACAGCGTTAGTGAATATTACCAAATTATTAATATGAGACAACTACTGAGGGAATAAAGTTGCTAACACTTCATACTGGTGGCTGACTCACAGCTTGATTATAAGGGGTTGATCTCACCGATTGTTCTCTTGATTATGTCATTCGTTATTTGTGATTGCACTGTATTTCCTGCTGGTAATTGTGAACGTGAACATCCTTGATCGGTTCAGTTACACCAGTGACTCATTTTAACATGCTGCATTATATCATGAATTCTGATACAATGTGTCTGAGGACATGGATCGCAAATTTAGTTCAGCCATAGAAAATAAACTTATTTTAACATGACCATTTAAACAGCTGTTTTTGATATGGCTCCAAAAGACGGCATTATAACAAGTTCCTGGTGTATTTCAGAACAGGACTGTATTGATTTGTTTAGATATTTGTACTTGCTTTCAAATTTCACAGTCGTCATAATTTTTACCTTTTAGATATTGTTGTTATCTGATTTTGTACTGTGTTCTTGGTGTGTAGGTCAGTCCACTCCACGTGCTCCAGCTGTCACTCCTACTGTTGGTACTTCCATCCTGCCGGAAAGCATCATTCAGTCCTTTCCCCGTGGGCCCATTGCTCCACCCACCACAGGTATCTAATCTAATCTAAATTAATCTAATCTAACATAACCTGAACACTTCTGTAGTGCTGCCTGAACAGTGCATTAGGAACCACTCAATGGTCAAACTGTATTATGAGAGTCTGTGAAGACGTGAAAGTCTGGCTCATAGTTTTGATCTAATGGCCAACACAGACAGATGTTAAAATTAACATTTGCATGAAGGGAGTTGAGATTCTTGAGATGTCTGACTTGAGGAGACCAGTACAAGTCTGCTGGGACAAGTCTACTGTTGACATCACATAGGTTTCACTTTTCAGTCATGCTTTGGAAACTTCATTAGTCTGAAGAACCTAGAAGTCTTTGTAGGCCACATTTGTTTAATTACTCAGATCTTTCATGTTACAGAAAATCAGATGATCTCAGTGACTAAAGGATAACTGGGAGTGGTTCACCATGGTTAAATGCTCCCAATTATCCCCTGAGTCTTTGAGATCACTTACTTGTATAGATATATATGCATAAAATCCAACAGTAGTACTTGTTAGGCTCAGTGTGGTATGATGTCTATATTTGAATTATTTCAAATTCAAGGCTAAACTATGATAAGTATTTACCAGATTAAATTTAGTTGTTTTCAATCCAGTCTTTGTCAAATAACAGCACATTGAAAATTTAAAAGTGCTCACTGCTCTAGTGGAAGGGTGATCATAGTGAAGATCCAGCCTTCCATCGCTGCGTGTGTGTGTGTGTTGAGTAGTTTATATAATGGTCTGCACATACACACATACATGCACACACATATATATGTATTTGTATATCATAAGAGACATATGTACAGATGCATCTATATATGTATGTATATGTATAAGGTTTTTATGGACCTGAACTTTGTTACAACCATGACCTTGTTAGAATATGTTCCATGGTATGGAACTTCAGGTCCACTGTGCTGCACTGTGAAGAGGTTTCACCTTATCATTTTTAGCTTGACTCTGTGACCTTTTGGACTTGCCTTGACCATTCAGTTGTTACCTGTGTCAGATACAAAGGCCAGATCATATCATCATATTTTGTGGAATCCATAGTTTCCTGTGCCCTAACAGAGATTGTTTGGTTCCTCAAAAAATTTTGAATAGATGTTGCTGATTTTAAGTATTTGGTAGCACTGGGCAAATAATTACTACAGGATTGACTCTGCAGCTGTCCTCTGTAAAGTTCCTTGTGTAAACAAACAAAATGTAACCTGGCATTGAAAATGAAATCTGCTGTTTTTAGCAAAACTACTGTTCTAAGAGCCTCTGTTGATAAAGATATAAGTTGCATCAACTGCCTTACTCATTCAGATTATGCTTGTGCATTTATATGCTGGAGTGTGGCTATTTCCAGTGTTCTGGAACATTATGTTCCCAAGAACAAGCTGAGCAACTACGGTACACCAGAAACTCATTATAGCTCTGTCTTTGGGAACTGTAACAAGAACCAACTTGTAATTGATGTCGAAAACTTTGTAAAATTGATGAATCATGACAGTTGCCATTTGTATACCTTCCCTATGGTAGGACTAGTCCATTTATACCTAGTTGCAAGGGGGTTATTGTTGGTCTGGGCATGATGCACAGAAATATCGTGCATACTGATTTTATTTGCAGGTCAGTTAGTCAGGTACTAGCAGTTTTGCCATCATCATGCATATGGACCCAGAGGTTGCTTGCATTTCATCAGCCCAGTTGCTGGTGCTCAGGATGATTTGAAGTAGCCGTAGAATTGTGAAGATGGCTGTGTTTTAGCATTTGCAAATTTTTTCAGGTACTCTTGCTGTGCCTACAACACTTGCTGTTCCAGCGCCCGTACCACTAGTCGAGTTCAAGAGTCCGCGACGACCAAACCATGGGTCCGACGGTCAGCCGATCCTTCTCAAGGCCAACCACTTCAGAGTCCAGATGCCACGCGGCTACATTCACCACTACGAAGTTAGCATATCGCCCGACAAGTGCCCTCGAAGAGTCAACAGGTGGCACTTTTTAAAGAAGTTTTGATGGCATTGGCAGTCAGCTTCACGTTTGCTTGTAGCTTTATTAATGGACTTAAATTACACCAGAAACTGTTACAACAATGCCTTGATATAACTCAAATTCTTATATAAACGTTCTCAACTTAAAAAGTACCTTTTCCAAATTGCTTATCCACTGTAGGCTGCCTCTCAGTCTTGTGGACTAACCTTCTGGATATTCACTGGATTGTGGCTTGGCTTTGGTGCACCGGTGGTTGATGCTTGTGCATTAGATACCAGCGCATTAGAAGTTACTAATTATTATTAGTATTATTATTATAAATGGGACCTGGATACCAAATTTAGTAGTTCAGCCTTAGAAAACGACCTTGTAATTATAAGGTCGTTCTAGGTGTGGCCCCGGAAGGTGGTGTTATGTCGAGTTGCTGGTATACTGGGTGATGCCACAGTGTTGACTGAAATTAAAGTTGCAGGTTTTAAAATTATTTTCTGACACTCTTGGATTCAGAGTTTGACATTTTAATAGGAAGGATTTGGGAAAGGTTAGCATTTGTTTGGAAAAATATTTGTTTGTAAGAAAATTTACAAAAAATTGAAAGCTCTTGGAGGCATTTGATTTGTTTTGGGAAAAATTTCGTGCTAATCAGACACCAGTCTTTTTCAACAGTGGCTGATCAGTTGAGCTCTGGCTTTTTTAGATTAAGTGGACAGGTTCAAGCTTTCCTTGACATGTTCACTGTGTAGGAACCTTCATTAAGTCCAATATGCAATTGCTTGGCACTAGTCATTAGGTAGTTAGATGTAAATGATGTAATTAGATGTAATTAGTGGTGCTTAAACAAAGTCTGAGATAAATGTGGAAAATGTGTGTTTTGCCAGCTGGTAACCTTTTTTATGTATCGATTTTAATGAACTTTTTTGCTTTTATTTAGAGAAATTGTGGAGACGATGGTAAAAGCCTATTCTCAGAAAGTCTTTAATGGTCAGAAGCCCGTCTTTGATGGTCGGAAGAATCTCTACAGTCATGATCCACTTCCGATTGGCCGGGATAAGGTAGGCCTCTCAAGTACTGTCCAGCATCTGCACAATATCAGGGAGACTGGTAGCTTTCAAGATGTTGATTTGGTGAAAGATGGAGAAAGTTAGGTGGGCAGAACATAAAACAAATGAAGTGCTGCATGCGAATGATAGAGGAAGAAAGATCTCTGACTGCCACAATAAAAATGCAACAGAAGAAATGGATTGGCCACATACTGAGAAGAGACTCCCTCCTAAGAATTAATATCTTTGAAGGAAGAATGAAAGGTGAGCAGACAAGAGGAAGATGTAGACAGATGTTACTGGACTGGATGGTGATGGATGGATACAGCAAGCTGAAGGAGGAGGCACAACTTAATCAGAAGTGGTGCCACTGAATATAAAAACCTGCCCAAGAGCAGAAAACCTGAAGAATGAGAAAGAAGACATCAAATATGCTGCTGCATTATATACAGCAAGTTACTCTTTGCTACATGGGTTTATTCAGCACCATTTCTATTACACTTCGATCCCATTTTGTATCCAAGGTAATTAAAGGTATGCATAAGAGTTAATTTTTCCATTAGCATTAGCAGATTATGTTATAAATTAATTATGCTGTGACTGCCGTTTCTTGTATGGGACTTCAGCAGTTGATGCATCGAGTTTGAACTTGAACTTACAGGTTGAACTTGAGGTGACTTTGCCGGGCGAGGGTCGTGACAGGGTGTTCCAAGTATCCATAAAGCACATCGCCCAGGTGAGCCTTTACACCCTGGACGAGGCTCTTGAAGGAAGAACTCAGATTCCTGCTGATGCCATTCAGGCGCTTGATGTTGTCATGCGACACCTGTCGAGCATGACGTAAGTCACTCAGATGGTAATGGTACTGTTGTTTTAGCAGTTGTCATGGTATGTTGCAATGTTGATTTGTGTTGGAAGGTTCAGGTGTCGATTTTGCAGAGTGGGTAAGACAAAGATTAGCTGTGTTTTAGCCTTTTAGGTAAGTATGTTTGTATCTGCACATATGTATGCATACCAAAATGAAAGGGAAATGAACCTAACACCTAGGTTAAATTTCCTGTCAGGGCAAGACTGGTTTTGTGGATAATTAAAATTGTTGTGAGGTGAATTATATTTACCTCTTCTACCACTTCTAGCAGGCTTATTAGTGGCAGATGGAGGGGGTGAGGCAAGCAAAAGTTTTTTTCTAATTGTTTTCCTATTGTGCAACTGGTCTCACAGTCACTTTGCCCTAAATTTTAAATCCTGAGTCTGTCTCTGCTTATAATGTCTAATCTGTGAACTTCCATAGTGCCTTTTGCATAGTACAGAAGGCTTCAGCTGAAAGGTGCTTCTGATCAAGACCGCAGCCTGAAATCATGATCCTTTAGACAGGCCAGTCGAGATCCATGAAGGCAAGACAGCCCATGGAGGATAAGCAGTCCAGAGAAGATAGGATTTTAGCCCAGAGATGAACAGCTTCAGAGAAACTGCCTTCCATTCAAACTGCTAATTCTGATCTTCCTATGCTTGTAAAACCCAGCTTCAGATCTTGGATGCACCCTGTTTAAAACCCGTAATAATCTAATAATCATCTGCCTCTGTTTCTATGGGCTGACATTCGGAGATTTGGATGCATTTGCAGCTTCGTTTTGTTGCAGAGGAGTCTACGCCTTATCCCTTAGATAGTTTACGTTAGATGATTACAAAGTTCTGTGATTAGAATCCCCTATACTACATTTAGGTATAGTTAAACAGCTGGTTTTGATGTTTTCTTGTAGGTACACTGCAGTTGGGCGTTCGTTTTTTTCTCCGCCGCATGGTGCTGACAGCGATCGAACTGGTGCTCAGAGGTCTGTATTTTGTAGGAGGTTTCTTTCTGAGCATTCTTTTAACTAGACAGTAAACAAATAGCCAAGGAAGTCAGCATGTAGCTTTTATTTCCATCTTAAACCTTTGCCCAGCAGATATTTTTAGCTGGCAAAAACATGATATCTCAGCAGCTACAGTGAAAATGTAAACATGATATTTGTTTAGAAAAGAAGTTTGAACAAATATGTTTCATTTAGTTGTTTGTATGTGCCTGTTTTTGTTAGATATGACAAGCTGAAAAGCATCACATAGCACATGTGTTGAAAAGCAACCTCCACATTGTATTTTTACATTCTGCTGATGTTTTAAATAACTATTGTATAGTGTTTCTTCATTTATTATTAGGTCACAGTTAAAACTAGAGTTTAGGCAACTCTTTTTGTCATGGCTGGTGTGGCATGTAGACCATCATGTTTAACTGCACCGCTGCTTTCTTAGCAATCACTTCACCGTCTGGATGGTATGCAAATCTCCTGCGGTCATTGATGGTGGGAGTGGTCGAACTTTGCACTTCTCTGTGTTTTAGATTGCAGATGGGTGAGAGGGTACGAAGGGTTAATTAAATTGTTTGTACCATAATAAGATGTATAATATAAATCAGTATTTATATACCACAGTGCTAAGAAGCTATTCAAAGGCCAATGTAACATGCTTATGTATATGTTACATAGACATAAATATATATTATTAAGTAATAAGTAGCATGAACAGAAAGACTATAATGTTAGATTATAATTTTATTTGTTAGGTGGTTAGCTGACTTAGGGCTGTACAGATTCTCACTGTGCAAAGAAGAGGAAAGGAATGGGCGTCGAGGGGAAGGAAGGGCTTGCAGCCCTGGGGATGAATGGTGACAGTTGGAAGTGCCTGTAGTCTTTCACTGTTTTTTTTCTTTTCCTATTGAAGCTGTTTTGTTGAAGATTGAGTTGTAGGGTTGGATTTTTGACTATTGTTTGATTGTACTATGTTTTTTTAGACTACAACCTGTGGGTCGAACTTTTTTCTCTCCTCCCGAGGGCACAGAGCACCCACTTGGTGGTGGGCGTGAAGTATGGTTTGGCTTTCACCAGAGTGTTCAGCCGTCACATTGGAAAATGATGCTTAATATTGATGGTAACCATGCAAGTTATGCTCGTTAAAACATAATAAAATATTAATCTTCATCTTTATTGTTTTTGTCCAAAGGAATAAGAGGGAGTGGAAACGAAACAACTATGCTACATTATTATTATTTTAATAAATTATTATTTTCATTATTATTATTGTTACTATTATTATCGTTATGAAAATTATTATTATTATTACTGTTGTGAATGTGACACATGGGTGATTCGAAATATTGCACTTACCTGAAATGAGCATTTCTCATTAAGATGCTTTCAGTGACAAACACATTGAATGTGAAGTCCCATAGTTGACATTGCTGATGGAACTGGAAGGCAGTAAAGTTTGAGAAAGTCGTGAATTGCTTGCACTGTGCACAATATGACTTTTGATGTAAGTTACATCGTTTTGTTGGAAGAAGAGCAGTTATGTTACGCTAAATTAGATATCGGAATTCAACATGGCTTCTCCAATGGATTATGATTTTTTGCAGCCACCAACTGATGATGCATCATGAAGACAGTGCTGTAGAAGTCATTAGATTAGATTTGATTAGATGAATTAAGGTTTTTGCATTTTGTGTTTTTGGGTGGAAAATGAATTTGTCTGACGTTTCTGTTTGTTATGTTCAGTTTCAGCGACTGCTTTCTACAAGGCTCAGCCTGTCATTCAGTTTATGGCCGAGACTCTTGACATACATGAAATTTATGAACAGAAGCGCCCTCTGACAGATTCCCAGCGAGTTAAATTTACAAAGGAAATAAAAGGTAAACGATTGCTTAAGCCTGTTGTTGATCATTGACTCTTCTGCTTTATGTGCATTAAACAGCTGTAAGTGAAATTTCAGAGAAAGACAAAACTAACTATCTAACAGATCTAAATGGCGATGTGACATAAGGTAGAAACAAAGGATTTTGATGGGTGGATTCCAACAGTTCAATGACATCTTAATGCATCAAAGGCCGTTGATGTAAATGGGGAAAAATGTTTTAAAGTTCTCACTGTTTCTGAATTATTTACAGTTGTTTGTTAGGTTTTTAGGTTTATTCCAGAATTATGGTCTATTGTACGAGGAAGTGTGAAGTGCTTGGGTCATTGATTACATTTGATTGTTGAAGAAGCACATCATTGAACTCTCACATGGGAGTTGATTCATGACTGTTGTGATTTCCATACAGTGCAGTCATACTTTTATTTCAGCAGATCAGTGTTGTAAAGGACTTTTATGGCTTCCTATAAAATGGTCTAGCCTAAGATGAGTGAGATAACAGTATGATGTTTAGACGCTGAGTAAACTGAGTGAGTATGCAAATTTACGTGTGTTGAAGTGTTTTAAATGTGATTAGATTTCTTACTTCTGGGATGCTTGACAGGTTTAAAAGTCGAGATAACGCACTGTGGCGCAATGAAGAGAAAGTACAGAGTATGCAACGTGACGCGGCGACCAGCACAGACACAGTCGTAAGTATTAGGAAGGAATTGATTGAGAAGGAAAGGCTAGTGCTTAAGTGTGCTTTATAATTCGCAGCACCTTGGTAGTTCAGTATCAGAAAGGGACTCTGACTTGCAGTTTGGATTTAACATTCTCTTGTCCTTTATTTTGCTCTGATCACTGTAATGCTATCATCTTACGTTAACTTATGCAGTATTTGTTACACAGTATAGTGAGTTCACGTTGGAGTTGTGATCCTTGAATGTTAGATTTTGTTAACTTCATTGCCTGCATCTTTGTACCTTCAATTGATGCCAGGTTTTTTTGATAATGAGCTATAGAAGTTTTCGGATTAGATTAGATTAGGTTTGCTTATTTACATATTAGTGTGTTTCTAGTTTGAACAGTGATTTTTATGATTGATTTGTTTAGATTTCCACTGCAGCTTGACAGCGGTCAGACGGTAGAATGCACGGTGGCAAAATACTTCATGGAGCGATACCGAATGAAATTACAGTGAGTGTTTCTTCTTATCCAGCTGTTGTTGCATTGTACAACCTCTGAGGAATGGTTGTCACATGGATGACTTAGTGTTGTCCTTTGGTGAGTGGAGTAAGCATCTCATTTGATTTGGTTTACTATGAAGTTTTTGTGTATGTAGTATGTATGTATGTGTGTGTATTTATTTATTTACTTATTGAGACACTTAATATAACAATTTTAAGTATGTCACAAAAGTTGCCTAAATGGTGTTGGAGTTCACTAAGTATTTCGATCCTTCTTTCCTACGCATGAACTGTAAATTGTTGTCTCAACATCTCAATAATGCAACTACAGTGATGAAATAAATGTTAAAAGTAATTGAACTGAACTAAAGTAATGGTGAAATGGCTTATTTATAAAAAAATGCGAATATTAATACTGTTAGTTGTAACATTTTGAGGATTTGATATTGTTGACATTCTCTTGCACTGATCTGAATCTAAATTGATGCCTTGCTCTTCCAGATTTCCACATCTGCCTTGTCTTCAGGTTGGCCAAGAACAAAAGCACACTTATCTGCCGCTTGAGGTTTGTTTAACCTATCATGGTTTTAGTTAAAGGTATTGCTAGTATTGTAACCTTGTTAGGTATTGTTAATTAGGCTGCTCAACAAGCACCAACAAGCATCCAGAGGTATGTGGTATCTTTCTATATTTAGTGTCTTTGGTAACTTTGGGTAAGGTTATTTATAGTACGTAGTACAATGGCACTGTCAAAAATATGTAAACAAGGCATTAAACAACGAGTGTTCTAAATCTTTAGAAAGTGCAAAATTTTTTATTTCAACCGAATTTTACTGCATACAAATGCATCTAAGAATTTTATACATGATTTTGCCTTTGCTAACAAATATATGAATTAGTGTTCCATCCGAATATATGGGTTGGAGGGCGACAGTATTTACCAAAAGACGGAGTGACGGATGTCCGTGTACCTGAGCCAAATTTTTTAAACTGAAATTTTGACATCACTATTGTTAATGTAGCATTGTTAGGTACTATTGGTGTTTTAGCACTTTTACAGATTGCTAGAGTTATAGTATGCTGCTGATATAAAGCACATTTGGAAAATTCTTATGTTAGTTTACAGCTTTGGTTTACAACTTTATTTAGTCTCCAAACCTGTAGGCTGTCTGCAACTTTTACACTGCATGCAATGTGCACTATTCTAGAGTGATAGAGATTGGCAGGATCACTTTTCCTTGTCTTATCTGTCTTATTGTGAATATTCTGCACATGATTTTGAGCCATTAGGATCTGCCTTTTGTCTAATCTGTTGACTTTCTTCTGTTTAGGTCTGTAACATTGTCCATGGACAGAGATGTATCAAAAAGCTGACAGATATGCAAACATCAACTATGATTAAGGTTTGTTTTATATGTTTACTATTCATTGATTGTTTTCTTGATTGACAAATTGGTCAGTAAATGCTCCTGTGTAAAATTACAAACTTACTTCAGGTGCTGCAATGGGGTGCTCTGGAAATGAACGAATGATCCAAGTGGATGTAAGTTAGAGAACTGATTTCTCTGTTTGCAGCTCAATGTTTGTTTACATTGTTTAAAAAAATGAAGTTTTATACAGATTGTGCTCTGGACTCTGGTCCCTTTTGCCTTGCTCACAGGTTTTCTGCTCTACATGTGCTTAAAGTTTCACAATAAACTCACTTCCTGTTGTGGTTCAGCATTTGCATAAATTTAGGTTCATCTCCTTCACGTGGTTAAGGCAATATTTTTGGTTTTCAGCTAGTCACTTTAGTCATTTTTCTTTTTAGGCTACAGCCCGATCAGCTCCGGATCGTGAAAAGGAAATCAACAATTTAGTGAGCTGCCTTAAAATGATTTTTGAGCATTTTATCCTTTGCACTGTGTAATGCCTGTGTTATAAAGTTCTGATGGGTTTACGTGTGGCTGTCTTTTCATCCTCTTTCACTTTGGCTAATTTCTTAAATTGATGTTTCTGCAACCTTGTGTAATCAGTTTTTATGGCTTCCATGTAAATGATATAAAACACATTGCAAAATTCTTTGGGAAATTGTTCTTCATTTGCCTACAGCTTTCTTCTGTCTTCATCTTGTAGACTAACTGTGTGATTGTTAAGAAATTATATGGGTGACTGTTAAGATATTATATGGGTGATTGTTAAGTGTCATTATCACGGGCTGCCATGGTAATATGGTTAAGTGTAACAGCAACATTCATCAAATAAATGTTATTTTTTGCCAAAAATTAAAAATCCTTTAAAAAATCGATGTAGCATGAAATTGCCTTGCTGACTGCAATGCATTGGGGCTTGTGTTATAGGGAAAAATGACCAATATAAGGCAGGTTATTTGAATTTTGTAATTTTAAGACTTAATTTTCTTTCTAGATTATTCAAATTTTAGAATTTAAAGCTTTGCTCATAATTGCTGTTGTAATTTATGGTTCAGTGTAGCATGCAGTTTTGCAGTGCTGGATAAGTTTATTTTTGCAATGTTATCAACATGGTGTTCAGAAGTTTACCATAAAAATATCCGAAAAGTGGGACGTATCAGACGTAACAAGAAAGCATCAAGTTCCCATTATTCATAGTTTCGTTTTTTGTTCTAGGTGAGCAAAGCAAACTTCAACTCTGATCCCTACCTACAAGAATTTGGAATACGTGTTTCGAATGAAATGGTCGATGTCCAGGGTCGAATTTTGCCGGTGCCGCGGCTACAGTATGGAGGAAGGGTGAGGAAAATGATGTACAAAATGGTGCTGTTTCTTTGTTCAACCACCCACGCACAGTTCTTAATGCGGTTGTCTGTTGTTGTGAGATTCTTTGGTCTTGCATACACAATCATATCTTATGATACATTTTATGCAATTCATAACTACTGAACTATCTCTAGCAGGTTTTGCAAATGGTCTAAAAATATTCAAAGTGCCACTGAGTAGTCTTTGGAGGTGGTTAATACGTTTTCAGATATACAACGTTACCAATTTACCATTCCTGGGTACAGTGTGGATGGGTTGACGTGCTTCTGATTCACCCATGAATCCATATAACGCAAAGTGGTGTCGTGACCCCAAAACTAGTAACTTAACATGCTGTGCTGGTTAACATGTGGTACAAGGAACTGCAGTTTATTGCTAAATATCTCTAAGTTTCTTTGACCTATTCTTACAAGGTCTGAGGGTAATAAGGGCACATATAGAGGTGGAGACTGAACCATTGAAGGATTTCTGCTGTGTGATTCGTCCATGCGTGCTCTGTAGAAGCTTTTCCTGTATGCTCGTTTCTTGTTTTGCTTCATTGTTTGTGAGGCATGTGTGATGAACAGGATCCCATATAATTGTACCAAAGTTATGCTACTCAGTATCTATTAAAAAATTGTGGAGCCTTCTGAAGCACTGACTGTTCTATATCAGGTCAGGTGAAATACTAGATTTACACTGTGGAAGTTTTCACCAGGAATATAGATAGACCTGTGATGGTAGTTGCACAAAATATGCGGGATGGCTAAGTTTTTAAATTGCGGGTGGGACAGCTGAAGGTTTTAATTGCAGGTAGGTGATGTGAAGAATGATTTTCAGATTTGTTGTTGTCTTTGCAGACACGGGCTCAGGTTGTTCCGGTTCAGGGTGTTTGGGACATGCGTGGCAAACAGCTGTACCAAGGCATTCAGATCCGGGTCTGGGCCATTGCTTGCTTTGCCCCACAGCGACAGGTTGGAGAAGAGGCACTTAGGTGGGTTCTTTATCTGTTCAGATTTTTTAAGAGTCTTTGTCTACATGTTTGTTATAAGATTAGCCATTCTTTGTTGAGAAATACAGCCTGTAAATAGCACTTATCCATTTGTTGGATATCTGATGGCTTCACTTTGGCCTGAGGATCCATACAACTAAGAACTAATTATTACAGTAAAAGTCGAGTTCCATGCCTTCCATTAACATGCTAATTCAGTTAATGTGCAGCAATGTCATGCCTCCCAGCAATACCGAATTAAGATGTGACAATCATTGGCCTGCAGTTCGTGGATTGGCACTACATGTTAGTTGACTCATTTGCACTGCAACTAGCAATGCATGTACATGCACCAATGTACTGTAGAGACGTTTCCTCCTTTCTTCTGACTGTCAACGATGTTGATATGTATCATGTATGTTTTTACTGTCATGCTGTCGCTATTTCGTATACTTGTAAGTCTTTATAGACAAACACACATACACACACATAATAGCTAGATAGAAGTTATTAGAACCATAGATAGCTTCTGATTAGGCCTAATATCATAATGGTTGGGGGGCAAGCTTCAAAGTTCCTTCTCAGTAGAAGAAACACCGCAGTGGGGTTTATCAGGGATTATTTCTGATGGTTAAACAGCTAGGCCAAACTATAGATTGTTTTTAGAGACATAAATCCTAATGAGGAGATTTGGCAAAAATATTAGGTGCTATTCAGCAAAACCAGAGGCAGACAATGGCATGTACATGTAGTTTTTGAGGAGAGGCAAAAAGAAACATTGTCAATTACTTAAACAGTAGTATAAAATCGGAAATTTAGTCTCTTTATTCGCAGAAGATGACTGAATGAGGTCAACATTTAATGATGTCATACACAAAGATGGTAACAGAACTACTACATCACATTTAGCAAGTCATTTGAGGCAGCTTTACATCAGTTTTTCCTTTTTACACTTTGAACGATTTATTATGTATTTCGTGTGTGTGTTAGATGCACATTTCTATTTATATTTTTTTAATGAAGTCAGTAGGCCCACATTTGGGATGGTGTAAATACATATAAGGAAAAAAGACCTATATAAGAATATGTAATATGCAGATTCTGAGATTTCTCAGCATATTTTAGTAGCACACGTTCCATTGTTACACAGTTCTGGCAGTTTAACTCTCATCATTCTTGCGTTACTGGAATTTTGCTATAGCTATGATTTATTACTTTTTGTTATTATTATTACTTGTTGTTATTATAGTTTTGGTGTTAGGTGTTATTATATTAATAATTCTTATCACCATAATATCTCCTACTGTTTTGTGCTGATGTAGGAGCTTCACCCAGCAGCTTCAGAAGATCTCAACTGATGCAGGAATGCCAATAATGGGCCAGCCGTGCTTCTGCAAGTATGCACTGGAGGCAGACCAGGTGGAACCAATGTTTCGATACCTGAAGAACACCTACCAGGGCCTGCAGCTGATTGTGGTGGTTCTGCCCGGCAAAACGCCCGTCTATGGTCTGTACCATAAAAACTTTTAAATCATTAAGAGAGAGCTTTCTCTTTTCATAAGGTTATTTTTAGAATAGTCTTTTATTTATTTGGAGAAGGTGGTGCACAGTAGTCTAGAAAGTGCACAATAGTTTATTAATTGGCATGGTGGACTGTACACCAAGAGGTTTGGGGTTCAGTCCCTGCCAGGGCAGAGAGATGTTTAGAATTTTCTGCGCCACTTTTGCTCCCTAGTGAACTCGGCTGTAAAATGAGTACGCTGACTGTACACTGTTGGTGAGGGAGACCTGCTGTCATATGTCATTGGTCTACTAATCTAACAGTGCTTTGGATGTCCATCTTATATGTAAAGCTAGCATTTTGAATATGACTTTACACCACCCAATGACAGCCAAACAGTTTTTTAGTGGGTCCACTGTCTAATATACTAAATCTTCTGTTACATTTGCAATAAAAAATGTTCCGTGCATGGTATCAAGGAAAGCATTGGGTAGTGGGCATTGGGTAATGGGCAGAAAAGTCTGTTCATCTGGAGCTGGTACTTTTATGATTAACTCTTCCAACCAAGGAACTGAAATGTTTCTACCAATAACTGATTGTTGACACTGCATTTAGATATCCTGGCACTCGGTTGTACCACAGAGCTATCTCATACAGGTAGCAGCCTAGTATTTGTTATTTCTGTTTTTATTAAATGCCACTGTCAAATACCATCTCCAACCTCTGCCTTAAGCATCAATCGATGATGCTGAGCAATTGCGCTTTAAGGACTTTGACAAGGTCCTTCACAGTAGTTGTCTCAGGGGGGCTCAGCCCTCATGCTTCACATTACAAGGCAGCCCCTCTGACCAGCTGGCTACATAGTGCTATTAGATTCTTTCTTGTGCATATTATGAATGATTTAACGTTTGCAGCGGAAGTGAAGCGGGTGGGAGACATCATGTTTGGGCTTGCCACGCAGTGCGTTCAGTCAAAGAATGTTAACAAGACCTCTCCTCAGACCATCTCCAACCTCTGCCTTAAGATCAACGTCAAGCTCGGTGGAATAAACAGCATTCTTCTGCCCAGCATTCGGTCAGTACAAATCTGGTCTGAATCCTTGGCAGTACAGTGTTTGTTACCTGCTACTTTTTGTACAAGGAGATGTACTTAGGATAGACATTACTTAATTTAATGTAAACAGGAGCAGTGTAATGAAATGTAAGTTGATTTAAGAGAAACTGATTTGAGGGATAGGGACTACAGAAGATATTTAGGCATGCTATTCAGCAACATTGGTATCTGTTGATAGAAAGTTATGAAGTTTCTATAGAAATGAGATTCGAGTTGGAGGATCTTTGTGATTAGGAATGCATAATAATTAAATTAACGTGTATGACTTTTTTATTTCCAGGCCTCAAGTATTTCAAGAACCTATTATCTTTCTGGGTGCTGATGTGACCCACCCACCAGCCGGAGACCGTTCCAAGCCTTCCATTGCTGCTGTTAGTAACTGTCAGTTTAGCGTTTGGCTCTTAAGACGTATCTATGTAATGTAAAGTAACCATGTAAAGTATCTGTCCTTCAGGACCATGATTCTGAGGAGTTTCCATGGTGTCTTACCTGTAAGTAACTGACATTCTGCTGTGCTTCTTCAGTGCCCATTGAGAAACTGTGACTGTGTAATTGGTTAAACATCCAGTTTGTGGCCTTTTAAGATTTAGGGTGGCCCAGCCAACACACAGACTGAACAAGCTTCATTATAGCTTGTTTTTTAGGTTTAAAACACCCACGTTACATGATGTTGACGGTTTATGGTGCATTTTGATTAAACATTGTGTCATTTTGCTGAAAAGTCAAAGTGCTAGTAAAATTGAATAGCACCTGTGATGGTACCACTTCATAGTAGGTGCAGGGGCATCACTAGTGAAGAGTACCTTTGAGAGGTCCTTTAAAGGGACTGCAGAAATATTTAGTTACATACATACATTACTTGCATTAATTGAAAGTTCCACATGGTTATAGATTCATGCAGCCTGGAGATGTTGGAAATCACCCTACTAGAACCTGTCTTTGATTGTCAGTGAATGCTGTCGGAAATTAATTTTGTCGTTGATATTGATGGCTGCAAGTGCATTAGTTAATGTATCATTGGTGGTTAAATGACAACAGGTCGTTGGAAGCATGGATGCACATCCGTCACGTTACTCGGCAACTGTTCGTATCCAGCAGCACCGGCAGGAGGTCATCCAAGACCTGTCTCTCATGGTCAAGGAATTACTCATTCAGTTCTATCGTGCTACACATTTCAAACCGACGCGAATCATATTCTACCGAGACGGCGTAAGCGAGGGACAGTTCTCACAGGTTCTTTCACACGAATTGCGCGCCATTCGTGAGGCGTGCATGAAACTGGAGTTAGACTATCAGCCGGGGATATCATTTATTGTTGTCCAGAAACGCCATCACACCCGTTTGTTTTGTGCTGACAGGAAGGATCAGGTATGGTTATAAGTTTTGCTTCAGCTGGTGACTGCTGTTAACAGAGGAATGTCATAAATCAACAATTTTACCTTATCCTATGTTCATTCAGAATAAACTGAAGTAGTGTTATAAAATAGTTCCAGTTTTTTCTGGTTGATATTTGGTATGGCTATCAAGTACTGTATTATAACAAGGCTGTAGCCTATCAAGTACTTGAGTGACTATCAAGTACTTGAGTGACTATCAAGTACTTAAGTGACTATCAAGTTCTGCACTGTAATGAGGAAACGTTATGAGAAGGTTTCCATGTAGTTTGAGTTAAGGTGGGTGATATTTTTTGCCAAACAGAGAGTGATGGAGTAGCCTTGTTTGAGATGTTCTGAAGATGTCAGAATCTTTAAAACGTTGCTACAGTAGATTTTTCTTCTTGACATTTGTTTCAGACCTGTAACGAGGCATTTTATTTTGAGTGCATTTCTGAGTTGAAAGTTATCTTTTGTTGCAGATGGGCAAAAGTGGTAATATACCAGCTGGTACAACTGTTGATATTGGAATTACTCATCCAACAGAGTTTGATTTTTATCTCTGCAGCCATGCAGGCATTCAGGTACATGTAATCATGTGGTGTTACATTTTTCTTCAAATAAAATCCAAATTGCTGGATTTGCGTAGTGAAAAATATTGTTCTTTACATGAGCTTGTCCTTTGTTTTTTCTCAGTACTTGCTGTTTTGTATTGTTATCTCAGTTTGAAAGCATTTAGCAAGGAAATTGAATCAAATTCAGACATTGTTTAATGCATTGGGACAAACAGTATGGACCTAAAAGTCTTTAGTTACTTTATTTCCAAATGTGTTAGCGATTTCCAATGAAAGAAAGAAACCCAATCGGTGTTGCCAGTCTTTTATTGTGTGCTTACCTTGTAACTGTTTCTAATTTGTGCTTCACAGGGAACGAGTCGGCCTTCTCATTATCACGTATTGTGGGATGACAATCACTTCAACGCTGATGAACTGCAAATGCTAACATATCAACTGTGTCATACTTATGTACGCTGCACACGAAGTGTTTCCATACCCGCTCCGGCCTATTACGCTCATCTGGTCGCATTCAGAGCCAGATACCATCTTGTAGAAAAGGAGCATGACAGGTAAGAAGGAATGTTACCCTCACAGTTCAACTTTATTTTGAGTCTGTAAATAGTAGTATCCAGTGTTTAGTGACAGCTAATGGCTGCCACCACTATTGATGTTGACCTTCCCTTACCTTACTTTTGTGCTTGGATTTGACTCGCTTGTGTTTACTAACTTATTGAAGAGCAGAGAGGCAAATGAGTGAAATGTGGCAGAGGAACGTGTGATGCAGTGACTGATTTTTTGATTGCTTGTCTTGAAGAGTGGTGTGCAGGGTGGATCCTCTTCCAAGGTGCTGTTATGCTGGCAGTTGGAGTAAGTTCATAATGCAGGATCGTTTTGTGCTTTCAATAAATGCATTAGACAATGTAAGTAATGAATGTAAGTAAGGTATCCCATATTCCACAAGTGAGATATAAGGGAGGTGCTCATCTCTTTCTTGGCCCTTGAACCAGTAGTGGACAAATCCCAGGGTCCTGGACACAGGGCCTATGCATTGCAGGACTTACCGTTTACTTCCCAGCTTACACTGGTACCGAATTATACTGCTTGGTGACAGTGAATACGACAAATGAAAATACAGACAAAGCATACAGTGCAATTCCTGCAATACTAAATGAATGGTGTTTGGCTGTTTTAGTGGAGAGGGCAGCCAGTACTCTGGAAACAGCGACGAGAGGAATCTGCAAGCAATGGCCAGAGCCGTTTCTGTGCATCCGGACACTTTTCGCGTCATGTACTTTGCTTAGCCACCTCACGTGCTTGGTATGCATCTTTGTCTCTGGTACCAACTATGTGATTTAACCACCTCTGTCCTGTCGTATCTTCACCCTTTGTGGAATGAACTTCAAAGTTACTCGACTGTAAATGCTGTGGAGACTTGTAGGCTATTGGAAACTTGTTAAAGATGTTTTTGTCATCTTGTATTTTGCCGTCTGTCACCCTATCATTCATCAGATGTGTTTACTAAAGTGTCGTCGGCCATTTCCTTGGTTTCCATTTCGCAGTTTCTTGTTTCGCTGCACAATTATTAGAGTTAGGCACATGCAGTTGGAGTCACTGGAATACACTTAACATGTGGAGATGTGAACTTGGAACTTATGCCTTGAAGCTTATTTCACATTGGCACATAAACGATTGTTTTCCTCTTATCTTGTTTAGGACGATTGGTGAATTGTTTGCCAGTTGGAAGTGAAGAATTGGATGGGATGGTTGAATGTAAGGTTTTGGATTAAGAGGGGCTCCTAAGTGTGACTGTTCTGATTGTAGAGAAACCCATCAGAAGCAGTTTGACTTTTTAGATTGGGTTTAACAGTTTCCTTTCCAATTTTTTAAAAATTTTAATCTCTTTTGCAAATGGAGCAGTTGATTCAGTGTCATAACAGGGATTGAGTGGCTGTTGTGATAGAAAATTACCTGTACTTAAGTTTTAGACTTACTGGCGTTGCAGCTTACAAAGTTTTCAGATGTTTTATTTCTCTGGTGGAGCATTGGGTGAGTTATGTGACTGAAAACAAGTTACGTAACTGAAAACGAGTTATGTAACTGAAAACAAAACGCTGTCAGTTTGAAAGTTAAGCATTGTCTTTTATTTTACAAAAATGTCTGAATATGCAGTTCTTTGTAGCTATGTTCCTACTGGTGTAAATGTAGATAGACTGCTTTTGCCTACTAAGCTGACACTTTGGAACCTTGTAGAGGTACTGTGCAACAGTCCTGTTACAATTCCAATTCTTACAGGATTTTCTAGGAAGATTCAGGAGATCTAGGGAGATTTTCTGTGATGCCTGGCTATGAAAGATTGACTGAGTAGAATATTTTAGTAAAAATGTTTCCTGTGGTGCTTATTGTTTGGTCAGAGTTTTGATGACTAGGCTTAGTCTTGAGAATTTTGTTTAATGGTTTGCCTAATATTTAGAATTCCAGATCTAGAAAAAGAGTTCATTTGGACCAGCCAAGGACTATGGTATCTTTGAAGATACTTGGACGTGACTATGAAAGACTCGGATTATGCAATAAAACTTTAAAACTTGACTAGTTGAGTAAAAGACTTGGACTGGACCACTAAGGCTCATACGGTAGCAGAAAGGACTCGGATGGTCATAATTTTAAGAAGTTGTTACCTTTTTTCTGTCAGTTGTTGTAGCAGAACTGAATTCATCTGCTGTTTACTAGTTGGTCAGATTCGTTGTAGAGTTATGTTGGTTGACATTTCCAGTGCCATCTTACTGTTGAATAGATCCTAGATAACTGGTAAATGACGAAGGTGATGATGATGATGATGAACATTTTGAGCCACTTTTTCTTTCTTTTCTGTTGTTTCTCCTGTCACTGCTGTTCCAATAGAGAACCAAGAGGTGCAGTAGAGGCTTTAGTTTCATATGAATCTGCTGAAGGTATTATACTTATTGCAGGTGTGATTGTAACTGCTAGTGTAAGTGTTGATAAACGGCTTTTGCCTGCTCATTTGACGTAACCTCTACATTAAGTCAGTAATGTAACTGTTTACCATGTATCTCGGTTTTCCTCGCATTGAATTCCTTATTGTGTTGTGGATGCCATAACTGTTCATGTCAACATTTCCTGTACCGTCTCATTGTTGCGTAGATCTTGGTGACTGATTGAACAATGAAAGGAGATGCATGTTTTAGATGAGATGCTAAGCTGGACATGGTGGCTTCAAGTTAACCAGCTGAAATTTTGTGTTTTTGTTTGCAAAAGAGAAGTATTGAATCTTGGCAACTATTGCCGCTTCCAGCAAAAATCTTAAATTTTTTAAGCCTGCCAATGTTTCTTCTGTAAGAAACACTTATAAGCTTGGAATTTCAGTGTGTAGGATACTGTGTTTCGGTATAGATGGGGTCTGCACTGGGGTTGTGTGGCATTGCCTTGTAAAGTAAAAACAAAAAACAGTTGTATTTCTCTAGATTTGCCATGATGTAACAAAAATTTAACTTGTAACTTGGAGAAAACCTGGGTCATTTGAGCTAGTGAAAGCATAGATTAGCCGCAAAACTTCCCTCTGAATTTTATTGAAGCGATATGATGCATACTGTTCTCTTCGTTATTGGTGTAAAATTTAACGTCTGTTGGTTAGTGAATTGGTTTTCAAAATCTTAATTTCCGTGCTTTTTGAAGTAACATTGAAGTTAATTTAATATGCAGAGCATCTGCAAAAAATTGTGTTGGCACCCATTGCAATAGGCCAGTGCCCATATAGGATTGATTTTGATCTTCAGGGTTTTATTATTTATATCTGCCAGGGATCTTCGCAAGTAACAGTAAGGTTCCAATTGTAGTCGGTGCAGATAAATCTCATATTGTGCAAGGTAAAAAATTGTCCACATAAAAAAACTTGAATTTAACTCCTCTGAAAACTGTCATTGAATTGTGGAGAAACGGGTGGTTCTAATTCCGGTGACATGTTCAGGTTCCGGTGTCATATGCGAGTCAGTTGGTGACACTCCAGATCCACTTGTGGATGCCCAGTCCCCCTTATCTACTAGTTAGTGCCCTTACAACGTGTTAGAGAGTAAGTTACAAGATGGAATTTTGTGCTGCAAAATGAAATCATGTGAAATATTTTCCAACTTCATGCGAGGTTAAAAAGAGACTGTTTTGATGATTTTTGGTGTTTTATTTTTGATTGTTTCTTTGCGTGGTAATGTTCTGCTGGATTGTGATTACACATTTTAGATGAGTTTTTCATCATACAGTACCCATTAGTCTGTTTTTCTACCAGTTTTCTTTAGTAAGTGAGTAAGTGTCTGTAAATTGAGGTGTTGGCTGAAAATGAGGCATGGGGAATTAGCAGATTTTTGAAATTTCTTGATAGCTTGAACTGCAATGTAGCTGGAGAAGTTTTTCATTTTGTTTGTCACGAGTCTAGTTTATGAACTTTGTGTGAGAGTCGTCAAAGCCTTAGATTGCCTCGGTCATTATATGTAATGTTCTCTGTAAGTATTATGAATGAAATGTGTAGTATGCTATTTTAGTCGTGTCGCTTAGTAGAGGAATATATTATGAGTCGTATGGAAACAAAGTTGGAAAACTCGTTAAGACAGAATAAGAACTAGTTGAATGAATTGTAGTTTTGGCTGCAGTTGCCCTTTTGGTTAACCTTTCAAGATTTACGTTATTGGAGCATTTTTGTTTATCGATATTTTTTGAGCTTTTTAATATTTAACCTGTTGCTGACTGTAGTAGTATTTTGATTTGCCACAGTACAAATTACAAGAACGAAAGCCAAATGTTGAGGACAGTTTTTGGTGCATTGTTTGAGGTTACATCCATGATGCGAGTCTTTCTATGCATCTTTTCTGCATGCTAAGTGAATTAGGATACAAAGGTGTCATTTTAGATGTTCCTAAGAACCATGTTGCTTCATGGGTGGTTGTCTCTGCCATGTTTTCTGTGTGTGTGAGTGCATGTGTGTACATATATACAGTATAAATAAATAAATGTTTCTAATCATGTTGGTCCTGTGGTAAATTTTAAGCAATGTCTTAATAACTTGTTAGTTTGTTATGTGATAACATGTGTTAAGTTTTTGACAGCCTGTTAACCTTATAGGACTATTTTCATGAAACTTCGATTCTTTTGATCCAATGGCAATGACCAGACAATCCAGGCGATCAGAGGTTTCAGAATCGTGTTTCTTTCTTTAAAAATTATATGAGGAAAGGAAAGACAAGCCAGTTTCTTGGGTCATTAGAGTCTTTAACAGCCATGAGAATCACCGGTTTAATTTTCTGGTCTGCATGTTTTCTTTGATTATTTAGAGAACCTTTGTCTCAGTGATTCAATGCATTTCCGTAATTAGCTCTTCTGGTTGTTAGTTTTTTGCCTTCTTGCTCACGTTGAACAGTGTCTCATGGCATTCGATATTTGAATGCGGCTATTAAGCTGTGTGCAAATTATGCATTCACTCCTTCAGGTAATCATGAAATACGACATACTTCCTCGCGTTATTCGTGAATTATACATTCCGAACTACATAAGTTATTTGTGAATTATGCATTCGGTTCCGTTAGAATTGAAGAGTTCTTTATTTACAGCTAAACGTTTTTCAACCTCTAAAGTTTGTCAGCATGGACAGTGATGCCATTTCCATAAATAACCAGGTACTCGAAAAGGAGCAAACTAAATATTTGATTACATTGTGTTAGACTGGTTCTCTACTGAACTGGTCAAGTTTAAAAGTAATTTTTGGTCACATGACGTATCTTAGTTATTAAATTGTATAATAATATTTTAAAAATAGTTTTTTGATGTTAAGGAAAGAACTCATATTATTTAAGTATCTTGCTTGACTGGAAATTGATCCTGTTGATATTTGTGGAAATTCTGCCTTGTTTGATTATTTTGTGTTGACCTAATGGAATGAAATTTACTTTTAGCGAAGCAGTGACATCAAGTTAGCGATAATAGCAATAATAGTTGTTTGTGTTTGCTTATTTCTTTTGTTATTCTCGCCAGTGCTGTGACCGAACTGATATTTGGATGATTTTAACTGCATTTTACCGAACACTGTACGTCTTTGTAGATAGAAAATCCGGCATTAGATTTTAGTCCAGTTTAACAGTGAAAACTGAACTGTGTTTGTCTTCAATGAGTCTTTACCAGTTTTTGCGTAGAAGAATTGTCCCGCTGCTGTTTGAAGAGTAAAAGAACTTAAATTCAGTTATTAGTTAATATTGATGGTAGTAAAGTTTGATATTATTTGTGTGAAAATTTATTTATTACACAGCTTCAAGGGAGTGGGTGAACCTGAACACAGAGTTTTGTGAAATGAATTTCTGCTGAACCAGTGCCTTGCAAACTGATTCTTACACAGGATGATGCTTTTTTGCTTAACCTTTCAGCCAAGCTGCTCACCATACATAGAAGGTAGGATGGGGTTGGAACAAAGACCCCAATGACATCAGAGATTGGGTTAATGTTACATGCCCCATCACAGCAAGGGTTTCATTAGCATCAATGATCGGGTTAGCATTACCGGCCCCAGTCGCAGCAGGGATTGGGTTAGTATAACAACCCCTAACTTACTAGGGATGAGGTTAGTCTAATCACTCTAATGACTCTGAACACTGAAGGGGTAGAGTTAGCGTCACGACACCAGTCACAACAGGAATGGTGTTAGCGTAATGGCCCCAAACACTTAAGGGTTAGGATTAGCATAATGACCAATCAGGTATCTTTTGTCTGAAAATAAAATTAGAAGAAACCATTTTCTGTTGCTTCTGCTGAACTAAATCTCCAAAATAATAACGGCGTAGTGTTTAAGTTTTAAGAGGACATTCATGTCCGAAAATCTTGTAAACAAAACTGGACGAATTAGTTTCTTAAGTGCTATGGTTGACATAAAGTCAGAAACTGCAAAATACTTTTTCAGCATATTGATCATTTGCAGCACCGTATTTACAAATATTGCGGAAATAAATGCTTATTTGAATCAATAAAAAAATGTGACAAGGTTTAAGTTCTAAGAAGTAATCAGTCTCGAACTAACCACCATTTGCAATTATGTATTGTGTATATATTATATGCACTCTATATATATATGTATGCATACCTGATGCACTATATATGCAGAGACCTTTATATATTTGCTAATTGCTTAGTGCTTAAGCTGAGCCTTAATCCATATTAATTTGGAATTGCTGCTCTTATTGGTCATTTGCAAGTATATGTCATTTTGGCTCATTTATAATTGTTGATATATACAATTTTACAGATATACGCTCATGTTTGTATATAAAACATCATCCCTCACAGCGGTTCATCTATCTCTGTGACTGGCCTATGATTTCCATTTGGAACTGACTCCCTATGAATAAGCTAGTTCTCTTGGCTTCTTTTATCAAGCACTGAAGAAATGTGGCGTTTATGGTAACGTTCAGAGTGAAAGGGTAGTCTGCAATGTCCAGCCAAAGTTATTGGCATAAGCGTTTGGCAATGATCAGAAAAGCACTTTTTCAGAATGAGTCTGCCTTCCCATTCTTTCTTAGGGGGTGCCTTGGTTCTTCAAGGGTTAAAATATTTAGTAATATTTACAACGTTTTCTGCTTCATCTTTTATAAGCAATGCTACTTTGCAGTCACAACATAACCAATCTCTAAATGTCACTACATCGTCTAAAATATGTAGCTCATAACCAAGTGATAGGTAGTTCTTTCAAAATCTGTATCTGAATGTTACATATTTCTAAAAAATTGATTTGCTGATGTCAGTCTGAGTTAGCTGGACTGTTTTTGAGGAATTGAAAGTTTTCTTCATGTATTTTTTACCCTAGTTTTCTGACTTAAAATCTTTTTGACACAAACCAATTTTATTAGAATAAGAAATATGACAAAATCATGGTAAAAAAACATGGCAAAATCTGGTCAAGTGAGAGTTGGTGATACATTCAGTTGAGTTTCATTTTAGCCCAACCACCTTTCAGTGGGCATATGACGCGTTCAATGAAGCTGCCTGCGAATTGGCCTCATGGGTCTTGAGTAGTTTTTTCCAATGGATATTTGGACATTGTAATGTGGTTTCGCTTACAAGCGACTATCAATTCATGTATTACAGTAATGGTACTATTGAAGGTCTTGGATTATGTTAGAATGTTGTGCCAAAGCTGAGTGTTGGTCAAAAGCTTAAGAACTGGTTGACCATTGTGTGATTGACAGAATTCGCTTGCTGGTGCTCTGATGGAAGAAGTGACGACAGTGTCAGAGGAATACTTACGAGATTTAATTAAGAAGATTTTGATGATGAACGAAGAATTGTTTGGCGCAAAAATTCTTTTGTGTTATGTAGGTGCTTAGGAAGTGTTCTGGTACCTGTGGCCATTTATCGAGAAATATCCACCTGCGACCTTGGATTAACGAGGTGGATATTTCTCAATAAATGGCCACAGGTACCAGAACACTTCCTAAGCACCTACATATTTCTGTTATTTAATTATAAACTGTAGGATTTATAGTTTGAGAGATCCTTGCTTTTCTGAAAATCATTATCTGTTATCAGGCTATAAGTGTAAGATTGCTTTCACCCCAGAATCCAGCCTGTCTTGGTTAGTTGAGCTGAGTTGTTATGCTGATTAATGCACTGCGTTGCATACCTGTATGGTGTTACCAGTTAATGATGTATAGTATTTATGCCAAGTATGTGAACAAGTACCTTTTGGGACAAATTGAAAAGACCAATTTCTTTATTTTGCTGAACCGTAGGTATTTGCAAACATTGTGTGATAGTTTGTGGAGATTTGTTTTTCTCCAGTATCCAACCTCAGAGGCGTCAGGGATGTCTGTGGGAGGCAGTCCGGCTTTGCCTTCTGTGTGATTTTGTTTCATATTGGGGACACACCACTGAGTTGGCCCCCAGACCAGTTTTGAGAGCATTTTGGACAGAAACTGTAAAGTAAAATTTTTTTATAATATTAAAGTTAAGAATTTAAAGGATGGAAAAGGACAGGAAATCATGGAAAAAGAGAAGTCAAGCATTTGGGGAAAAGAGCCAGGGATATGTACATGTACGTAGTTAGTGGCTGAAAAGAGGCAGATGATGTAAGGGCACTGAAATTGGCCTCCAAATGTCGGGGATTAAAAAGCCCTGAGAAATTTTGGTGACTTGAAAGTGATTTCAGTCCCAAAAGTCTTGATGACTAAACAAGGTCATCAAACATTTTCCACCAACAAAATCTCAAACGTGGTAAAATTGGTTCTACCCTTTCTCGACTCCTGGATCTTCCAGTGAAACGTTCTTTATACATTTGCTGCAAAAAATCAGACAGACTGAGGCTTTATTCGTCAAAGATTTATAGCAGTTTTTCTTGAAGATTTTTCCTGTCTGTTCCATTGACTGTCGACTGTTCCTCTGGCTCATTTTCACGTGACTTTAGAATGACTAGTGATTGATGTAATGTAGTAGTTAAGATCCTGGTGCTATATAATTTATTTCATTAGCGTAGATTCACCATGCTGTAGAAACTGTTAGAAAGATTTTTATCATTTTGATTCTCTGAATTGTTTTGGTGAGTTTATTTATAACAATACAGAACTTATCTCAGTCTAATCTCTTCTATTTTATTATTTAAGGTAGTATTTTTGAAGGAACAGTTTATTCGGTGCATATACGAGAAATATTTGAAACTACTGTAAGTCTGTTTCTTCATAACTGACAAATTTTTCTTAGTACTATTTGTCTCTGTTCTATGTCCTGCTATCTTTGCACAGAAGTATTTATGACACTGCAAAGTGCTGTATTCAGTGCAACTAATTTTGAATCTAGAATTTTGTTTAATACATATATACATATGTGGGGCAGTCGGTTATAACGCAGAAAGTACGGATTTGAGCCTCCTCTGAGATGGCTACTGTGTAGGAACCTTGAGCAAATTTTTCACTGAAACTTACTTGGTGCCTTCAATTGATGCTTATTCATTAGTTTGCTCTAGAGATTATCCCTTGGGAATTGCCCCTGCCCAAGGAGTTTGAGACTTGTGTACTGTATGAACAAAATCAGCAATTTACCATGCACCTTGAAGCTTTTAAAGGACAAATCTGTTGGCTTTGATGTCTGTGCTTTCAATAGTCCTAAGACTGAGTCGCTGAGGATGGCATACCGCATATTAACCATTGATGCTGTTAATACATTTGTCTCTTGCCATCAGCTTGAGGTCAGGCTGCTGGTAAAAATATCAAACCTTGTTGCATTGCTGCTTAAACCTGGAAGACTGGAAATTGGAACGAAAAAGAAAAGATTGTTTCTGTTGGTGAACGAACATATTTTTAAACTATGGAAGAGAGATACAACAGGATTTTTCATCTGTTTTCGTACATGTTTTGACAGTCACGTGAACAAGTAATTGCTAGCTTCAGAAATCGTGTTTTATGTTTTAATGTCTTCCCGGCCCTTAGATAAGACATTAGAATAACACAAGGGTGGAAGTAACAAAAGACAAAATAATGGTGTCAGTTTGTGTGAAATTGTCTCTACCATGCTGATTTAAGTCAAACAGTTTAAGTTTTAGTGAAATTTTGTCAGTACCATGATGACTGAAATGGGGCTGAAGAGTTTTCTGTTTATGAAGCTACATGAATGATCCTTTTCGTTAAATTTAGAAGACAAATGATGGTGGGATGATGATGATGATGATGATAACTGGTTTGTGGGTCAGCTGTTTGGAAACTAGTGACTAATCAGTGACTTGTGTATATGTCAGTTAGGCAAGAAGTTGATAATTAAATTGACCTCATTAATTGTCCTGGTTTTAGAAACAAGGATTCTTCCAGGACTGTTGTCTATGTTTGCTTATTGAACTATTTTCGCATATTGCTGAAATCATGTCTGTTTAGGCCCTCAAAAGTTATTCAGATTTTTGTAACCAAGAAATCTTCATTATCTTAGAATTTGCTGATTTTCTATCACTTTATGCCCTCGGAAATAATTTGGATTTTTATAACCAAGAAACCTTGCTTGTCCTTGACTAACTGGCTGTTGCAAGTTTGTTTCCTGATTATAATCTATTTTTACATGTACAGCTGAAGTCAGGTCTGTTTAAGGCCTCTAAGTTATTTGGATGTTTATAATTCAAGAAATTGCTTATCCTTAAGCAACTTACTGCTGATTTAGCTGTTGCATATTTGGCAGACTATCAGAACTACTGCCTATTTTGTACACTTACTTAACTCACTTAACTTTTGCTAACTCGCTTAACATTAGTTAATAATGTTTGTTATTTGATAGTGTAAATCCAAGGGGCGTTTTAAGAGTTTTGAATTTGGCAAATTTCTTTTGGTACATGAAGTCTCATCCGTGTTACTGATGGTTGTTTTCAAAAGCAGTTTTTTGTTAAAAACCAAAAGCCTAAGTATTTAGCTATGAAAAAAGTTTACAGAACAAATGTTTAATCCGGTTACCTGAATTGAAAGATTTCAATAAACGCACAAGATGTTTCTTCTCCTTTGCTGTTATCATTAGTTGACCCCAACCAAGGCATAGGCAAAGGAATAATGCTGTGAAACAATTTTTTGAATTAAAGTAATGTGCTGAAAATGTAACTAGCAAAGCTAATACATGGCCATTGGCATGTGAACTGTAATTAAGTTTTAAGACTTAAATTTTATAAAATTATTTTTTATATAAAAGGAATGAAAATATGTTGACAGCTGAAAAAAATTTTCATCCTAAAAGTGAAGGTAATTCATTGTTTACTGTCTGACATGACTGAAATAGGTTTTAATAGTTTACTAGTAAATATCAAATGAATACTATTAATGTAATAAATAAATAATAACCAATATAGTATTGATAAGGTATAAATTCTTATTAAACGTGATGTGATAAAGATAATGAGAGAAACTATGGTTACTTTGCTTATTATTGCAATTAATAAGCTTTATTGGCTTTGGAAGATATTTGCATAATTTGTTTAGTCTTTGGTGACTTCATTTGACTCATTTTACATTATTTAATGTTCTTGTATGGATCTTTTGACAGTAGATTTCTAGAAATGTGCCACTGAACCAGAATTTTTGCTACCATTATTCTTTCAAATCTTGATAACTTAATAAATTTTAAGATAGCATGGCTCATTTATTAGCATCTGGCAACAACAAATATGCAAGTTCACTTTCAGTACACTAATTTTTGTGTAATTGGACCTCTGTTGTGTTAATCACTTTGCAAATATATTTATTACTACATCTATGTAGTATTCTTATAGTGGCCAAGCAACCCGAATTGCACATATAACGGTCATGTGACTAGCATTGCCAATAATACTAGCCATGTTTCGAGTCAAGTGACTAGTTATGCGTGTGGTATAGAACCGATGTTATGGTGCTTTTGGTAATAATTATGTGCACAAATAAACTTTAATGGTTTTCTGAAAATTGTTTTTAGGCAGTTCAGTCAGGTTTCTTTAACTTTTGAGGCAATGACTGCAATAGAATTTGTTGTAATCAGAAACTGTGTATTTGTTAAGCATCCAAGAGAAGCAGCCTATTCATATAGATATGATACACTATGGCTAAGTGAAGGATAACGTAAGCTTTTACAAAACTTATGTGGTGTAGGTATGTCGCTCCTCATATACCACTGTTGTTAAGCTGGTTCTCGTTAGTACTTGTACCTTGAATCTTTGTCAGAACAGCAGACAGTTTTTATGTTTCAATACCATTACCTAATATTTTGTTAGAAGACTGTTACGGAACGTCAGTGGACTAAATGATCTGGTAGGAAATGCGGGAACAAATTTAAAAACAGTCCACTTAAAAGACATTTTTAGTATGCTTCCAAAGCTATGCACTTGTTCTTAATTACTTTGGGATATTTTTAGTCTGGTAAACTTATTACGATCGATGATGTAATGCACTGTAGGTCATTACAGGTCTGCCGGTGAGTGGTGCATTAGTTGTGATGCACTGAACTTCATCTAATGAAATAATTCTAACTGGGGCAACACAACGAGAAATATGGATAATGAAGGGATATATGTATAGTCAGACATTCTTAAAAGCAACGTGCAAACAAGTAGAAATAACTATCATGAATTCAACAATTTTTTTGTCTTTAAAACCTTTGGAACTAATTCAGGCATTCCAGTTCCAGCACCACTATGCTAAAAGCCCTGATCATGTTATAGAACTAGGAGACAAAACAGAAGTAGGTTTGTTCTGAATTCAGAACTAGGAAAAACACAACATAGCCGATACCCTGTTCTAAATTCTTATTGTGCATAAATCTTAAACAGAATGTCTAACAGCAGACATTAGTATTCCTAAAAAGGTGTTTGATTGGTAAAAATCGCAGCCACTTACAGATATACGGATGAGCATGTCATTTGATTATCAATAGAACAGTGTGACTGAAGGCTACAGTCCAGTACTTCATCACTTACAAACATTCTGCAGTACGAATTCATCTGACATGACTATTCAGACCTCATTGCATGACTACCTGCCTTTACAGTTTAGTTAATGACTTGTTTATCGACATTAACTAGTAATTTAATTGGTGATACATGAAAGATTTATGTACTGCCTGTTAACCTACCCTTAAAAGTAATCAGTTGCTTACATAAATTACATGATCTAAAATGATTCCTAGTCCATGCTCTTCCATATATTCACTAGAGGTCATTCCTGGCAAACATACATATGGATGACAAATGCAAACCAATGAAAACTGATAGACAGCAATGCTACTACATCAGTCCTCTGACAGTACAGATCTCATGTATTCTAAAAACTATTACAGTGTCACCATATTAACCCTGAATTTTAGATTTCCTTGAAGGCTGCATACTTCAAATGAAGCCTAGAAAATCCAATAACAGTTTATTTCTGGCATCTGTATGAGAAGCAAGAGTTGCGGCACTTGACAGTCTTGCAGTATGCCATACATTTGTGTATTGCAGAAAGCAGAGGTAAGGTTAGCTCCAAATAGTTCTGCCAAATGTGCTATTTTTCGTCAACGAATGCTATTACAAATGGCGATGTGACTATAACATTCACTTGAGGATTTAGAGTGAAAATCTGCACACTTCCAGCAAATATTATTTTTGCACCATTCACAGAAGACTCTATCACATCCATCAAATTTCTCAATGGCAATGTGGCATTTAGGGCAACGCTTTCTACTGGAACCATCTGCTTTCAGCCAGTCCGTCACACTCCAAGCTACATCACATGCCATTGTTCCATGAAACTTATTACCACATTCCAAACAGAATCTGCACTGGCACCAGAGACAGGCTTTCATCTTTGCCTGTTCAAAAACTGCACACACTCCACTGCATCTATGTTGTAGGCAAAGCCCAAAAGAAGCTGCATTCTCTCCTATGAAGCTCATCAGCACGTTTTGTAGTATCTTTCTGATGTCACAATACTGAACTACGCCACAGATGTACCTGAGTTCGGCTATGCTGAGAGCCTTGTCACACTTATTATTGGCACACTTTACTGGCAGATTTCGGTCATTCACGGACTGAATTACCAACTGAAGCACGCATTCCCTGCAGTATGCATGTCCACAAACACTTAACAAATAGCAGTCTTTGCTTGAGGTTTCTAAACTCTCCAAAAAACAGATTGAACACATTACCTCTGAGCTCAGACTTTTCTTGTCTAATGTAACATCTGCCTCCTGCAGGAGCATGGATTTCATTTCCTCTGAGTACCTGTTGAATACATCGGCTTTTGTTTCAAGCCAAAGTTCAGAATGGTCTTCAAATAAGAAGTGCTGTGAAATGTCACCTTTACGTTTCAGTTCATCGAGACTAGATCGCAGTTTGTGGTACAAAATCTTCAAAGCATCGGAATTAAAGCATGTCTGGTCAAAGTCAAACAAGTACCAGCCGAATCCACAGGAATTAGGTTTTTCTGCCAGCTGCTTCTTCAGAATGCTAGCTGAATGATTTTTATTACAAGAATCCCCATAGATGTAGACTGTTTGATGAAACTCCGGGAGGTGAATGCAAGTTTTGGTGAAATGCATCAAGAACTTTAGAAACTTTGTTCCATCATTGCTCAGCAGGTAGTGCAGTTGCAGGTTGTCAAAAGTGACTTTGGCAGGTTGTAGGAAATCTTCCAGATTTTCTCTTAGTCTCTGCATCTGACAATTCTCTGTGGCTGTCACACTCACAAGCACCTGCAAGTTAATGTTCGAAGGATTCACAGGCGAAAACGGATCTTGTCTGATCCAGCTTTTGACAATATTCTTTTGCTGCATTCTGCCAAGCAATTCTTGCAATGGCTTCTCTATAATCTGATGAAAATCCCGGGTCATCATGATGCGAATTGTTTTAAGATCTGTTGCCAATTTTGTTGTGTTTCTTAAGTAAACTGAGAAGTTAGATCTCGATATTCTTTCTATGCAACTGACTCCAGTTCTAGCAGCGTGCACGTTTGGAAAGCCAATTTTGAGTTCAAATAGGTTAGGACTTTCAGAATTTGCTTGTACCCAGATGGAAGTACTTTTCTCCTTTCCATCAGTTTTCAGTCCCACTTCTGCAAACATCCGAATAATACCATCAATGACTTTTGTTTTGGCATCTTCAGGAGACATGAAACCATTTCCATTCTTTACATCTGTCATCTTATCTTGGATGAAGCATTGCAGATTTACTTCAACAGAACTGTCAAAAGCAACTATGTCACCACGCAAAATATTTGTCTGTTTAGTAATTTGAGGTTCAGTGTAGCATTCGTATATTACAGCATTTTCAGTGGCAGGTAATTGGTGGTAATTGCACAGGTTATCAATCTTCTGTCTGTTTATGCAATTTCTGTTTTCTGTGTAGGTTGGAGAAATTTCTGCTGCTTCTGAAGAGTCTGAAGCATTGGTACATTGTCTTAATTGAATCTCTCGAAGCTGTTTGTCGGAAAACCACCTACAACCAGTTATACCCATGCACTCTAGCCCTCGACCAATCCTCATTCGTAAAGGGCTGTGCACATTTGGGAAGGGAATCTCCAGTTCTTTACTTTCCAGTTCTACCTGAAGGCTTTTCAGTTCCTCTTCCAACACAGATTTTACTCTGTCACAGCCAACTTTGGGACACATCATGCTCAGCTGTTTAAAGTCTCTGTCATACATGACTTTTACGACATATCCACAGATTGATTTAAGCTTTTCGCTAAATTTCTCTGATGATGCAAGAGAACCCAGTTCAAAACTCATACTTTTTGTGGCAACAGGAACACAGAAAAACTGATCCACCATATCTCTTGGTGTCACATTAAGGTGTTTGGACAGAATGGAGGCTGCCAAGTCATCTCCAACACAAACAAGAAGATTCACCTCCTTTGGCAAATGGTCATTTTTTATGTTGTCGAGAGCAAAGACAAATCTTGGTGGTTCATTTGTTAATCTGTAACAGGATTTTCTTCCAATAAGGCATGGAACTTTTGAAGAAATCTGGAGATATCCCAAGTCTTTGTGTCCTTGATATATGCACAGACGATCGTACCATAGTTTTGCCATGATTTCTACCAGCTTCTCATGCACAAGCATTGCATCCTTGTTGAAGTTGAGTAAAGCTGGCTTCTTTTCATCTGATACCTGTGCAATGACCTCTGTATAGTGGTTGCACAAACGTTTATCAATCTCTTTAAATTTTATCTCTTTGAAGCCATTTTTCTGAAACCATGCCACCTGTTCAGAACTCTTTTTTCCGGACTTCGTGTGAAGTTTCATGCACCATCGAGTAACAGCATTCAGAACCGTCTGGATGTCTCCTAGTTCACTGAAATTTGCCGCTTTTGCGACTCCCGATTCAAAGACATCTGTGAGACTACCATCATCCAAGAAAACTGAAGTGACGAGTCCTTCAAGAAAGATATTCTTTTCAAGGCATTCCTCAAGAAACTTCTGCTTTTTCGGATAGAATTCTTGGTTTTGGGATTTTGAAAACGCTCCCGGTTTAGAGTTGTTCCTCAAATTGTTTTCTGAATCGATGTCTTTAGGCTGAAATTCTCTGACAACCTGGAAATGACAAATTGTACTTGGATTACTACAAGTGTAATATGTATTAGTTGGTGAGATTACCTCTTTCTATCACACTTAACTGATTAGGATTAGCTTGCATTTACATCATAGGCTGTTTCCAGTCTCTTTCTTTCATTCATGTGGTCATTCTTATACAGGTTTGTGTACAGTTGTCTGAACTGGCATTAAAACAAACTCCCAAAAAACACCCCTTCAGTGTCAGTCAACTTGCATTTTGCTCCTTCATGCTCAAAACTGAAATTTTAAACTGTGTTATCCCAAATCATCTCGTTCAACATTTCACAACTACCCATGGCACTGGTGGCAGATGCATTAAGTGCTTCCCACTAGATTATCACGCTGTCTGTCTAGGCACATATTTCTACCTCCAACACTGATCAACTGATCTCACCAGATTGGCCTGCATCAAGTACTTGTGAAAACTGGTTTCTGTGAAATTTAAATGATACAATTACAATACATTTAACAATACATTTAACAGGCCTACAGGCACGTTTACCCTGTTAGTGAAATAAATGCAACTGATGAATTAATATGAAATAGGGGACGACGAGGAAGATATCTGATCAAGAAGACAGAATTCAGAAATGTCTGAAAAGCTTTAGTTGAAGAGGTGTATGATATGCAGTGAGAATATGAGAAGTAGCATAACGTTTCTTTAGCGCTTTCAGTAACACCATAAAGGCGCTCATGACAACCTCACAAAGCGGGGAAATCTAGATTAGTCAGAAAATAAGAAGATAAGAAAGATATGGTGCACAGATCCACCAGGTGTACTGTTATCTCTTTGAAGTCACTAGCCACTGTACAACTGCGTGGATTTAAATGAATCACATAAATACATGTAACAACGAGTGTGCGATTATTACCTTATCATGCGCATCTTCGAACAGTTTCCACTTTGAATCTGTTTCTTCTGTTTCTCCCATTCTGAACTTAAAAGCTCTTTAAATTGTGAAAGTCTGTTAGACGCGACCACTTAGTTAGTAAACGAACGTCAAAGTTAAGGGGAATAGTTGGTTTAAATAAGCAGAAATTAGTGTCGTATTGTGCAATCGTTTGTGAAAACAGCGTCCATGACACCACATTGTGCAATCGTTTCACATTCTATTTCAATAGTTCTATGAGTATAGACATCATGAATATTCATGCTATTGATACACCGACTTATTTATAAATGTTAATGGGAAGTACCCATTTCCACCAGTGACCATGTTACCTCAACCGTGCTTGTGTTTCAATGAATTAATCCGGTGAGATTCTTTATCACCGCTGCCCGTTTGAATGGGTGCCGCGGCATTTTAAGTATTTACGCATAATATGTTTGTTTAACTACCTTTTTATTTTTATATTTCTGCCTTCTCTGGTTATTTTTCATCCAACTTTGAGTACCACACTTATAACACCAGATCAAATGGTAATTATCACAGAAGTTATGCCCGTACAAACACTCGTCTATTTTCTATTAAATGCGCTGGTTCTTCTTTATGAAACAATTTATCTCATGACATTCGTATTCTGCCCAATATAAAAAATTTTAAACATTACATAAGCGCATATTTGAATCAATTCATTAAATGAATTCACGTGAATTAATTCATACTGTTAGTTACGTTTTTTGTTCTTTTTACAAAGGTTCTGTTTCCAAAGTCCAGTTAGACTATAGGCCTGTTAAGTTGATTATTTGTCATTTCAAATAGCATTCCATGTGAGGTAGGCGTCCCTAACAAGCGGAACATGGTTCTTTCTGGGTCTGCCTGTTGTATTCCACATGAATTTTTTATGTAACATGTTAATGCTGTTGACTTTTTGTGCAACAATAAAAATGATGTGAAAAGTAATTTTCCGCAGCGTCGTTAACTCTGAATCTGAGGCCCGTATGAATGGTCGGTGGTGGCCAAGAAGAAGACATTCAAGCCAGAGTAGCGAGTGGACAAGTCGTGGTAGAGTTATACGAACGCAACAGTTGGTGATTACACGCAGACTTAGAACTGGATACGCCCCCAAATTTGTGTAAGTGCTACGTCTATATCTTGATAGATGTACATAGTCTACGCTTGTGAATAAGCTGGTGCCCTGTGCGTAGCGTCTAAGTAGCCTATAGAAATTTTGAGTTTACGATGCACGTTTTTCCATAACGCGACTGTATGGCCTCTGCCCTGCGCAATTTCAATGAATTTATCGGGGCGAGATCCTATACCACCACTACTTGTATGAATGCATGATATGGGTCCCACACCATTTAAGGTCTTCGTGTACCGACCATGCTTGCTCGAGATTTCAATCTCTGAAATCCAGCCACGAATCCCACGATCGACATTTAGAACCCACATTCCACCAACTTAGGCGCCTTCGCGTACGTTTTAGCCAAACTATAGGTAATCACGACTAGCAGCATGTTGGTAGACAAAACGAATATCCTCTGACTGCCACGTTCAATGTGCCCACAATAGGCACATGCATGAATAGCTGGCCACCAGTTTCCACCAGCGGCATAATACGGGCCTGCTCTGGGGCACCATTATTATTATCATCATCATTATCATCATCATCACCACCACCGTCATAGTCATCATCATTACAAAAAGGGGACGAAAGTGTGTCTAAAACTGAAGAAGAAAGTTCACCTTACAAATGAAGGTAATTCGTTGCTTTCAGACTGACATGATTGCAAAAGAATTTAATAGTTTGCTGGTAAATATTAAATGAATTATAGGCCTACTAATAGAATTAATAAATAATTTATTATTGATAAGATATACATTCTAATAATTTAAAAGTGCCTTGATCAAGATTATGACAGAAACTATAGTTACTTTGATTATTATTGCAATTAATAAGCTTTATTGGCTTTGGAAGATATTTGCATAATTTGTTTAGTCTTCGGTGACTTCATTTCACTCACTGTACATTATTTAATGTTCTTGTATGGATCTTTAATCACTTTGCAAATATATTTATTACTACATCTATGTAGTATTCTTATAGTGGCCAAGCAACCAGAATTGCACGTGTGATGGTCATGTGACCAGCATCGCCTATAATACTAGCCATATTATGACAGTCAGTGACTAGTTACGCATGTGGTATAAAACTGATGTTATGGTGCTTCTGGTAATAAATATGTGCATGACTAAACTTTAATGGTATTCTCAAAATGGTTTAAGGCCTTTCAGTCTGGTTTCTTTAAACTTCTGAGGCAATGACTGTAATAGAATTTGTTGTAATCAGAAACTGTGTAATTTGTTAAGCATCCACCATGAGAAGCAGCCTATTCGTATAGATATGATACACTATGACTAAGTGAGGGATAATGTAAGGTTTTTACAAAACTCATGTGGTGTAGGTATGTCGCTCCTCATATGTCACTGTCATTAAGCTGGTTCTCGTTAGTACTTGTTGTACCTTGAATCTTTGTCAGGACAGCTGACAATTCTTAAGTTTGAATACATTACCTAACATTGTTAGAAGACAGTTACTGAAAATCAGTGGAGTAAATGATCTAGTGGGAAAAGCAGGACCAAATTTAAAGTAAGTCCACTTAAAAGACATTTTTAGTATGCTTCCAAAGCTTTGCGCTTGTTCTTAATTACTTTGGGATATTTTTGGTTTGGTAAAATTATTACAATTGATGACGCAATGCGCTGTAGGTCCGAGTGGTGCATTATTTGTGGTGTACTGTACTTCATCCAATAAAATTATTCCAACGGGGACAACACAATGAGAAATATGGATAATAAAGGGAAGTTCTTAAACGCAATACGCAAACAAGTCGAAATTCATGTAATCAGGTGACAAATTCAAAAATAATTTATCTTTAATAGCACAGAAACTAATTCAGGTACTCAAGAACAACTAAGCCAAAAACACCAGATCATGTTACAGGACTAGGAGACAAAACAAAGAGCTCTGTTCAGACTTCAGAAATAGGAAAAACACAACATAGCCGATACCCTGTTCTAAATTCTTATTGTGCATAAATCTTAAATGGAATGTCTAACAGCAGACATTAGTGTTCCTAGAAGGCTGTTTGATTGGTAAAAATCGCAGCCACTTACACATGCGTCTACAGATGAGCATGTTATTTGATTATCAACAGAACAGTCTGGCCACAGCCCTGTACTTCACTTACAAACTTTCTGCAGTATGAATTCATCTGACGTGACTATTCAGACTTCAATGCATCACTACGTGCCTTCACAGTTTAGTTAGTGACTCGTTTATCGACATTAACTAGTAATTTAATTGGTGATATAAGAAAGATTTATGTGCTGCCTGTTAACCTCCACTTAAAAGTAATCAGTTGCTTGCATAAATTACATGATCTAAAATGATTCCTAGTCCATGCTCTTCCATATACTCACTAGAGGTCTTTTCCTGGCAAACATACATATGGATGACAAATGCAAACCAATGAAAACTGATAGACAGCAATGCTACTACATCAGTTCTCTGACAGTACAGATCTAAAGTATTCTAAAAACTATTACAGTGTCACCATATTAACCCGAATTTGAGATTTCCTTGAAGCCTGCATAATTCAAATGAAGCCTAGAAAATCCATTACAGTTTATTTCTGGGAACTCTACGAGAAGCAAGAGTAGCAGCATTTGACAGCCTTGCAATATGCCATACAGCAGTGTATTGCAGAAAGCAGAGGTAAGGTTAGCTCCAAATAGTTCTGCCAAATGTGCTATTTTTCGTCAACAAATGCTATTACAAATGGCGATGTGACTATAACATTCACTTGAGGATTTAGAGTGAAAGTCTGCACACTTCCAGCAAATATTATTTTTGCACCATTCACAGAAGACTCTATCACATCCATCAAATTTCTCAATGGCAATGTGGCATTTAGGGCAACGCTTTCTACTGGAACCATCTTCTTTCAGCCAGTCCGTCACACTCCAGGCTGCATCACATGCTACTGTTCCATGAAACTTATTACCACATTCCAAACAGAATCTGCACTGGCACCAGAGACAGGCTTTCATCTTTGCCTGTTCTAAAACTGCACACACTCCACCGCATCTCTGTTGTATGCAATGCCCAAAAGAAGCTGCATTCTCCCCTTTGAAGCTCATCAGCACGTTTTGTAGTATCTTTCTGATGTCACAATAATGAACTACGCCACAGATGTACCTCAGTTCGGCTACGTTGAGAGCCTTGTCACACTTTTCGTTGGCACACAGACACACAGATACACACATACATAGACACACAGATACATAGACACACAGATACATAGACACACAGATACATAGACACACAGATACATAGACACACAGATACATAGACACACAGATATATAGACACACAGATACAAAGATACACAGTCACAAATTACATATGGACACAGATATATTGACGTGCAAAGACATTGACACACAGATACACTGACACACATATATATAAAGACACACACATACACTGCCAAATGCATAGAGACAGACATACACACAAACAAGCAGAGACGCAAACGTATGTACGCGTAGACCCTCTTTGCTGTTTAGCGATTTTATTTAATTATATTAATTTGCTGATTAACTCTTGCTAATCCTCGTTTAATTGGCCGTTTAATTGGCTAAGTCGGTAAAACTGCATCTCACAAAACCCTGCAAAGCTTGTTTTATTTATGGCTTTACAATGACCCATTACACATCGGATGTTGCGTCTTTAATGCTTTGCTGCGGAGTTTAGAGGTGCTTAACTTTCTCCATCTTTGTCTCATCTGTCTTCAGAACAAATCCGCATCTAGCTATCTTATGTTTGATATGCTACCGGGCCGAATGCATGTGGGCCTTCCGCGCCCTGCTAGATATTTATACAAGTTATTTGAATGAGATATTTTTCTTGAACTATTTTCCGGATGTTTATTCAACATGAATTCTAAACTGCAATGCTGGTATACTTGTTGACTTCGCGGATGAGAAAGAATACATCGCTTATCTGTAGTTTCTCATATTCCGACAACCGCGTTAACGTGTAAAGACTCAGAAATAAATTGTTGGCTACTTGCATGACTTAGGCCCTAATATCATCACGGTCATTGCGTTTTCTGTCCATGGTTGATCGTCTTTGACCATCTTTCCCATATCCACGTGAAACTTGAACTCCTTAGATTGTGTTGTGCCGTACTATAATTGTCAATTTATACAGCGCCAAATTTATACACAATCAATCAATCTATCAATCAATCAAACAAACTAATAATTGCTCCCAGCAAGAGAACTCCGAGGAAATGGGTAAATTTTAAGGCAACGAGTTGCAACAGTCCAGCCTCCCTATCCACCTGAGCTCAAATGACAAGTGGAAGACTCTGTCCTTTCTCAGCCTTTATCTTTTCAGTGGTCGTGTGTCGTCAGGTCGGAGCGGCCTTTGAGGAGTTGTCTTTTAAAGGCGCTATACAAACGCGCGCACACGATTACGATCCGTCCCTCCCATCTAAATGGACTAAGTGGACCACCGTATAAATGTATAAATATGGACCACAGACCACAGATACATGCATCCTAGTCTTTTATGAAGGCCTAAATCGATTATTATAAACCAGAGGCCTACATAACTGACAGCATCAGCTACTCCCTCTTGGATGGATATACAAACTAATAATTGCTCCCCAGCATTTTCCAGCTCCTGGAATTTTATATCCATATGCGTATACATATACACATAGATACACATATATACATAAGCATTTTCATTATACATATACATACAGTACATCCAACCAATTAACATGTCGGATGTTAATACCGGTATGTGTGTCATTTTGATTTCTTAATTGTTTTTAGTCTATATAAGTTGATACTTGTGCCCTCATGTGGCCTCAGTCAGCGTATAACTGAACCTCTACAGCGCCCTTTTTCGGCCTCGGCCGTACTACGGTGATCTATAAATCGTCGTCTTCTTATTTTTATTACTATTACTACTATAAGTGTTCAAAGTTTAAAGTTTACTATGAGTATTTAAAGTTTACTACTACTACTACCACCACCACCACTACCACTACTACCACTACCACCAGTACTACTACTACTACTACTATTACTCACATAACCAGGGTCAACGCCCAGACTGAGGTTCGGAGATTGGGAAATACTTTTGGAGCGTAAACTTATCTAAAAACTAATTTTTACTTATAGGTCTGTCTGCGTAAAGAAATTTCTCGACCTCTATGTCTCCCTCAGCCTAGACTCTGCCCCCACGCACACCTTTACTACTATTTCTCCTGTCCGCAATTTAGGTGTGATTTTCGACCAAACCCTCAGCTTATCCGATCATATCACTCATCTTTCCCACTCGTGCTTCATGCATATCCGTGACCTATAAGTCCATTTACAAGCATTTTTAGAATGCTTAGAAAGCTTTGCAGCTTGTACTTAATTACTTTGGAATATTTTTAATCTGGTAAAATGATTACGAATGATGACGTAATGCACTGTATGTCACTATAGGTCTTGGTGGAGTACTACTAGTGGTGCTTTGAACTTGATGCAGTGAAACTATTCTAACTGGGACAATATAACGATACACATAGATAACAAAGAGACGTATGTAGGCCTATAGCCAGACAAGCTGTAACGAGCAATAAGCAAACAAATAGAAATACATGTAATCAGGTCACAAATTCAAAAATAATTTATCTTTAAAAGCATTGGAACTAATTCAGGTATTCAAGAACAACTAAGCCAAAAAGCCCAGATCATGTTACACATCTAGGAGACAAAACATAACTTAAAGAACTTGCTTTGTGCTGAACTCAGGACTAGGAAAAACATAACATCAACGGGTTTAAGTTCTAAATTCTTATCATTCATTACCTTAAACAGAATGTCTGTAACAGCAGAAACTAGTGTTCCTAGAATGTTGTTTGAAAGGTGGTGAAAAATCAGTCAATTTTACAGATGCTAATCAGCATGTGTCATTTGATTATCAACAGAACAATCTTCTTGTAGGCCACAGTCCTGTAATTCATCATAAACAAACATTATGGAGTATGAACTTATCTGCTGAATATTCCGACCATAATGCTTATGAGTACCCACGTTCACAGCGAAATTATTGACTTGTCTATCAACATTAGCTACTAACTTAATTACTTATAAATGAAACATTTACATAGTGCCTGTTAACCTACACTTAAAAATAATCAGTTGCCTACTTGAATTATGTGATGTCAATCAATGCCTAGTTCTTGCTTTGCTGCATCTTCACTAGAGGTCTTTCCTGGCAAACACATACATGGATGGCAAATGCAAACCCAAAAAAAAACTCAGCAGTTCATTTGTGGCAACTGTATGACCAGGGAAAGTTGCAGCACTTGGCAGCGTTGCAATATGTCATACATTCATGTGTTGTCGAATGTAGAGGTCGTCTCCAAATAGTTCCTCTGTCTGATGTGCTACTTTTGCTACTCGACACTATTAGCCACGGCGATTGCAAATGATCACGTGATTGTGACACAACTTTGAGGATTTTGAGTGAAAAATTTCACATTTCCAGCAAATGTATTCCTTGCACCACAAACAGAAGATAACGTTACATCCACCATTTTTCTCAATTGCAATCTCACAGTTGGGGCAGCGGTGTATATTGTAACCATAATACTCTATCAGCGAGTCCTTTAGTCTCCACAATATACTGCATGCCTTTGTCCCATGAAACTTCCTGTTGCACTGCAAACAGAATCTGCTCTGGCACCAAAGACAAGATTTCATATTTTCCTGTTTATAAACAATACACAATGCACCACATTTCCGTCGTAGGCAAAGCCCAAAAGAAGCTGCATTCTCCCATATGAAGTTCTTAAGCACGTTTTGAAGTATCTGTCTGATGTCACAATATTGAACTACGCCACAGATGTACCTCAGTTCGGCTACGCTGAGAGCCTTGTCACACTTTTCGTTGGCACACTTTACTGGCAGATTTCGGTCATTCACGGACTGAATTATCAAGCGAAGTACACATTCCCTGCAGTATGCATGTCCACACACACTTAACAAATAGCAGTCTTTGCTTGAGGTTTCTAAACTCTCCAAAAAACAGATTGAACACATTACCTCTGAGCTCAGACTTTTCTTGTCTAATGTAATATCCGCCTCCTGCAGAAGTGTTGCTTTTATTTCCTCTGAGTACCTATTGAAAACTTCGGCTTTTGTTTCAAGCCAAAGTTCAGGACGGTCTTCAAATAAGAAGTACTGTAAAATGTCACCATTATGTATCAGTTCACTGAGACGAGATCGCAGTTTGTGGTACAAAATCTTCAAAGCATCGGAATTAAAGCATGTCTGGTCAAAGTCAAACGAGTACCAGCCTAATCCACAGGAATTAGGTATTTCTGCCAGCTGCTTCTTCAGAATGCTAGCTGAATGATTTTTATTACAAGAATCCCCATAGATGTAGACTGTTTGATGAAACTCCGGGAGGTGAATGCAAGTTTTGGTGAAATGCATCAAGAACTTTAGAAACTTCGTTCCATCATTGCTCAGCAGGTAGTGCAGTTGCAGGTTGTCAAAAGTGACTTTGGCAGGTTGTAGGAAATCTTCCAGATTTTCTCTTAGCCTCTGCATGTGACAATTCTCTGTGGCTGTCACACTCACAAGCACCTGCAAGTTAATGTTCGAAGGATTCGCAGGCGAAAACGGATCTTGTCTGATCCAGCTTTTGACAATATTCTTTTGCTGCATTCTGCCAAGCAATTCTTGCAATGGCTTCTCTATAATCTGATGAAAATCCCGGGTCATCATGATGCGAATTGTTTTAAGATCTGTTGCCAATTTTGTTGTGTTTCTTAAACAAACCGAGAAGTTAGATCTCGATATTCTTTCTATGCAACTGACTCCAGTTCTAGCAGCATACACGTTTGGAAAGCCAATTTTGAGTTCAAATTGGTTAGGACTTTCAGAATTAGTTTGCACCCACATGCCAGTGCTGTTCTCCCTTCCATCAGTTTTCAGTCCCACTTCTGCAAACATCCGAATAATACCATCAATGACTTTTGTTTTGGCATCTTCAGGAGACATGAAATCATTTCCGTTCTTTACATCCATCATTTTATCTTGGATGAAACATTGCAGATTTACTTCCACTAAACTGTCAAAAGCAACAATGTCACCACGCAAGATATTTGTCTGTTTAGTAATTAGAGGTTCAGCGTAGCATTCGTATACTACAGCATTTTCAGTGGCAGGTAATTGACGGTAGCTGCACAGGTTATCAGCCTTCTGTCTGTTTCTGCAATTTCTGTTTTCTATGTAGGTTGGAAAAATTTCTGCTGCTTCTGAAGAGTCTGAAGCATTGGCACATTTTCTCAACTGAATCTCTCGAAGCTGTTCATCACAAAACCACTGATAACCGGTTATACCCATGAACTCTAGCCCTCCTCCAATCCTCATTCGTAAAGGGCTGTGCACATCTGGGAAGGGAATCTCCAGTTCTTTACTTTCCAGTTCTTCCTGAAGGCTTTTCAGTTCCTCTTCCAACACAGATTTTACTCTGTCACAGCCAACTTTGGGACACATCATGCTCAGCTGTTTAAGGTCTCTGTCATACATGACTTTTACGACATATCCACAGATTGATTTAAGCTTTTCGCTAAATTTCTCTGATGATGCAAGAGAACCCAGTTCAAAACTCACACTTTTTGTGGCAACAGGAACACAGAAAAACTGATCCACCATATCTCTTGGTGTCACATTAAGGTGTTTGGACAGAACAGAGGCTGCCAAGTCATCTCCAACACAAACAAGTAGATTCACCTCCTTTGGCAAATGGTCATTTTTTATGTTGTCGAGAGCAAAGACAAATCTTGGTGGTTCATTTGTTAATCTGTAACAGGATTTTCTTCCAATAAGGCATGGAGCTTTTGAAGAAATCTGGAGATATCCCAAGTCTTTGTGTCCTTGATATATGCACAGACGATCGTACCATAGTTTTGCCATGATTTCTACCAGCTTCTCATGCACAAGCATTGCATCCTTGTTGAAGTTGAGTAAAGCTGGCTTTTTTTCATCTGATACCTGTGCAATGACCTCTGTGTAGTGGTTGCGCAAACGTTTATCAATCTCTTTAAATTTTATCTCTTTGAAGCCATTTTTCTGAAACCATGCCACCTGTTGAGAACACTTTTTTCCGGACTTCGTGTGAAGTTTCATGCACCATTGAGTAACAGCATTCAGAACCGTCTGGATGTCTCCTAGTTCACTGAAATTTGCCGCTTTTGCAACTCCCGATTCAAAGACATCTGTGAGACTACCATCATCCAAGAAAACTGAAGTGACGAGTCCTTCAAGAAAGATATTCTTTTCAAGGCATTCCTCAAGAAACTTCTGCTTTTTCGGATAGAATTCTTGGTTTTGGGATTTTGAAAACGCTCCCGGTTTAGAGTTGTTCCTCAAATTGTTTTCTGAATCAATGTCTTTAGGCTGAAATTCTCTGACAACCTGGAAATGACAAATTGTACTTGGATTACTACAAGTGTAATATGTATTAGTTGGTGAGATTACCTCTTTCTACCACACTTAACTGGTTAGGATTAGCTTGCATTTACATCATTGGCTCTTTCTTTCATTCATGTGGTCATTCTTTTACAGGTTTGTGTACAGATGTCTGAACTAGCATTATAACAAACTCCCAAAAACACCCCTTCAGTGTCAGTCAACTTGCATTTTGCTCCTTCATGCTCAAAACTGAAATTTTAAACTGTGTTATCCCAAATCATCTCATTCAACATTTCACAACTACCCATGGCACTGGTGGCAGATGCATTAAGTGCTTCCCACCAGATTATCATGCTGTCTGTCTAGGCACATATTTCTACCTCCAACACTGATCAACTGACCTCACCAGATTGGCCTGCATCAAGTACTTGTGAAAACTGGTTTCTGTGAAATTTAGATGATACAATTACAATACATTTAACAATACATTTAACAGGCCTACATGTAATATTTGCATGCACTGGCACGTTTACCCTGTAAGTGAAATAAATGCAACTGATGAATTAATATGAAATAGGGGACGACGAGGAAGATATCTGATCAAGAGATCAAGAAGACAGAATTCAGAAATGCCTGAAAAGCTTTAGTTGAAGAGGTGTGTGATATGCAGTGAGAATATGAGAAGTAGCATAACGTTTCTATAGCGCTTTCTGTAACACCACGAAGGCGCTCATGACAACATAACAAAGCGGGGAAATCTAGATTAGTCAGAAGGCGAGAAGATAAGAAAGATATGGTGCACAGATCCACCAGGTGTATACTGTTCTCTTTTTGAAGTCACTAGCCGCTGAACAACTGCGTAGATTAAATGAATCACATAAATACATGTAATAACGAGTGTGCGATTATTACCTTATTAGGCACATCTTTGAACAGTTTCCACTTTGAATCTGTTTCTTCTGTTTCTCCCATTCTGAACTTAACAGCTCTTTAAATTGTGAAAGTCTGTTAGACGCGACCACTTAGTCACTAAAAGTACGCCAAATTTATGGGGAATAGTTGGTTTAAATAAGCAGAAATGATGTCGTATTGTGCAATCGTTTGTGAAAACAGCGTCCATGACACCACATTGTGCAATCGTTTCACATTCTATTTCAGTATTTCTATGAGTATAGACTCATGAATATTCATGTTATTGATACATTGACTTATTTATAAATGTTAATGGGAAGTACCCATTTCCACCAGTGACCTTGTTACCATATATACTATATAAATAGATGTTACTTCAACCGTGCTTGTGTTTCAATGAATTAATCCGGTGAGATTCTTTATCACCGCTGCCCGTTTGAATGGGTGCCGCGGTATTTTAAGTATTTACGCATAATATGTTTGTTTAACTACCTTTTTATTTTTATATTTCTGCCTTCTCTGGTTATTTTTCATCCAACTTTGAGTACCACACTTATAACACCAGATCAAATGGTAATTATCACAGAAGTTATGCCCGTACAAACACTCGTCTATTTTCTATTAAATGCGCTGGTTCTTCTTTATGAAACAATTTATCTCATGACATTCGTATTCTGCCCAATATAAAAAATTTTAAACATTACATAAGCGCATATTTGAATCAATTCATTAAATGAATTCACGTGAATTAATTCATACTGTTAGTTACGTTTTTTGTTCTTTTTACAAAGGTTCTGTTTCCAAAGTCCAGTTAGACTATAGGCCTGTTAAGTTGATTATTTGTCATTTCAAATAGCATTCCATGTGAGGTAGGCGTCCCTAACAAGCGGAACATGGTTCTTTCTGGGTCTGCCTGTTGTATTCCACATGAATTTTTTATGTAACATGTTAATGCTGTTGACTTTTTGTGCAACAATAAAAATGATGTGAAAAGTAATTTTCCGCAGCGTCGTTAACTCTGAATCTGAGGCCCGTATGAATGGTCGGTGGTGGCCAAGAAGAAGACATTCAAGCCAGAGTAGCGAGTGGACAAGTCGTGGTAGAGTTATACGAACGCAACAGTTGGTGATTACACGCAGACTTAGAACTGGATACGCCCCCAAATTTGTGTAAGTGCTACGTCTATATCTTGATAGATGTACATAGTCTACGCTTGTGAATAAGCTGGTGCCCTGTGCGTAGCGTCTAAGTAGCCTATAGAAATTTTGAGTTTACGATGCACGTTTTTCCATAACGCGACTGTATGGCCTCTGCCCTGCGCAATTTCAATGAATTTATCGGGGCGAGATCCTATACCACCACTACTTGTATGAATGCATGATATGGGTCCCACACCATTTAAGGTCTTCGTGTACCGACCATGCTTGCTCGAGATTTCAATCTCTGAAATCCAGCCACGAATCCCACGATCGACATTTAGAACCCACATTCCACCAACTTAGGCGCCTTCGCGTACGTTTTAGCCAAACTATAGGTAATCACGACTAGCAGCATGTTGGTAGACAAAACGAATATCCTCTGACTGCCACGTTCAATGTGCCCACAATAGGCACATGCATGAATAGCTGGCCACCAGTTTCCACCAGCGGCATAATACGGGCCTGCTCTGGGGCACCATTATTATTATCATCATCATTATCATCATCATCACCACCACCGTCATAGTCATCATCATTACAAAAAGGGGACGAAAGTGTGTCTAAAACTGAAGAAGAAAGTTCACCTTACAAATGAAGGTAATTCGTTGCTTTCAGACTGACATGATTGCAAAAGAATTTAATAGTTTGCTGGTAAATATTAAATGAATTATAGGCCTACTAATAGAATTAATAAATAATTTATTATTGATAAGATATACATTCTAATAATTTAAAAGTGCCTTGATCAAGATTATGACAGAAACTATAGTTACTTTGATTATTATTGCAATTAATAAGCTTTATTGGCTTTGGAAGATATTTGCATAATTTGTTTAGTCTTCGGTGACTTCATTTCACTCACTGTACATTATTTAATGTTCTTGTATGGATCTTTAATCACTTTGCAAATATATTTATTACTACATCTATGTAGTATTCTTATAGTGGCCAAGCAACCAGAATTGCACGTGTGATGGTCATGTGACCAGCATCGCCTATAATACTAGCCATATTATGACAGTCAGTGACTAGTTACGCATGTGGTATAAAACTGATGTTATGGTGCTTCTGGTAATAAATATGTGCATGACTAAACTTTAATGGTATTCTCAAAATGGTTTAAGGCCTTTCAGTCTGGTTTCTTTAAACTTCTGAGGCAATGACTGTAATAGAATTTGTTGTAATCAGAAACTGTGTAATTTGTTAAGCATCCACCATGAGAAGCAGCCTATTCGTATAGATATGATACACTATGACTAAGTGAGGGATAATGTAAGGTTTTTACAAAACTCATGTGGTGTAGGTATGTCGCTCCTCATATGTCACTGTCATTAAGCTGGTTCTCGTTAGTACTTGTTGTACCTTGAATCTTTGTCAGGACAGCTGACAATTCTTAAGTTTGAATACATTACCTAACATTGTTAGAAGACAGTTACTGAAAATCAGTGGAGTAAATGATCTAGTGGGAAAAGCAGGACCAAATTTAAAGTAAGTCCACTTAAAAGACATTTTTAGTATGCTTCCAAAGCTTTGCGCTTGTTCTTAATTACTTTGGGATATTTTTGGTTTGGTAAAATTATTACAATTGATGACGCAATGCGCTGTAGGTCCGAGTGGTGCATTATTTGTGGTGTACTGTACTTCATCCAATAAAATTATTCCAACGGGGACAACACAATGAGAAATATGGATAATAAAGGGAAGTTCTTAAACGCAATACGCAAACAAGTCGAAATTCATGTAATCAGGTGACAAATTCAAAAATAATTTATCTTTAATAGCACAGAAACTAATTCAGGTACTCAAGAACAACTAAGCCAAAAACACCAGATCATGTTACAGGACTAGGAGACAAAACAAAGAGCTCTGTTCAGACTTCAGAAATAGGAAAAACACAACATAGCCGATACCCTGTTCTAAATTCTTATTGTGCATAAATCTTAAATGGAATGTCTAACAGCAGACATTAGTGTTCCTAGAAGGCTGTTTGATTGGTAAAAATCGCAGCCACTTACACATGCGTCTACAGATGAGCATGTTATTTGATTATCAACAGAACAGTCTGGCCACAGCCCTGTACTTCACTTACAAACTTTCTGCAGTATGAATTCATCTGACGTGACTATTCAGACTTCAATGCATCACTACGTGCCTTCACAGTTTAGTTAGTGACTCGTTTATCGACATTAACTAGTAATTTAATTGGTGATATAAGAAAGATTTATGTGCTGCCTGTTAACCTCCACTTAAAAGTAATCAGTTGCTTGCATAAATTACATGATCTAAAATGATTCCTAGTCCATGCTCTTCCATATACTCACTAGAGGTCTTTTCCTGGCAAACATACATATGGATGACAAATGCAAACCAATGAAAACTGATAGACAGCAATGCTACTACATCAGTTCTCTGACAGTACAGATCTAAAGTATTCTAAAAACTATTACAGTGTCACCATATTAACCCGAATTTGAGATTTCCTTGAAGCCTGCATAATTCAAATGAAGCCTAGAAAATCCATTACAGTTTATTTCTGGGAACTCTACGAGAAGCAAGAGTAGCAGCATTTGACAGCCTTGCAATATGCCATACAGCAGTGTATTGCAGAAAGCAGAGGTAAGGTTAGCTCCAAATAGTTCTGCCAAATGTGCTATTTTTCGTCAACGAATGCTATTACAAATGGCGATGTGACTATAACATTCACTTGAGGATTTAGAGTGAAAATCTGCACACTTCCAGCAAATATAATTTTTGCACCATTCACAGAAGACTCTATCACATCCATCAAATTTCTCAATGGCAATGTGGCATTTAGGGCAACGCTTTCTACTGGAACCATCTTCTTTCAGCCAGTCCGTCACACTCCAAGCTACATCACATGCCATTGTTCCATGAAACTTATTACCACATTCCAAACAGAATCTGCGCTGGCACCAGAGACAGGCTTTCATCTTTGCCTGTTCAAAAACTGCACACACTCCACCGCATCTCTGTTGTAGGCAAAACCCAAAAGAAGCTGCATTCTCCCCTATGAAGCTCATCAGCACGTTTTGTAGTATCTTTCTGAAGTCACAATATTGAACTACGCCACAGATGTACCTGAGTTCAGCTACGCTGAGAGCCTTGTCACACTTTTCGTTGGCACACTTTACTGGCAGATTTCGGTCATTCACGGACTGAATTACCAACTGAAGCACACATTCCCTGCAGTATGCATGTCCACAAACACTTAACAAATAGCAGTCTTTGCTTGAGGTTTCTAAACTCTCCAAAAAACAGATTGAACACATTACCTCTGAGCTCAGACTTTTCTTGTCTAATGTAACATCCGCCTCCTGCAGGAGCATGGATTTCATTTCCTCTGAGTACCTGTTGAATACATCGGCTTTTGTTTCAAGCCAAAGTTCAGAATGGTCTTCAAATAAGAAGTGCTGTGAAATGTCACCTTTACGTTTCAGTTCATCGAGACTAGATCGCAGTTTGTGGTACAAAATCTTCAAAGCATCGGAATTAAAGCATGTCTGGTCAAAGTCAAACAAGTACCAGCCGAATCCACAGGAATTAGGTTTTTCTGCCAGCTGCTTCTTCAGAATGCTAGCTGAATGATTTTTATTACAAGAATCCCCATAGATGTAGACTGTTTGATGAAACTCCGGGAGGTGAATGCAAGTTTTGGTGAAATGCATCAAGAACTTTAGAAACTTTGTTCCATCATTGCTCAGCAGGTAGTGCAGTTGCAGGTTGTCAAAAGTGACTTTGGCAGGTTGTAGGAAATCTTCCAGATTTTCTCTTAGCCTCTGCATGTGACAATTCTCTGTGGCTGTCACACTCACAAGCACCTGCAAGTTAATGTTCGAAGGATTCACAGGCGAAAACGGATCTTGTCTGATCCAGCTTTTGACAATATTCTTTTGCTGAATTCTGCCAAGCAATTCTTGCAATGGCTTCTCTATAATCTGATGAAAATCCCGGGTCATCATGATGCGAATTGTTTTAAGATCTGTTGCCAATTTTGTTGTGTTTCTTAAGTAAACTGAGAAGTTAGATCTCGATATTCTTTCTATGCAACTGACTCCAGTTCTACCAGCATACACGTTTGGAAAGCCAATTTTGAGTTCAAATTGGTTAGGACTTTCAGAATTTGCTTGTACCCAGATGGAAGTACTTTTCTCCTTTCCATCAGTTTTCAGTCCCACTTCTGCAAACATCCGAATAATACCATCAATGACTTTTGTTTTGGCATCTTCAGGAGACATGAAATCATTTCCGTTCTTTACATCCATCATTTTATCTTGGATGAAACATTGCAGATTTACTTCCACTGAACTGTCAAAAGCAACTATGTCACCACGCAAGATATTTGTCTGTTTAGTAATTTGAGGTTCAGTGTAGCATTCGTATATTACAGCATTTTCAGCGGCAGGTAATTGGTGGTAATTGCACAGGTTATCAATCTTCTGTCTGTTTATGCAATTTCTGTTTTCTATGTAGGTTGGAGAAATTTCTGCTGCTTCTGAAGAGTCTGAAGCATTGGTACATTGTCTTAATTGAATCTCTCGAAGCTGTTTGTCGGAAAACCACCTAAAACCAGTTATACCCATGCACTCTAGCCCTCGACCAATCTGCATTCGTAAAGGGCTGTGCACATTTGGGAAGGAAATCTCCAGTTCTTTACTTTCCAGTTCTGCCTGAAGGCTTTTCAGTTCCTCTTCCAACACAGATTTTACTCTGTCACAGCCAACCTTGGGACACATCATGCTCAGCTGTTTAAAGTCTCTGTCATACACGATTTTTACGACATGTCCGCAGATTGATTTAAGCCTTTCGCTAAATTTCTCTGATGATGCAAGAGAACCCAGTTCAAAACTCACACTTTTTGTGGCAACAGGAACACAGAAAAACTGATCCACCATATCTCTTGGTGTCACATTATGGTGTTTGGACAGAATGGAGGCTGCCAAGTCATCTCCAACACAAACAAGTAGATTCACCTCCTTTGGCAAATGGTCATTTTTTATGTTGTCAAGAGCGAGGACAAATCTTGGTGGTTCATTTGTTAATCTGTAACAGGATTTTCTTCCAATAAAACCTGGAGCTTTTGAAGAAACCTGGAGATACCCCAAGTCTTTGTGACCTTGATATATGCAGAGACGATTGTACCATAGTTTTGCCATGATTTCTACCAGCTTATTATGCACAAGCATTGCATCCTTGTTGAAGTTGAGTAAAGCTGGCTTCTTTTCATCTGATACCTGTGCAATGACCTCTGTGTAGTGGTTGCGCAAACGTTTATCAATCTCTTTAAATTTTATTTCTTTGAAGCCATTTTTCTGAAACCATGCTACCTGTTGAGAACACTTTTTTCCAGACTTTGTGTGAAGTTTCATGCACCATCGAGTAACAGCATTCAGAACCGTTTGGATGTCTCCTAGTTCACTGAAATTTGCCGCTTTTGCAACTCCCGATTCAAAGACATCTGTGAGACTACCATCATCCAAGAAAACTGAAGTGACGAGTCCTTCAAGAAAGATATTCTTTTCAAGGCATTCCTTAAGAAACTTCTGCTTTTTCGGATAGAATTCTTGGTTTTGAGATATTAAAGACGCTCCCGGTTTAGAGTTGTTCCTCAAATTGTTTTCTGAATCAATGTCTTTAGGCTGAAATTCTCTGACAACCTGGAAATGACAAATTGTACTTGGATTACTACAAGTAGAATGTATATTAGTTGGTGAGATTACCCCTTTCTACCTTTCTTAACTGATTAGGATTAGCTTGTATTTACATCATAGGCTGTTCCCAGTCTCTTTCTTTCATTCATGTGGTCATTCTTATATAGGTTTGTCTACAGTTGTCTGAACAAACTCCCAAAAACACTCTTCCAACTTTCAATATCAGTCAACTTGAATTTGCTCCTTATCTGGAACACTTCGATCCAAGCTCAAAACTGAAATTTGAAACTGCGTTATCCCAATTCTACTCATCCACCTTTTTGCAAATGTCCATGGCACAGATATCAGGTGCATTAAATGTTGCCCACCTTATAACTGCACTGTCTCCCTAGGTAGATTTTCTTACCTCCAACCTGACACTGATCAACTGACCTCACCAATTGGTTCTTACAGATTTGCAGCATTAAGTACTTGTGAAAACTGGTTTCTGTGATGTAAAGCTTGTGTAACACTTAGAAATATAGATGATACAATTACAATACATTTAACAATACATTTAACAGGCCTACATGTAATACTTCTATGCATTGGCACATTTACTCTGTAAGTGATAAAAATGCAATTGATGAATTAATACGAAATAGGGGACGACGAGGAAGATATCTCATGAAGATTTCAAGAAGACAGAAGTTCAGAAATGTCGTAAAAGATTTAGTTGAAGAGGTGTAGGCCTACGATATGCAGTGAGAATATGAGAAGTCGCATAACGTTTCTATAGCGCTTTCTGTAACACCACGAAGGCGCTCATGACAACCTCACAAAAGGGGGAAATCTAGATTAGTCAGAAGGTGAGAAGATAAGAAAGATATGATGCACAGATCCACCAGGTGTACTGGTCTCTTTTTGAATCACTGAACAACTGCGTGGATTAAATGAATCACACAAATACATGTAATAACGAGTGTGCGATTATTACCTTATTAGGCGCATCTTCGAACAGTTTCCACTTTGAATCTGTTTCTTCTGTTTCCCCCATTCTGAACTTTAAAAAGTCTTTAAATTGTGAAAGTCTGTTAGACGCGACCACTTAGTTAGTAAACGAACGTCAAAGTTAAGGGGAATAGTTGGTTTAAATAAGCAGAAATTAGTGTCGTATTGTGCAATCCTTAGTTATAACAGCGTCCATGTCACCACATTGCGCAACCTTTACACCTGAAGGTCCACTCTATTTTTGGACTCAATATTTCTATGACTATAATAGACTCTATGAATATTCATGATATTGTTAAATGTTAATGGTAAGTACCCATATCATGCAGAGAGCATATTACCTCAACCGTGCTTGTGTTTCAGTGAATTAATCGGGTGATATTCTTCATCACCGCTGCCCGTTTGAATGGGTGCAGCGGCATTTAAAGTATTTTTGCATTATTTATTTATTTATTTAACTAATTTCCCGCAGTGTCGTTAACTCTGAATCTGAGGCCCTTCTTCCTCTTATCTCTCTCTCCTCTTCAAACCCAAACACCCCCGTAGCAGCCACGCTGTCCCTCCGTCTGACTTTTGGATCTTGACCTGGAACCGAACCATTTGCCTGTCGATTTTGTTTTGATTGAGCGCCTGTGAATAAGCTGGTCCCCGTGGCGCGGCTTTCTTTGGGCGCTGTAGAAAACTCGGGATTACGATCGGTGGCGACCAAGAGGAAGTCATTCAAGCCAGAGTAGAATAGTAAGCCTATAACAATCGAACTGATGGTAGCGAGTGGACAAGTCGGGCCTGTTGTTGTAGACTTATGCGATTAGATTGGTGTCTACACGTAGACTTAGTACTGGATACGCCTCCAAATTTATGTCAGTGCTTCGTCTAATTCTTGATAAAGGTACATGTAAGTGTACGGTCGTGAATAAGCTGGTGCCCTGGGCATAGCCTCTAAGTAACCTATAGAAATTTTGAGTTTACGATACACGTTTTTCCATAACGCGACTGTATGGCCTCAACCCTGTGGAATTTCAGTGCATTTATGGGAGCACGATCCTTTTCCGGTGCCATGGGTCCCACACCATTTAAGGTCCCCGTGTGCTGATCATGCTAGCTCGAGATTTCAATTTCTGAAATCCAGCCACGAATCCCGATTGACATTAGAACTGACATCCCACAAACACAGGCGCCTTCACCTATGTTTAACCAAACTATATCTAACCAGGACTAGCACGTTTGTAGACAAAACGAAAATCCTCTGACTGCCACATTCATTGTGCCCACAATATTTCTAGCTGGCCACCAGTTTCCACCAGTGGCATAATACGGGCCTGCCCTGGGGCATCATAACCATCATCACCATTACCACCACCACCACCATCATCATCATTATATTTTGTTTTGACTGAGCGCCTGTGAATAAGCTGGTTCCCGCGACTTAGCTTTCGTTGAGTGCTGTAGAAATCTCGAGATTACGATTACGATTATCACCACCACCACCATCATCATCATCACCACCATCATCATCATAGCCATCATCGTCGCACAAAAGGAACGAAAGTGTGTCTAAAACTGAAGAAGAAAGTTTATCCTACAAATGAAGGTAATTCATTGCTTACTGACTGATATGATTGTAAAAGAGTTTAATAGTTTGCTTGTAGGCCTATATAATAAATGAATAAAATTAATAGAATAAATAAATAATGAACAATTTGTTATTGATAAGATAAACATTCTAATAATTTAAAAGTAGCGTTAGTTTTGTGTTCTAAGCGCAAACTACAATTTTAATAATAGATGCACCATTTAACACTCAACCTTCAGATCGATCTAGTAGTTGACTGGATATGTTTTAATAAACGAAAAATCGAACCATTGTAAGATATAAATTTAAGCATAAATGATTCATAAATAAATATTCTGGCACATCTGTTAGGGTATGATTACTAAGCAACAACTGTCAGTCAATCATGTGTGGCGCTACATGGTAGGCGCTGGTTTCATTTCCAACATTAAGCACAGACTCTGTCTGTATTTAGATGTGTAATCCGCCTTAAAAGATTCAAAGATTTCGTGTTTAAAAAAATTATTATTACTTTGTGTGAATTTATTTTTATTTAATTTGTTGGTATTTTTGCACGATGAGCGGCGGAGTTTATGGAGGAGGTTTGTAGTTTTATAGTTAGTTGTTTCCGCTTCGGAATTTCATCTAAGGCTATTCTTTGTTATGTTTCGAACCTGGACCCTTAGGACATTCGCCGGCTTGCACATTTGAGTACGTAATCAAACGATTGCAAACGGCTGATGGAATCTTTAAGATTCTTTAATTTGCCCATAACCAAGTCCGTAATCCTGAGTGAGAGATGTGAGAGCGCTGCAAGTTACCAGTAAGTAATTCATCCGTAAGTGGTTTTCACGACGAAATGCGCAAGAGTTCGTCTGGAGAAACACAGTTCGTGAGAACTTTTTAAACATTGTTATGTGTATCAGAGAAAATTACATAATTTCTTTATTGATTATTTATTGATACCAAGAAAAGCATCTGGAAAACTGTTACTTTGTTTCTTTCTGATTAAAAAATTATTTCGTTAATTGGTAGCATACAGCGCTTTAATTTCTCTCACAGTGGGGAACGACCATTTCTTTCTAATAGGACAACACTAATCGGCCGTTTCTTTAGGATTTGCGTTTAAAAGTGTAATTGCATTAAAATTGTAATGCTTCAATTGTGTTATTGACACGTTAGATGCCCACCTCTAACTATAAGTAATGTGATAGAATACATGATTTAAAGCAGCCCTTCAGGATATCTGTTTGAGGTGCTTTTAGCCTAGTCCAGGTGAAAGGGAAAAGTTTTAATTTTTGGCAAAAGTTTCCAGTAGCAATTGAAGGCTTACGATTTTCCTCTGCCTACACTTTTGAGGTGAATTCATAAATTAGTGCAATATAAATATCTGAATAATAATAATAATAACAATAAAAACAACAATGACAACAACAATAATAATAACAATAGTACACGTAATAATAATAATAATAATAATAATTAATAATATTAATAAGAGGAAGACCATTACTGGCAGATGCTGACACAGACAAAACACAGTGGTACATTGTAGGGGCAGAAAGTTCACCCCGAACCGTAAAATATCTATAGTGATCTGTGGCTGGCCATGAGGCAGGTAGTTAAACTTCCACATTCTGTAGTGGAATGTATGGAAAGTGCTGATTATCTACTCTGAAGCCCTTGAACCGGCAGTCAGTGAGTCCTAAGGTCATGAATATGTGGCCGGTGCAATGGAGGACTTCCCTTGCCATGCCAGTCTCTTTAAGTCTGTTTTTAGTTTTGATTAGCTTGTGTGTGCTGAGTGGTAAAGTTTTCTTTGCAGATGAGGTTGGTTCGCTTGTCTTTGATATTGGCTCTCATTCTGTACGGATTGGATATGCAGGTGAAGATATTCCAAAGGTATGTAGAACTAATAAAGCATGGGATTTTGTTACAAATTGCTCTTTTGTGATTGACGAAATATTAAAATTTTCATTGGATCCGGTTTCACCTCCTACTCATCAAAATCCTTAGCTGGTTTATGCATAATTATCTTGTATAATGTAGTGTAATTGGCCTTTTGTTATTCATTCATTAAAATATAATGAGAAATACTGCACAGTTTATAAGCTTCTGAAAGGTTAATGTTAATTTGTGGAAAATCACTGGCAGATTTGTCTGCATCACGCTAAACTTTGTCTATTTAATCTTACAGAGTTTGTCATTTTCCACAGCTTTCTTTATTGTTTGCTGAAGAATGCTTCATAAGATGAGGATGTACAAACAAGGTTTGTGCAGCAAGTTGTGCTGCACTGACGACAGTGTAGCTTACTATATATATATATGTCTTGTTGTTCGACTTTCCCTGACGATAGATCAGTTTAAACCATCATTTATCGCCTCTTGTATGTACTGTATGTATCTGGCTATTTATAGACCTTGACCTTGTGCTTTCAGCTCTTTGAGCTCTAGCGACCGTCATGATCAATCCTTTCCATTTCTTTCTTTCCAATGTCGCGTCCCTTAGCTGTGCCAAGTTCATTCCAGTTGCTTCGTGTATCTTGTCCATCCATTTTTTCCTTGGCCTCCCTTGTTTTCTCTTTCCCTCTCCACAAGCCAGCATCATTTCCTTTTCCAATCCATCTGATCTCATAATATGACCAAAGAACCTCAGCTTTGATTTTAGCATTGTTTGTTGTAACGTTTCATCTTGCTCAATTCCGATCGTCATGCGTACCCATTCATTTGTCCTTTTCTCCGTCCATGATGTTCTCAGCATCTTCCTCCATATCCACATTTCACAAGCATTTATTTTTTTCTCCATTTTCTTGGTCATTGTCCACGTCTCACTGCCGTATGTTACTGTTGGTATGATCAAGGCCCTCACCAATCTTTTTTTCATGTCTGTGCTCACATGTTTGTCTTTCCATATTTTTTCTAGTCCATTCATTGCGGCTTTTCCAATCGCCACCCTGCGGTTTATTTCCATATCGCACTTTCCTTCTCTTTCTACTACTGATCCCAAGAATGTAAAGCTTGTTACCATCTCTACTATTTATTACTTGTTACTATTTATATAGTGCCTTTAAAAAACCTTGCAAAAGCACTAAGGCATGTGAATTAATATGAGTTGCAAATGTTTCTTTAAGCTGTCACTTTTGTGGAATTACACATTTTTTGTTGTTTCTTTCCTTTGATATTCTTTCAAGTGCCTGCCACGAACTTCTGTGATAGTTCATTCTTTGAACTGTTTTAAAGTGAAAGGTGCTCACTGTCCTTTCAGGCTGACTTTCCAACAGCGGTCGGTGTGATCTCTGGTGGTGATGATGTAGGTGATATGGATGATCATTCTAACAGCTGTGACAAGAAGTACTACTTTGACACTGTGAATATCAAAGTGCCTCGTAAAAACATGGAAATGACAACCTTTCTTAGAGATGGAATGGGTAAGAACACACTTGATGAAACAAACAACATTTAGTTAAATGTCAACTTATGGCTACAGTGAAACCTTATTATTTGCTCACAGAAGAACGCGAAATACTTTTTTGATATTTCAGAGACTCTGCAGGGAAATTCCTTCTAAATAAATTATTTAATTCTTGTTTATTCTGATTTAAATTACAGTTTTTGGGAATCAAGTTCAGTTAGAGTCATATCCATGACTCAGTTTTTAATGACCCCCCTCATCAGGAGTCACAAACAGCCGATGGATGATTGGTGGTAAAATGCTACTCCATTTATCACAAGCTATAAATATTGAGGTTTTAAAATAACTCAGTCTGAAGTGTAATTTAACCTTGACTGATTTAAGCTTCAGAAGGATGAAGCATTGATATATAGATGTCTGTTTATGCCGAGTCCAATTATCATGTATTCCAGTTGAAGACTGGGATCTGTTTGAGCGACTTATGGACTATGTTTACGAGAAGCAGGTCAAGTCATCTCCCGACCTACATCCAGTACTTATGTCAGAACCAGCTGTAAGAATCGCTCATCTCTTTGTCTTTACTAGTTCTGTTTTTTTTTCTGTAAAACCAGCATGTTTCTAGTATGATTCTTTAAATTATAAAAAAATATTGAAACTGACAAATTTGATTTCCATTTTGTCCCAGTTCATGGAAATACTGGTAGCTTTATGTTGTCAACCACTTCTTGCCTTACTTAAATATTATATTTGAGTGAATACTAATATAATAACAGATAACAACTTAGATACTTATCAACAGCAAACAATTTGTAATAATTGCAATATCTTGTTTTAAATTTTGTGATGTTTAAGTATTTTATTGAACAGGAATATATCCTGATACTGGATATTTTTTAGTGGAATGTACGTGCTAAAAGAGAACGATTGACCGAAATAATGTTTGAAAAATACAACATTCCTGCATTTTTCCTTGTGAAAAATGCTGTCCTTTCATCGTATCCTTACTCAATCATGGGAAGAGAGATGAATGCATTTGCTTTACAGCAGTCTGTTGTTTTGATCTGAAATTGCATATTAGAGGCATATTTTGAAAACATTTTTCCTGTTTTTAAGGCAAGACAAAGTGAGGTCAAGATACTTCTGCATATAAATTTTGTTTTAGTACATCTAAAACCGTAGAAAGAGTAAAATAACGTTTTAAATGTAGTTTTTGGCTGTTTATTTAGAGACAACTTGTTGCAGATGATGGACTTACCACTTTCTTATCATTTAAGGTTTTTGAAGAATGAATTACATAAATTATGTTTTGATAGAAACTAATTATGTTTTCTAGTTGCATGTATCTAGTAGGTAAGTCATTGATCAGTGCTACTCTAGAATCTAGCTAGTTTGTGAATTTGGTCAGTCCCCCGAGGCAGGCAGTACACACGGAGTACGCCCGTTACAAATGGTAACCAACTGCTGAGATCAGACTGACTTATGTACCAGATTATCTGGTATAAATCAATACGTGACTGTGTTCATTAAGAATTGAAGAAATCTCACGTGTTACAGCTCCTGAAGAGGTAACTTTTGAAATGAGAAGGATCTGTATAATTAGTATAAAAAAATTTGATGTTACATAATAGCTAAACAATGTGATGTCGATTAACTTGAGTACTTACCATAACTGAAACTTAGATTTGCAAATGGTCGAGCTACAGGTCTTGTCATTGACAGCGGGGCTACGCAAACATCGGCTATTCCAGTCTATGATGGATATGTTTTGCAACAAGGTAAGAAAGGGCATATGGATTTAATTGTACATGGATAGTTTTGCATTTGAGCGCACCAGATAAGGTTAAACTTGTACTCGTATGTTTGATCGCATTGTTGAATGGCTCAAAATCTTGAAGGCGATTGTCTTTGATATCAATACACAGCCATTAACAGAAGGTCAGAGAACTTGCAGAAAAATAATTAAGTGGTTTATGTCATGCACAGTGGACTACGAATCCAGATTTTATTATTTATTATACTTTTATCCTAATAGCCATGGATGCCACAGAAGAAATTTTTGAAGCATTTGCTTACAATCTAGGCTGAGTTTTGAACCCAACTGCTGTGATAAATTAGAGTGCAAATAAGCCTCTGAACTTTCTGTTAGATTTTATTGCTAACCAGGATTAATTTAGGTCTTATATGCAGTTGGTAATAAATATATTTATGACTTGCAATTGTGTTTTTAGCAATTGTTAAATCGCCTCTTGCTGGAGACTTTGTTGTTCTTGAGTGTAAGAAGCTGATGGAAGAATTAAATATTGAAGTTGTTCCTCCTTTTATGATTGCTAGTAAGGTGAGTGAGCCTGACTTTATTCTGCAGGCTGTAATCACAACAAGTTTAATTGTGCTATTTTTGGTTAGCTCATTGTTCCATTGTGTGCAGTGTTCATCCTTTTATCCACCTACAGCTTACTTTATCTGAATCTGCAAAGCCACATATCTGAAAATGTGTAGCTTATCCATATTTTGAGATTTGGGTGTATGCATACAGGCAGCACTTGAAGGTATTCTTGTTTTGATAGCAGACTTGTTTCCATCGGAAGAGAAGAGCTTTCCTTTCAGCTAACCCTGATACACAGCCTTTGATGTGAATTGTTACCAATTTCAATTTTCTTAGCTTTGACATATGAGGGCTGGTGACCAATGCTCCCCTTTACCTCATTGACTTCTGCACTTTGGTCTCCTCGTTTGCCGGGCCGTAGCACCCTTCGCTCGGCCACTCAGGATCTCCTGTTTGTCCCTCAAAAGCGCACCACTACTGCCCAGTCTAGGAGCTTCGCATACGTTGGTCCCACTTGCTGGAATCGTCTCCCTTGAGAATTGAGACTTGAGCTCCTTTCTGTCCCCCTCTCAGTGTTCCGCAGGCACCTGAAAACTGTACTGTTTAACAGCGATTTTACTTTTTCGGGTTGGAAGCACCTCTGTTGAGTTTATCCTCTAAGAGGCGCTTTATAGATCTAAAATTACAATTACAATGCTCTCCCTCACCACCTTTTCTTTTAACTGATAGTGTACGGTCAATGTACTCATTATAACTAAGTTGGCTATGGGGCACAAGTGGAGTGAAACCTCAAAATAAATTTCTGCCCTGTCAGGGATTTGAAACCCAGCTTTATGACTGACACTCCAGCACACTAACCAGTAAGTGGACCAGGTGACGGTAACCTGTGGCACGCCAAGACATTCAGGTTGCATGCAGAGCAGCATCAGAAATCCTGTGCCGATGGCCCAATTTGGGTAAACAGATGACAGAGGGGAAGAACAATTGGGAGACTCAGGATAATTATGTTCTCACAGAGGATACTGTGCTACGCAATGGTTGATGAGCTTGGAAACATGGTCCATCTGGTATCTGCATGGCAAAAGGATGATGATTTATCTCGCTTGCTTTGAGTAACGCTGCACTGGTAGGTAGCCAACCTGTGGAAAGTCTCTGTTCTACTTCAGTGATGTGTGCATGTCAGTTTAATGTCTGTTGCAGCATTCAAAGGGTTAATAAGTGGCGGTGACCTTAATTCCTAATGAATAAATGCAGTTGGTTTTTACGCTCCCTTTTTTGAACCAGACAGCAATGGAGACTACAGGTTGGCTATTCCAGCTGAAATATACCCCGAACCAGTTTTATAATTTTAGCCTTTGCAGGAATTTCTAGTGGTTTAACAAAAGACAACAACGGTGATGATAATAGTATGTTAGATTTGTCAGGAATACAGATAATCTGAGGTATTGTTTATTGTTTTCCCTAAATGATGAATTTGCAGGAAGCTGTAGAAGAGGCCAGCCAACTAGCCAGGTGGAAAAAATCCCTCTGTTGACTTGAAGACAGTCTGTAGATTGCAAGTGCTTCTTTGCAATTGTATCCTCAAGTTTGAAAAAATAATGACAGTGGTGTGTTAAATTTGCAGGAACCTGTGGGGGAAGGCCAGCCGCCCAGGTGGAAGAAGAAGGACAACATTCCAGAACTGACCAAGTCATACATGAACTATATGGTCAAAGATACACTCAAGGACTTTGTAGCCACTGTCCTTCAGGTTTCCGACACCCCCTACGACGAGGATGCCGTTGAAAACATGCCAACTAACTGCTACGAGTTCTGTAATGGATATAATCAATTCTTTGGCCAGGAGAGACTTCGAATACCTGAAGGGCTGTTTGACCCTTCCATCATTAAGGTACTGGATGACAGCATCTGTATTTTGTGCGAATTTAATGAGGTCATTCAGCAGCACTGATGTCTCACCAGATTGTATGAAGTGAACGAGTTCTATGTTCACGATGTGTGAAATTGAAGTCTACATCAGTAGGTGTTGACAGAAGAAACCATTTGGGCCCCACTAGACGGAGTCACCCAAATGGAGTTGCCCAATATGGATTTTATTACCCCAAGTTTTACTAAGGTTATTTTCACTTGGTCAGTAAATGAGTATCAATACAACATGAGAGGTCAGAATGTGTCTTGTTGGATTGCTGAGATCATGTCTTTTGTAACGTGTAGATTTTGATAAATATTGATTTCACTCTGCATTAAGGCACAACAGCTTTGCTTTTTTGGGTAGGACATTTTCAACGTTACTACTATCCATTGCAGGATATTCAGGGTGGTAACACGATGCTGAGCATTGGACATGTTGCGACAACAAGCGTTGGAATGTGTGACATTGATACTCGGCCTGTGAGTTCCATCTCTCTTGCATTCATTGTCTGATACTGTAGAATTTTAGATGTAACCAAGTGTACTGCATTTGCTGTTTTGATTAAATGATTGTTGAATTTTATTTTTAGGTGAGTTTTGTGTCTTTATTGATTGATTCATTCAGTCGTTCATTCATTCTTTCATTTATGTTACTTTAGAATTTTTATCCAGGGAGAATAAGGTAAAACATGCTGAGGTTTTTTATTGTGAGCAGTTGGCATTGGCAACATGTGGAACGTTGGGTAGACAATTTTGCCAGGACTGAATGTGGAGTTTTTTTGCTCTCTTGAATATACTGTCTGCTCCTCTAGAACTTTACCTGTAGCCAACTTTCCTGTTTGATTAAATGATTGTTGAATTTTATTTTATGAGTTTTTGTGCATTTTGTGATTTGATTATGTGGTTTTAAACTTTGGTATCCAGGTAGAATAAGATAAAAGCATGCCATAGTTTTTACTGTTTTGAGGAATTGGCATTGACAATATGTTGATTGATTGGTGGATTTTGTATTGTGGCTTTATCTTAAATTAACAGATGATAATGAATTGTGTTCATTAACCTGTTCTTTTTGCTGTTACCTAACCAGAAGTTAACTAAACACTTGATTGCTTATTCTTCATCAGTGTCGACAGCATACTATTACAACTGTATGGAGTTACCATGAATGAGTATCGTAAAGATTCTGGTCGTGCTGTTAAATGGTTAATTCTTAATGGTTTTATTGGTTACAGAGTCTCTACAACAGCGTAATAGTCGTTGGAGGTAATTCTCTTCTCAGTGGTTTCACTGAAAGACTCAATCGAGACCTAAGTGCCAAAACTCCTCCAGTAAGTCACTACAACTTCAGAATACATTATTGTCGTTAGTGTACCCCATGCAGGTTGGCTTAAATTATATGCCCAGTTTTGATATTTTGGATGTAAGAATGCTTGAGAAACTGTTTAAATGTGTTTTCTTACGGTGTTTTTATTCCTGACAACTGAACTCATGAGGCAAAGTAGTCATTATTGGTTGTTTACAAGCAAAATAGGTGTCACTATTGAGTACCTTTGAGTAGATTTCTTGAAGGGGCACTGCCGGGGGTATATAAATGCACTGAATGGATGAGTGAATGAATGAATGAATTCATAATTGATACTGGGGTGGATGTCTATCCATTTCAAGTTTGTTTTCTTGATCTTGCTCTCTGAAAACTCTGCCTAGTCCTCTGGCATGTGTTATGGGCTTGACTGGAACAAAATGTTCATGACATTTATCTTAACAATTTTGCCTGGGATATTTGGTTGCAAGGAAGTGGCTGGTACACAGATGAAATAGAAAAATCGCCATTGTATTACTTTCTTACTTATCAGAGTATGAAGCTGAAGCTTATCTCGTCGCCTGTTCCATCTGAAAGACGCTTCAGCAGTTGGATTGGAGGATCAATCTTAGCATCACTGGTAAAAGACTTCAGTCGCTGCTAAATCTAACACTGTTTATGATATTTGTGATATTATGGCATTTGCTTCATTTGTGGCTTCTGTTCATGTGGTTTGATCACGTCACTCCTTTACTCGCAAAGCTACACTGGCTGCTTGTCAATTCCAGGATCACTTACAAGATAGCTCTCCTGATACGCAAGATTCTCTCAACCAATCGGCCTGCTTATCTGTCATCGTTCTTACAGCGCTATCAGCCATCCAGATCTCTGCGTTCGGCCACACAAAGCTGTTTGTCTCTTCCTGACATCCGTGACTATCGGTCTGAATTCTCCAGACGTGGATTCAGTCTTCTGGAACAGTCTTCCTGTTTACATTACAACATTCAGACATTTTCGTAAAGTGGCTCAAGACTTATTTGTACCGTCTTGCTTTTGTTGTCTGACCGAAGTGACTCATCCATGCCTACAATTCCTCACTCAGCCGATGGACATATGGCGTGTTAACAAATGTCTTACCTTACCTTACCTCATCTTCGACAATCTCATGGACTTGACACGAGGGCTCGTGAATAAGCTGATGCCCTGTGCTTAGCATTTAAGTAACGCTTTAGAAATTTCTACATTACGATTAAAGCAGCTTTTCAAAATGTAACCCTCTTTGAAATAGTGCTCATAGTGTAGCTCTTCAGATACATGCCAGTATTAACTGAGCATTGTGCTAGATAGCTACTGTAGAGTAGCTAACTTCAGAGGGCACAGCTGAAAACCTGTTTTCCTTTACATTACATTCAACTTTTTCGCATAATTTATACATTGACATATTACATATTTCAAGAAATAGTCTAGTCTAGTCGTATGTGGACTACTGCTGCATTTAATTTAGAAGCAATTTTAGCATGTGAGCTCCTTAAATTTGTGTTGCAACTGCTGTTTGGTCTTTTTGAAGGTGTTGTACTAAAACTGATGCTTTTGTCTGTTGTTTTTACCTCTACAGGGTTCCTTTCAGCAGATGTGGATTTCAAAGCAGGAATATGAAGAAGGTGGAAAGAGTTGCGTGGAAAAGAAATGTCCTTGAGATGTCTGTGACTGTTGCGCTTCGTGACGATTTTTATGCTGAACACGGCTGTTCATTTTATACTTTACAGCAAAATTTTTTTATATGCGTTAAGCAGGTGCTTGCTTGTTTTTCATTATTTAAATAATGGCATTTAGTTTGTGGTCTGAGTCGGCATTTTGCCAGTGCATCTATGGCCGCAATTTTGCACCTCTGGTATACAGAGGGTTAATTATTCACATGTATGTATGTTTGTGTTTATGCATTTATGTATGTATGCGTGTATGAGTATGCATGTTTGTGTATATTGACACTTATGTGGCGCCTTTTAAGTACCTTACTAAGGTACTAAATCCTGATGCATATTGTAAACATGGTTTGCAGTAGCACCATGTAACCCGTAACTGGGTTTTGGGATTGTTGCTGTTGACTTGTTTAGTTTTCACCCAAAATATCCTTTGTTATCAAGACCATTCCCTTGAACACTGGTGCTGACAGAGGAGTTTTATAAATGAGCAAAACTGTGTTTCTTTGATTGGCCTGTAGATTGAGGAGACAGAAGATGAATTGATAGAAATGATAGGAATTGTTGGAAGGAGCTGAATGATTGGTGAATTGCTGTACTGTTGGGAATGATGAGCGAAGAGATGTACTTAAATGGTGAATGTTGGAGGAGCTGTCTATAAAGATTCCGAAACTGTGGACTACAGCGAGTATTGTAAGGGATTGCTGTTGATCTTCTGAAGAGCATAATTGCAGAACTCTCGAGTTATTTCTGTGTCGATGAATTGTATGGAAGTCAGCACGGTATTTAGAGCAGGTGAAGTTTGCTGCAAAAGAGGATGTTAAAACATTTTTTGATCCATGTGGATTATGGCATAAGGGTACTATTGGATTAAACTGAAATGTTGGTCGTAGCTAAACAATTGAATTTTATCCATGGCTCTTCACGACTAACTCTTATGTCAAGGCACTTTAAAAACCGTCCTGACCTAATTGAAATGAATGCTGGCTCTTTTTAAGAGTTGACGGCCTTCCTAATTGCATTCGTTGTTATTATTTTAACCAGAAGGAATGGGGAGTGATGCACAAAGTGATACAAAAGTACACAAGAGAAACTTGATCTAGAAGGGCAAGTCTTCGCCAGTGTTTGGCTTTCTGGCGATGCCAGGAAAGCAGTGCCCCATATCTCTGTTGAAGTGAAATGTATTTTACCCGCTTCATATGCTGGTGGCACCTAGTGTCAGTTTGCAGCTGCCTGAGACGGAGGTCAGTGAGCGATAAACCTGACAGCCACCTTATGAAGTACATGGTGATGATGATGAACATTATATATTTGCTATTATTGTGTTAAGTGGAGGCTAGCGTGAGTGGTTGTAAAGCTGACACTAGGTGTTGCCAGCATAAAAGATAAGTATAACAGAGATCATACATTTACTGTCACTTGCATGAGTCCCCCATTAGGTTAACTTGCTTGATGGATATGGAGAGACGTTCGAACAGAAATGCTGTCTTTTGTCTCCCTTTGCGCAAGGCGGCCATCCAAGACAAGTGATGAATGAACATGAAATCATTAAATGGACACAAATGCATTTCACAACCTTTTTGGGCTGCAATTTCGGCAGCATTGCATGCGATCTCGGAAATTCATGACGGATAGTCCTAAGTATGCATATATGTGACCATTACTTCCAAGGCCAGATATATCTGCCATCCTCCCAATGGATCAAGTGTGATGCTATCTGTTCAAGCTGACTGATGAGTTTGGTGGATTCTTGAACATGCAAAACTATCCCTTAGAGGAAGCCAGTTGCTCGCATGAGTTGCGTTGACCGCCTTGACCATTGCAGACGTTGCCTCAGAATGGATTAAGTGTTATTCACATGTTGTGTGCCTGTGGGCAAGTGATGTTTCTTGAGGTCCTTGTTTCTCTCAAATTGCAAACCACGCTGAAATTGGAAAGCTGTCAGAGACCACATCACGGCACCTGCAACACCGTGGTTCCTGCGGCTGAAGCCAGAAAGGCAGAAGGGCGTCACTGAGGTCACATGTCGAATACCTATATTATTATTGTGACGGAAACTGGGGCTAGATTCTTTACCAGGATGACCTCTGCTAGTAACAACACTAGCTCGAAGTTCGACCCGCATGTGCACGGTTCCATGGTCTATCTAGTGACTGATGATTAAGCCGTTAATAAACTATTATTCAAAACTAACGACAACAACCATCTAGGCCTACTTAAAGTCTGCGAAAGTTCGCTTCAGAGCGTAGAAGTTTTCCGTCTATTGGATATCTTCGCCTGGTGGATGAACAGCTCTGAACGAATCGTCTGCAGTCTGGTCCGACGAACAAACACAATTAGCTGCTCAGAAAAACGCCTCGATGCGGGAAAGTTCCTTTCCTGTGTACAACAGTGTATCCAGAAATCGGATCCTTTTAAGGTGGTATCCAATTCTGACAGCGAATGTTATGTTTTGATCGCGATTTGCTCGGGTGCACAGATCAGTTTAGTTTTTCTCTTTAGGCCTAGTGCTTGGACCGACTCGTGTCCTTCGCGGCACCGGTGCGTCAAATTCTGTGGCGTTACCTCTGTCACACAGAAAAATATATATAGCACAAATAAAAAGGTAAGGTAAAGTAAAGTTCCCCTATCTCACGAGTGAGACGTAAGATAGTCGCATCCCAAGGTCTTGGACACGGGGGTTAGCGCATCGCAGGACTTGCCGTTTACTTCCCAGCTTTACGCCGGTACCAAATTATACTGCTTGATGACAGAGGCACCGCGTGCGCAAATAACTGAATAATAATAATAATGACTATTTATATAGCGCCTTAGCTCAGCCGAGACCGAAGAAAAGGGCTCTGCACATGGGTTCAAAAATCAACTACAGTCATAAGATATCCTAAAAAGATGTGTCTTGAGTCGTGACTTGAATGTGTCCAGGGATGGGGCATTCGTCACATTGTCAGGAAGACTGTTCCTTGCTCAGGGTCGTTACACTGAGTCGAACCCGCAACCGCATGGTCATTGACCAAACGGTGCTTGTTTAAAACTTTCTGAGGTTAGCTGGATTGATTTCTTCACTGTTTACCGATGACGCTTTTTAAAATAAAATAACTAAATCAATCTCAAGATTTTTAAATTCCGAGGGATCATAATTATGTACCTGAGGTGGGTGGGGAATCTCATTCTAGTTGTTCGGAGGCGTGGCAGGTCGAAATCCGAGCTCGGTCTATTTATATAATATATGTGACTCGGCCGAAGAGGTTAGTTATCCGAACGGAAACTCATCGGATTCGTTTAATTTTTAATGTGGAGAAAAATTTCAATCGCAGTTGCTGCGGTTTGCGTTATAACAGCGTTTGTCTGTAACGAGTTGTATTTTTCAGACGTTACATGCAGGTTCGAGATGTAATTTAAACAGTAACATAAGCCAAGTAGTGATTTACTATTTTATATCAGTGAGTCAGCGATTCCGTGTTTATGGGCGATATTTGAACGCTCACATAACCACAGCGTCGAAGAGAAGGGGACGATTTTTCATGTTTAGGTTGAAAATTCATTTCACATTTGGCGTCCAACTGTGAAGGTTCACACCAACGACCTGTAGAAATTAATGATCCGACAAATTTTAAAAGTATAAGGACAGGAGAAAGAGGAGGACAAGAATAAGGCCAACCCAGAAAGGCAGCACCGAGGTTTTAATACCATAAAATCGCCTCTGTGCTAACTATTGGAATATTTCACATTCAGAACAGATGTAGTCACAATAAAAAATTATAAAAACAGGATTATAATATATTATTACACTCATAAATAAACGTTTTTTAGAATGGCTGAGGACGGCAGTTTGAATTCAGAGAAAGCATTTCGTGAAAAGAACAAAACGGCTTTTGTGTTGGGTTACACGGGAGAGGTGGGCAAGGAGCTCGTCAAAGGCCTGGTTCGCCATCAGATCTTTTCGCGAGTTGTTCTCGTTGGAAGGCGTAAAGTTGAGTATGCTGATGAAGCACTTCAAAAACTTGTAAGTTGTTTTCGTTTCTGTACAAAACAATTGTTGCAGTAAATTTGAGCAAAGAAAGGTACATCACAGAAGATCCGTAAAATATCAGAAACATGTGCCTTTTTGCAGTCATCAGTACACTCAGAAATGTGACAGAATGGATTGTATGAGAACAGAAAAAATTAAGGGCCTCAGACACCACACTGTTGGCTCAGTGTCGGAAGTTGTTTGTCCAACAGCTGCTCATTATGCTGAAATCAGTTATCAGTACAGAAGCACAGTACAGTGTAATCTCATTATCACAGAGTTTGATTTTTCTCATACACAACTTTCTGCTGCAGTGACCAGCAGCACTTTATAATGTAAATAATAATTGCCATTATAGCCTATATAGCTGCTGACACTGCACCTGAGTAATGTATTATTTAAGAGGTGCTATGTGAATTGACAGATATGGCAGAATACAATACAGTACTAGGGCTCTGTTTACACTTGCAGCATGATTTTAGAATTAATGAAGTATGTGAGGTTTGTTCGTAATTGAATGTTGCTGGAAGAGGTCTCTTCTGAAGTGCACAAATTTAAAAGTACACAGCTAACAGAAATCCTTGTACTAGTCACTGGATTTTAAATACTTTTACCAGTAGTGTAATTTTTCTTAACATTATCAAGTACTCTGACTATAAATACCTGTACTCTGTGAATACAAACAAAACCCTGTAAATGCCAGTACTATTTATCTGTAAGTAAGCTGTCAGTACTTTGACTGCACTTTGTTACAGTACTTGTATTTCTAAAACAGGAGCAGACAGCAATTGATTTTGACAAACTCGAGGACTATGTGGACACATTCAAGGGTTTTGATGTTGGCTACAGCTGTCTTGGCACAACACGAGGCAAATCGGGTGCGGTGAGTACGAGATTGTATCATGTGGCTCCTCTTTGTTTTGACATGCTGCAGAGGAGAATGGAAATGCATTTGTCACATTCTGAACATGTGTTTACTTAATTCATCGTTGATCTTTGATTTCCATTAAGGGCAATGGTAACACACTGTGTACTTGCGTGGCTTTCGGTTTCTCTGTCTTATTGGAACTCGACCTGGATTGTCCAACGGATTATGATTTTGGATTGCAATTTTGACTTGAAGCAATCATCAACTGATGCCTTGGGCATCATGGTAACAGTGCTGTATAAGTCATTAAATTACATTAGATTTAGAAACTCATCAGAGAATTGCTTCTGAGATTGAAGGATCATTCAACTTGGCTGGTAGCAGCAATCAAATTACTGAACACCTTTTGAGCTCCCAACTTATGTATGCTTGTTATTTGTTGGAATAATGTTGACCTGATTGGATTTTAAACATTGACTGAAGTCTATAAACTTCTACTATGTTACATAATAATTATTTTATAACATAATGTTATTAGTACAATGCAGAGTTATAAGTTATTTCAGGGATAAAGATAAACATTATTCATTGTGCTGAAAACAATCTTCACCGTTGACAGAATGCTCATAAACATTTTTCTTAAAATGGTAGTAAGACTCTTTCCTTCTTATTTTTCTGCTCTGTATTGTTTGATGACATTTATTTATTTAAATAATTCACTTATGTTTAAAAAATTTCCTAGGGCAGCATTATAAATGTGCTGAATGAATATTCAGTAGCATTTAGTTGAACTGATGTGCATTGCAATGGTAAAAATGAGCTGATTTTGCTTACCTAGAAACTTTGGCTGGCTTTGAAATGTTCAGTTGCAATTGTAATTATGAATTTGTATGGCGTCTTTACATTAGGAACTTCTCAGAGGTGCTTCATTCAACTGCATATTTGATGTGATTCTGTAGGATGGATTTTACAAAGTCGACCATGATTATGTAGTAAATACAGCAAAACTGGCAAAGGATGGAGGGTGCAAACAGTTTCACTTGGTCAGTTCCGCAGGAGCAAGCAAAAACAGTGCATTTCTGTATCCCAAAACTAAGGTTAGTGAGATATGCCATTTGATGTAGAAAGCATAATTTTCTTATCTCAGTATTCCATTAGAATTGTTTTACATTCACTGATCTGTATTCATTTATATTAGATAAGATATAGTTAGTTTTATTCTAGATGAATTTAAGATTTTCATGTGATGTGTGGAGAATACATTAGTTTGGAACCTCTAATTAAAATAGAAAAGCACTATATCCATGTCTTTATGTTTTGGGTTTAAATGATCTTGTGACTGAAGAGATATAAGGAGTCCTATAGTGAGAAACACTGTACAAATACAATAGCTTGACGACTTTATGATTTTGCATGTTGCACTGATATTTGAAACTGAGACAGCACTGAGAGGCTGAGAGCATATATGCAGCACAACATGCAGTTTATGATAGTAATGTCTTAGTAGCTAGCAGTAGTAGGCAAGTTAAATTTTATTAGCAGGCATATCAATAAGTACATGTACCTAAGTTTTTCTGGCAGATTTTGAATATTTTCTTATTATGACAGGGTGAAGTTGAGGATGAAATTTCAAATATGGGATTTGAAAATGTCTTCATCTACAGACCAGGGTAAGTAATAACAGATTAATTTATGTTTCTGCCAACGTCAGTTCTGTGAAAAACATGTTAGTAAGTGTTGTTAGATAAAATTTGCAACTACATGTTTTGGCATGTTTGATTTAATGACCGTGATTGGCAACTTTAACATCATGTGTAGTGAGCATCAGAAACATGTTAAATGGCACTGTATAGATTTGGAATTACGATTACTATACAAGAAGCACTGACAAAAGCTGTACAGGTTGTCCAGCAGCTACTATGACTTTTATGACCGACTGTGTCATGTGCTTCTGGTCACTGAAGGTGTAAGAGACATGCAAGAAATGCATTGTTGTTTCAGCCTTTTGAGTAAATGCTTCTAGTAATGCATGAGATTTTGGGGAAACAAACTCAGCTTTTTTGGAGCACTAGTTCAGGAATCTGTTTAAGGCTAATTGTTTTAAACATTTATTTGGATATTTAATATTTTGTATGGTAACATGCTGTCTGCTAAGGTTCATCAGTCACTATAGCTTGCCTATAGTAAAGCAGGGAGGAGACCCGACCGACGTATCCTTTGATCGTAGACTTGGAACCGACCTGGGCTGATGAATCAAAGTCCTCCGTGCCCACCTTCACGTGGTGCAGACTGTTAGTACCCTTTCCACTATGGGAAGGGGAACGAACGGGCACGGCAGGCAAAACCAGGGGAAGGCAATGGCAAACCACCCCTGTGAAAGTGCCAAGAAAACCGTCATGAGACAATACAATTCATGCAAAACAATAGTCGCAGATGGTGAGACTCCCAGGCCGGAGAGCGACTTAACAGCTACTGGGAAAGAGCGAGATGGAGAGTCAAGAGCAATCCGGTCTAATGAAGCAACGGGACCAAAGCCGAAAGGACGTCCAGAGGCGGATCGCACCAGAAAGCAAAGACTCAACCTGAGCTGCAAGAAGAAGATGAAGATAGGTACGTGGAATGTGCGTAGTATGCAGAGTGGAAAGATGGATGTCATACAGAGAGAGATGAAGCGACTCGAAATATCAGTCATGGGATTAAGCGAGACAAGGTGGAAAGGACAAGGACATTTTAATTGGAATGGCTGTAAGATAATAATGTCAGGGAAGGAGGAAAAAGGAAGAAATGGGGTGGCAATCATGTGTGATCAGACAAGTGCAAATGCAATAATGGGATATGACACGGTGAGTGACAGAATACTGAGCGTAAGATTTCGGGGAAGGAAAGTTAACATAACAATTGTACAGGTGTACGCACCAACATCGATAGCAAAAGAAGAAGAGCATGAAAAGTTCTACAATGAGCTGCAAAGTACAATAGATAGAATCCCTAAGGGAGATGTAATAATGGTCATTGGTGACTTCAATGCGAAGGTGGGAAAGTACGTCGGAGGAGCAGGGGACACGATTGGAGGTCATGGACTAGGAGAACAAAATGAGGCAGGAGAAAGATTAGTAGAGTTTTGCGATGGGAACAACTTGGGAATAATGAATACATGGTTTGAACAGCCAAAAAGAAGGCTGTACACTTGGACGTCACCAGATGGGAAACATCGGAATCAGATAGATTACATACTGATAAACAAAAGATGGAAAAGCATGATAAGGGATGTAAGAACGAGACCAGGCGCGGATTGTGGAACTGATCATGAATTATTAGTGGCAACAGTGCAAACGAAATTGAAGAAATTGAAAAAGGAGAAAGACTGAACACGTATGACTGCAAAGGAATTACACCGGAATACAGAACGGAAATAAGGAATAGGTTTGAAATATTAGAGAGGGACGAGACGATGATAGATGAGGACACGAACCACCTGTGGGAGAAGGTGAAGGGAATAATACTAGAAACTGCTGAGAAACACATTCCGAAGAAAAAGAAAGTCGCAACAACTCCGTGGCTCTCGAAGGATGCTATCAACATAGCTGTAGAAAGAAAGGAGGCAAAAAAAGAAGGAGACAAAAACAAGGTACGAGAAATGAATAGAGCATTCCAAAAGCAAGCACGTATAGACAAAGAAAAACATCTAAATGCAATGTGCAAGGAAATGGAGGAAGAGGGAAAGAAAGGAAGAACTAAAGAAATGTTTTCAAAAGTGAGGGAAATAACGAGAAAATTCACACCAAGAATGGGATCAATGAGGTCAAGGGATGGACACATAATCGCAGACGAAGAGGAAATGAAGAACAGATGGAAAGAATACACAGAGGAGCTGTACAGTGAAGATAGGAGAGTAATGAAAGAACGAATCGATACATCAGAACATGAAAAGGAACCGGACGTTTTGGAAGCAGAGGTGGAATGGGCAATTAGACAACTGAAGGACAATAAAGCACCGGGTCCGGATGGGATACCCATAGAAATGGTAAAAGCAGGAGATGGCGCAATGACAAAGACAATAACAAAAATGTGCAATATCATATGGACAACCGGAAAATGGCCAGAGGATTGGAAGAGCTCAATCTTTATCCCTATATTCAAAAAAGGAGATGCGAGAGAGTGTGAAAACTACAGGACCATAGCAATGATATCGCACATAAGTAAAATACTACTTAAAATAATACATAAAAGAATGGAGAACATAATAGAGAGGGAGCTTCCAGATAACCAAGCAGGATTTAGGAAATCCCGCGGAACTCGTGATCATATCGCCAACATGCGGTGGATAATGGAGAGACAAAAGGAGTATGGACAAAAATTATACATATGCTTCATTGACTATAGTAAGGCATTCGATTGCATTGATCATGAGTTGATGTGGAAAACCTTAATAGAAATAAGAATACCAAGGCACTTGATACAACTTCTCAAGGGATTGTACGAAGAACAGATTGCGGTAATAAGAACTGAATTTGGAGATACTGAAAGAATCAAAATAAAGAAAGGAGTGAGGCAGGGATGCATTCTGTCCCCATTCCTATTTAACCTATATGCAGAAAGGATAATGAGGATGGCGGAAATGGATGGAGCAAAAGAGGGAGTAAAGATAGCGGGAAGAACACTGAATAATCTGAGATACGCAGATGACACAACACTATTAGCAGGTAAAAAAACAGATCTGGTAGAACTGATAAGAAGGCTGAAGAGAGAGAGCGAGAAAGCAGGACTATACTTCAATATAAAGAAAACGAAGATCATGACAACAGCTGAGGAGGGCAGTTTTATGGTGGATGGAGAGGAATTAGAGACGGTAACAAGCTTTACGTTCTTGGGATCAGTAGTAGAAAGAGAAGGAAAGTGCGACATGGAAATAAACCGAAGGGTGGCGATTGGAAAAGCCGCAATGAATGGACTAGAAAAAATATGGAAAGACAAACATGTGAGCACAGACACGAAAAAAAGATTGGTGAGGGCCTTGATTATACCAACAGTAACATACGGCAGTGAGACGTGGACAATGACCAAGAAAATAGAGAAAAAAATCAATGCTTGTGAAATGTGAATATGGAGGAAGATGCTGAGAACATCATGGACGGAGAAAAGGACTAATGAATGGGTACGCAGGGCGATTGGAATTGAGCAAGATGAGACGTTACAACAAACAGTGCTAAAATCAAAGCTGAGGTTCTTTGGACATGTTATGAGATCAGATGGATTAGAAAAAGAAATGATGCTGGCTTGTGGAGAGGGAAAGAGAAAACAAGGGAGACCAAGGAAAAAATGGATGGACAAGATACACGAAGCAACTGGAATGAACTTGGCACAGCTAAGGGACGCGACATTAAAAAGAAAGAAATGGAGAAGATTGATCATGACGGTCGCTAGAGCTCAAAGAGCTGACAGCACAAGGTGACAAGGTGAACATGCTGAAGCTTAGGGTACAGATTTTTCTGGTTGCTTTTAATTTGAGTATTTATCACTTGACATTTGATTTCAGTTTGCTGCTTTGTGACCGTGAGGAGAGACGAGCTGGAGAAAAGGTTTTTGGGGTTCTTCTAAAGCCAATTATATGGGGATTTCCCACCTTTATGTCTGTTCCTACAACAACTGTTGCCGAGGCGATGATCAACAAAACGGTGACATCTGGCGACAAGCCTGTGGAGATACTTTATAATAAGGCCATACATCGTCTGGGAGCAGAGACTTGCAAGTCGTAAATGCACATTACGATATAGTAGGGCTAACAGCCTTCTTCTAATTTTTGTTGTGAGAACCATTAATATTTGTAGAACCAGAAGTTTAATGACACCATAGGGCAACAGTCAACAGTGGCTTTTGACTTCTGTAGAAATGTTCTTGATAACAACAGTTCTGCTTTTAACAAGTTTGGTTTAAAAATCAATATCTTAAGTTACAAACAGCAAAACATTAAACTTTCAAATTAACTGCAATGAATATAACTACTTCATTTGTCAGAAAAGTATGATAGTGAGAATCAGTTGGTCCGATGAGCACTCACCCTTTGAAGTCAGGCATGCAGGTATGAGCTCCCTCTGAGACAAAATGTTGCTTGGAGACAGCGATTAATGCCTGCCTAAGATAAGTTATCCTACATTTTCTGTAAGTTGTGAAAAAAGCAGTTTATTTCAATCCAACATTTTGAAGCTGTTGCTTCCTACGACGCTTCATCAGCCAAATATTGCCAAATTTTAGCTGTTACAGATACATTTTCTTCTGTGGAGATTGATGTTGCAGTACCCTTGGATCTTAACATCTTTGGGTGCAAATATATACATGTAAATAAATTCAGTTCTGGCTTGAGTTGGGATGTCAAACAGAAGCCCTACAATGCACTGTGTCCTGTGTCCAGGTCCTTAAGTTCTGCTGTTACCAGCCCATGAGCGTAAGAAAAGAAAGTGTGGCATCTCTCCCATGTCTTGTTTATGGGTATGTGGTACTTTATTTTATTTACTACAGAGTTGCAGCTAACATAAAGTGAAAAAGAAAATGCTTTTCAGATAAAAATTCACTGTTGTTGGCATTTAGAACAGTCATATTCATTATGAATGCTGGTTGAATTGGAACCTTTTCTTGGCATTTTAATTCATAGGCTGAGCATGCTGCAAAGCTACTGTTACTTTGTTGTGCTCCCTCATGCTGTGGCTTATGCTGTTGTTATTTGGAAGAAATCTAATTCTTTGACTTCTGTCCAAAAGGGCTCAGGTTCTTCTGTTATAAGTTTTTTGCAGTTTTCAAACTTCTTGTGTTTGTAGTTTACAGTACAAAAGTGAAAGATGTATGTCTTTTATGTATATATTTTTTTGTGTTCTAGGTGATATCTTTAATTGTATTTGCAATATTATAAATTTAAGTCTAATACCGATATTTGTTAAAATATAGATATTTATATAAATGTTTGTATAATTATATAATCTAATAAATTGTGTATATAATATTCTTTTTGTACAATCCATGCAGAATGTCAAGATGCATGTGATAATTAGGGAAATTAGTTGACTGCTCTTTTTATTCTTGTGTTTTATTGGTTTGTTGGTTTATAGTACATCGGTAAGTAAGTCTGATGGGTAAGTAACTGATAGATGAAGAGTTCTGTAAAGAAAACTCTACAAAATTTGTAAAGCTTAAGAAATTATTGAATCATTTAAGAGTGATGGTGATTGGTTAAATGCTGCTGAATTTTAGCGCTAACTTAAGTCATGTAATACAGCTTTCCTCCAGCACTACTTTAAATGTGGAAAGGTGAAGATTATTATTATTATTATTATTACGAAAATTTGTAACGCGCGCAAAGTCACTCCGAAATGCGAATCGGAGGCACGGAAATGCGAATCGGAGGCGCGGAAATGCGAATCGGAGGCGCGGGTAAGTCATGACTTGATAAGAGAGGAAGAAGAGCAGTCCCTTAAACCAGCCCTGAGGCAACGATGGGTATGAAGTGTTAGCGATTTTAATTTTCTGGGCTTCGGCAGATGAGGGCAGGTGGCTGACCCTCTCCCTCGCCACCTGATCTTTCCACTGACAACGTACAGCCAGTATACTCGTTATGACTGAGTTGGCTAGGGGTACAATTCAGCCCACTGACCATTAGACTATCGTGCACGCTGCATCATTTAAACTGCCTCCCTTTTGGATCCGTTGAGCAGTGGCCTTCACTCTCAGTCTTTGCTGATGCCTTTGATAGCCAATTCCTATCTGAAAATATACTGAAACGTGAGACAATGAGTTTTTTGCCTCAAGTTGAATGTGTGGGTTTATTATTCTGAAGATATTGGAGATTTGCAATCGCTATGAATTTTATAAGTAATTTCTGTTTTCCTGGTGTTTTGTGTTCTTTTGAGATTCTTTAGAAGGCATTTTTGGCACGGTGTGCTATCGGTGACGGGTTTGGTCAGTGATCATGCGGTTGCAGGTTCGGCTCCATGTAATGACCCAGAGCGAGTTGTTTGTGCATGCCATGCCTCTATTACCAAGTAGTATAATTTGGCACCAGCATAGGCTGGGAAGTAAACAGCAAGTCCTGCAATGCGATGGCCCCATGTCCAGGACCTTGCAGTTCGTCTATTGGCAGGCCAAGAAAAGGAGATGAGCGCCTCCCCTACATCTCACTTGTGTGATAAGGGACTACTTTACTTGACTTGGCTTTATACAAATTTGTGGCTTGACAATTCGGAATTTTGCAAGTACAGTATTGCTTATATTTAGTTTTCCTTGAGTTTTGTTCAAATCTTAAATAAAAACTTGCTATGGTCAAAACGTGTGCACTTTATTCAATTAACTAAAGTTCTAAATGTACTTGTATCTAGAAAGTGTTACATGCGTTAACAGTATAGCTTGCGTGTCAGTTAAATCAAGCGGGCATTCCTGAGTTATGTAGAAAAGGCTGCGAAATAAATTCCGGGGCTATTTAGTAAGAGGCTGTTAAAGCATATGACTGCTATGATTGAATAAATTGGCTTCTGTATTGCCGACAATTTAAGTCCGTCTCCTTTTAATAATTCCTTATGCATTAAATTGTCAGAGGTACGTGAGTCTGTTAGCCTGCTGGACGGTCAACCCCGAAGTCAGGGATTCAAATACCCGCCAGAGCAGAAGGAGTACTATTCCACTTGCGCCCTGTGGAGAACTCGGCTATTAAACGAGTACCGATCCGTTCCTGCCTAACGATTTTGTTTTGAGTGAGTACCTGTGAATAAGCCGGTTCCCGCGACTTAAGTCATGACTTAAGCTTTCGTTGGGCGCTGTAGAAATCTCGAGATTACGATTGCATTGACCGTGCACTGGATGGGAAGGTCGTGCGATAAAGGAGAGAACTGATAGGCCGAGGCTAAGAAAAATGACGTCGATAACACTTTACACCAGTGGCTACCTCTCGGAGTTAGCTCAGGGGAATGCTCGTCTTTTTCAGTTGCAACACGAATTTAATCAGATTTTGGGATCTCGGCCAACACGTTGAACAGTGAATCAGTTTGTCAGAGTAATCGGCTCCTTCGGCCAAAACGTTACTTCAAGACGCCTTTGTGCACGAGGATATTGATTCCTATACCGATTGTTAGATATGTTTCAGACATTGGTATCTAGGGCAAGCACGGCCTGTACATGGGGACCTAATTGATGTGGTGCCCATTCAAACGGGCAGCGATGGTGAACGATCTCGCCCGATAAATCGTTGGCAAATGAGAGGGGGTCCAGGCTATACAGGGGGGGTGTAGTTTCGGTCTGGAGATGTAACTGTAAATATACACGGTTACCTAACGTCTCGTTTCGAACTGCTAGGCGAACGTTTCAGTCTCGGAGCGGAATGTTTGGGGTCTCGGTCTCGATTCGAAGAATCTCGTGGGCATGCTGCTATAGAAAAGCGTGTACATACATACATATATACACACATACATAGCTACATACATACACTAGATACATAGATGGACCAAACACAACAAAACTTCTTTTCTGAACCGTGGAAGCTCGTGCCGGCGGAATAACCATATCACCTTGCTCGGCAGAGCGAAGAAATCTCGGCCAGGGTCGAAGTGGCTGAGACGCATAGCTCCATGAGATTAGATAGAGAACAACCTGCAAGGCAGTTACTCATAAGCTTTAAGATCCTAAACTCTGCGTTTTTACATAGTAAACCATTGCGGATCCTCTCATATAAAGTTGAGCAGAAATGAGAAAAACTGTTTCTTTGATTGAAAGAGAGATTTTTTATTGATCACCAAAATAATAAACAATTACAGTCTGTCACATACATTGTTGCCAATGGGCTGACCCAAAAAGAACAAAAGGTTCCGCTACGTAGGTCATCTGTTTACATCGTGGATTACAAATATGTGACAGCATTATACTGAGCAAATCTATAATGATATAATTTACATGAAGGAGACAGATGAATTGATAGAAATGGTAGTGATTGTTGGATGGAGCTGAATAATTGGTGAATTGCTGTACTGTTGTGAATGATTGAGTGAAGAGATGTACTTTGGTGAATGTTGGAGGAGCTGTCTATGAAGATTCTGAAACTGTGGACTACAATGAGAATCGTAAGGGATTGCTGTTGATTTTCTGAAGAACATAAATGCACAGCTGTTGAGTTATTTCTATGTTGATGAATTGTCTGGAAGTCAGCACGGTTTTTAGAGCTATTTAAGTTTGCTGCAAAAGAGGATGTTAAAACATTTTTTGATCCATGTGGACTATGGCATAAGGGTACTATTGGATTAAACTGAAATGTTGGTCTTAGCTAAACAATGTAATTGAATTTTATCCACATTGGCTCTTTATGGCTAACTCTTATGTCAAGGTACTTTAAAAACCATCTTGACCTACTTGAAATGAATGCTGGCTCTTTTTAAGAGTTAACAGTTAGCCTTCCTAATTGCATTCTTCGCTATAATTTATAACCAGAAGGAATAATTCCTTGAGGATTGTTGCACAAAGTGATACAAAAGAACATGATAGAAACTTCATCTAGAACGGCTAGTCTTCGTATATGTTTGGCTTTCCAACGATGCCATGAAAAGCAATGCCTCTATTGCTCTGTGAAAGAGAAATGTATTTTACCCGCTTCGTATGCTGGTGACACCTAGTGTCAGTTTTTGCAGCTGCCTGAGACGGAGGTCATCATGCGTTAAACCTGACAGCCACCATATGAAGTACTTGATGATGATGATGATGATGATGATGATGATGATGATGATGATGATGATGATGATGATGATGATGATGATGATGATGAAAAACATTTTTTATTTGTTATGTTAATTGGAGGCTAGGGTGAATTGTAAAACCTGACACTAGGTGTTCCAGCATAAAAAATAAGTATAACGGAAATCAAACATTTACTGTCACTTGCATGAGTCCCTAGTGCGTTAAATTGCTGGATTGACATGGACAGATTTTGAAACAGAAGTGCTGTGTTGTCTCCCTTTGCGCAAGGCGGCCATCCAAAACGACCCCTTAGTAGAAGCCACTTGCTCACACGAGGTGCGGTGACCGCCTTGACTCTTGCCTCATGATAATCTGATGCTGCCTCAGAAAGGATTAAGTGTCATTCACATGTTGTGCGCCTGTAGGTAAGTGATGTTTCTAGGCACGAGGTCCCTGTTTCTTTCAAATTGCAAACTACGCTGAAGCTGGAAAGCTGTCTGAGACCACATCACGGCACCTGCAACATCGTGGTTTGTGCGGCTGAAGCCAGAAAGGCAGAAGTGCGTCACTGAGGTCACACGACGAATATAAATACCATTATTGTGACGGAAACTGTGTATCGTGAGTGGCTAGCACATAGGCCAATAAAGACACTGATATTAGGGTTGGACATATAAGCCACGCCCTGTACATGGGTGCGCAACGCCCATTGATGCAAGGCTACCAGTCTGATAATATACATGTAGCTGAACACACGTGTCATTGTATCTATACCTATAGGCCAACCTGATATATGGTGTCAGAAGTGGGATGACACGTGTGTTCAGCTACATGTATGTCTCCAGCTGAGCTGCTGAAAACTCTGACACTGTCTTTCCATGAGCAATAATGGACGCCATATTCTTATCCTCCAGGGCTGTGGAAAATGAAAATTTATCCATTTGATGCTAGAAATCTTTGAAATGGCCAAACAGTTCTATTTTGTGAGACTTTGAAACACAACTTTGAAGCATAAACACCTTCTCCATCGTGATTTCTGGGATGTGATGATCCGATCCTTAATCCCCACTATTCCACGCTGATATTCAATGTATCTGACATTTTTAACTGCTGTTCCATCGCGAAGTTTTGGGACAGACAACAGCTTCACTACATTCTGTCCAGAGTCCAGAATAGGAAGCCAGTCTACCCCTTCTCTTCTAGGGCCTGTAAAGTCCTCCATAATTTTGCTATCCCAGTGCAATATCAGCGGCACTATATGGTCAAAGTCTGCCTTCACCTCTGCACTGAAAGCTTCATAATGTTTTCGGATATGCTCAACCACATGAGTAGAAGCTTGTATTTGTATTCTTTCCTTATCCCATATTGGTAGTAGCAGTGAGAAAGTCTTGTCTATACTGTCCTTCAAGCTCAATTTTTCTCCGATATAGTAATGCAACAACACCCTGCACATTTCTTTTTCAGAAGGGAGTTTCGAAGTTTTGAAATTTTCATCTGTCCCTCCAGTCAGCCAGACTGAACTTGCAGCACACGTTACTTTATTTTCCACTGTCAAAACTTCTCTGGTAATCTAACTAATCATTTGATATCTATGATATGATGCAGCTTAAAACTTGCCTGTTCTTTGTTATTGATATTACGATTTAGAGAAACTTGAAAAATGTCAAATATGTATGTATGTACTTAATCACAAAGTTCAAAAAAACCTGTTGACAAGATAGCTGCCAGAACAGATCACTTGTCAAGAGAACTATAACATGTTTCTGGATAAGGAAGTAAATTTACAATGCATAATTTAAAAATAATTGGTGGAAAATGATAAAAATGCACTTTTACAGAACTTCAACTGGATTGAGCAAGTCCTAAGTATTGTTCAATCTTCAAAATATTTTGGCTATAGAGTCTCAGTATAAGCCATCACCAAATGGTGGGTTGGAGGAAGAGGAATACATTACATGAAAATGCTTCATTATGGATGGGAACACCCTATATAAATTAAAAGGCAAAGTAAAGTATCCCATACCTCACAAGTGAGACGTAGGAGAGGCGCTCATTTTTTCTTGGCCCTTTAGCCGATAATGGACGAATCCCAAGGCGCTGGACACGGGGTCAGCGCATCGCAGGACTTGTCATTTACTTCCCAGCTTTACGCCGGTACGAATTTATACTGCTTGGTGACAGATCCACCGTATGCGCAAACGACTTGCCCAGGGTCGATCCACGGAGTCGAAACCGCAACCGCATGGTCATTGACCAAACGGTGCTTGTTTTAAACTTTTTCTGATGTAAGCTGGATTGATTTCTTCACTGTTTACCGATGACGCTTTTTAAAATAAAATAACAAAATCAATCTCAAGATTTTTAAATTCCGAGGGATCATATTTATGTACCTGAGGTGGGTGGGGAATCTCATTCTAGTTGTTTGCTCGAGTCGTGACTGAGCTCGGCCGAAGAGGTTAGTTATCTGAACAGAAACTCATCGAATTCGTTTAATTTTTAATGTGGAGAAAAATTTCAATCGCAGTTGCTGCGGTTTGCGTTATCTCTGCGTTTGTCTGTAACGAGTTGTATTTTTCAGACGTTACATGCAGGTTCAAAATGTAATTTAAACGGCAACTTAGGCCTAGTAGTGATTTACTATTTTATATCAGTGAGTCAGCGATTCCGTGTTTATGGGCGATATTTGAAGATATAACGCTCTCATAACCACAGCGTCGGATAGAAAGGGACAAATTTTCATGGTTAGGTTGAAAATTCATTTCACATTTGGCTCCCATCTGTGAAGGTTCACACCAACGTCCTTTGGAAATTAATGATCTGACAAATTTGAACAGGAGAAAGAGAAGGGCAAGAATGAGGCCAACCCTTAACACCTAATCTCCTATGATTAAAAACCCATCCAAAACCGATAATTAATTTCATACTTAAAGGCCTACGCAATGAGTTCAAGAAAATTTCAGATTCATCTGTCTCTCTTAGCCTGGACTTTGCCTCCACACACACCTTTAGCACTACCTCTTATGTCCGCAACTTAGGCGTGATCCTCGACCGAAATCTCAGTTTCATTGACCACATTACCCATCTCTACTGCTCTTGCTTTATGCATATTCGTTACCTTCGCAGAATCCGCCCTGTGCCAGAGTTTAAAACTGCATCAACCATCGCCAAATCCACAGTCCATGCTAAATTAGACTATTGCAATTCACTATTCCTGAACATGGGCCCAACACAAATAAGCTGCCTTTAAGCTATCCAGAAAGCTCTTGCTCTTGCTTTCACCAAAACCCCTAAACACCATCACATCACTCCTGTTCTTAAATCACTCCATTGGCTTAAAATACCTGAACGAATTGAGTACCAAGTTCGATCACTTACCTACGACACCCTTCAATCGTCCCAACCCTCCTATCTTCGTGAGTTGTTTACACTCCAACCACTTCGCTCAACCCGCTCCTCCATCTGAAATAAACTTCCCCAGAACTGCGACAGTTTTCTGACCCATCATTGAAACTCATCTATGCTTCAGCGCCTACAATTTCTGCATCGGCAATTCACTCAAAACTGAAAACATTCCTCTTTCGCAGATCATATCCTGATACCCCTTCTTCCTCTTATCTCTTTCCGCTCCAATCCCAAGCAACACCCACTAGCTGGCCACGCTGTCTCTCTGCCTGACATTTGGATCTTGACCTGGAATTGAACCCTTTTTGCCTATCGATTTTGTTTTGACTGAACGCCTGTGAATAAGCTGGTACCGTGACGTGGCTTTCGTTGAGCGTTGTAGAGGTCTTGGGATTACGATTACGATTACCCAGAAGGGCAGACATGTGTTTGAAGTATAATCAGTATTTCATTTTCTTAGCTCGGTATATGAGGTAGATGCCCATTTCTCTCATGGTCAAGTCTTCCCACTAAATGAGTCCAGTAGAGGCGATAGTGACATCTTTCTGTTCTGGGGTATATTTGAACTCCCAATCTTTGGTTTGATAGTTGCTAACACAGAGGCGCTTTTAACATCGGTGTAAACACCTAGGGGCCCCAACGGCACAAAGTGGAATGGGCCCTATAACAACTTGATTACATCACTTGAGGCCAAAGTGTGGGAGAGCTTACACCGAGATATTAAATACCATAAAAGGGCCTCTGTTATAACCACTGGAATATAATAATTAATAACAATAATTAGAAAACTTCTAATGCGCCGGTGTCTAATGCACAAGGCATCAAACCATGGCGCACCAAAACCAAGCCGTAATCAGGTCAACATCCAGAAGGTCAGTCCACAAAACAGAGGGGCAGCCTACGGCGAATAAGCAATTAGAAAAAGGTAAGTTTTAAGATGAGAACGAAATGACAGAAACGACTGAGCAGAACGAACAGACAGAGGGGGGTGGTTGGAATATCTCACACATTGAGAACAGGTGTAGTGACAATGAAAATTATAACAATAAGAATATAATCATTACAATCATAATTAAACGTTTTTTAGAATGGCTGAGGACGGCAGTTTGAATTCAGAGAAAGCATTTCGTGAAAAGAACAAAACGGCTTTTGTGTTGGGTTACACGGGAGAGGTGGGCAAGGAGCTCGTCAAAGGCCTGGTTCGCCATCAGATCTTTTCGCGAGTTGTTCTCGTTGGAAGGCGTAAAGTTGAGTATGCTGATGAGGCACTTCAAAAACTCGTAAGTTGTTTTCATTTCTGTACAAAACAATTGTTGCAGTAAATTTGAGGAAAGAAAGGTACATCACAGAAGATCCGTAAAATATCAGAAACGTGTGCCTTTTTGCAGTCATCAGTACACTCAGAAATGCGACAGAATGGATTGTATGAGAACAGAAAAAATTAAGGGCCTCAGACACCACACTGTTGGCTCAGTGTCAGAAGTTGTTTGTCCAACAGCTGCTCATTATGCTGAAATCAGTTACCAGTACAACAGCACAGTGCAGTGTAATCTCATTATCACAGAGTTTGATTTTTCTCATACACAACTTTCTGCTGCAGTGACCAGCAGCACTTTATAATGTAAATAACAAATGCCATTATAGCCTGTGTATCTACTAACAGCACCCCTGAGTAGTGTGTTCTTTAATTAAGACGTGCCATGTGAATTGAGAAATACAGCAAAATACAATACTATGGCTCTGTTTACACTCGCAAAATGATTTTAGATTTGATGAAGTATGTGAAGTTTGTTTGTAATTGAATGTTGCTGGAAGAGGTATCTTCTGAAGTGCACAAATTTAAAAGTACACAGCTAACAGAAATCCTTGTACTAGTCACTGGACTTTAAATACTTTTACCAGTAGTGTAATTTTTCTTAACGTTATCAAGTACTCTGACTATAAATACCTGTACTCTGTGAATACAAACAAAACCCTGTAAATGCCAGTACTATTTATCTGTAAGTAAGCTGTCAGTACTTTGACTGCAATTTGTTACAGTACTTGTATTTCTAAAACAGGAGCAGACAGTAATTGATTTTGACAAACTCGAGGACTATGTGGACACATTCAAGGGTTTTGATGTTGGCTACAGCTGTCTTGGCACAACACGGGGCAAATCGGGTGCGGTGAGTACGAGATTGTATCATGTGGCTCCTCTTTGTTTTGACTTGCTGCAGAGGAGAATGGAAATGCATTTGTCACATTCTGAACATGTGTTTACTTAATTCATCGTTGATCTTTGATTTCCATTAAGGGCAATGGTAACACACTGTGTACTTGCGTGGCTTTCGGTTTCTCTGTCTTATTGGAACTCGACCTGGATTGTCCAACGGATTATGATTTTGGATTGCAATTTTGACCTGAAGCAATCATCAACTGATGCCTTGGGCATCATGGTAACAGTGCTGTACAAGTCATTAAATAATTACATTAGATTTCGAAACTCGTCAGAGAATTGCTTCTGAGATTGAAGGATCATTCAACTTCGCTGGTAGCAGCAATCAAATTACTGAACACCTTTTGAGCTCCCAACTTATGTATGCTTGTTATTTGCTGGAATAATGTTGACCTGATTGGATTTTAAACATTGACTGAAGTCTATAAACTTCTACTATGTTACATAATAATTATTTTATAACATAATGTTATTAGTACAATGCGGAGTTATAAGTTATTTCAGGGATAAAGATAAACATTATTCATTGTGCTGAAAACAATCTTCACCGTTGACAGAATGCTCATAAACATTTTTCTTAAAATGGTAGTAAGACTCTTTCCTTCTTATTTTTCTGTTCTGTATTGTTTGATGATATTTATTTATTTATTTAAATAATTCACTTATGTTTAAAAAATTTCCTAGGGCAGCATTATAAATGTGCTGAATGAATATTCAGTAGCATTTAGTTGAACTGATGTGCATTGCAATGGTAAAAATGAGCTGATTTTGCTTACCTAGAAACTTTGGCTGGCTTTGAAATGTTCAGTTGCAATTGTAATTATGAATTTGTATGGCGTCTTTACATTAGGAACTTCTCAGAGGTGCTTCATTCAACTGCATATTTGATGTGATTCTGTAGGATGGATTTTACAAAGTCGACCATGATTATGTAGTAAATACAGCAAAACTGGCAAAGGATGGAGGGTGCAAACAGTTTCACTTGGTCAGTTCCGCAGGAGCAAGCAAAAACAGTGCATTTCTGTATCCCAAAACTAAGGTTAGTGAGATATGCCATTTGATGTAGAAAGCATAATTTTCTTATCTCAGTATTCCATTAGAATTGTTTTACATTCACTGATCTGTATTCATTTATATTAGATAAGATATAGTTAGTCTTATTCTAGATGAATTTAAGATTTTCATGTGATGTGTGGAGAATACATTAGTTTGGAACCTCTAATTAAAATAGAAAAGCACTATATCCATGTCATTATGTTCTGGGTTTAAAGGATCTTGTGACTGAAGAGAAATAAGGAGTCCTATTGTGAGAAACACTGTACAAATACAATAGCTTGACTTTATGATTTTGCATGTTGCACTGATATTTGAAACAGAGACAGCACTGAGAGGCTGAGAGCATACGTGCAGCACAACATGAAGTTTATGATAGTAATGTCTTAGTAGCTAGCAGTAGTAGGCGAGTTAAATTTTATATGGAGGTATATCAATAAGTACATGTACCTTAGTTTTTCTGGCAAATTTTGAATATTTTCTTATTATGACAGGGTGAAGTTGAGGATGAAATTTCAAATATGGGATTTGAAAATGTCTTCATCTACAGACCAGGGTAAGTAATAACAGATTAATTTATGTTTCTGCCAACGTCAGTTCTGTGAAAAACATGTTAGTAAGTGTTGTTAGATAAAATTTGCAACTACACGCTTTGGTATGTTTGATTTAATGACCATGATTTGGCAACTTTAACATCAGGTGTAGTGAGCATCAGAAACATGTTAAATGGCACTGTATAGATTTGGAATTACGATTACTATACAAGAAGCACTGACAGAAACTGTACAGGTTGTCCAGCAGCTACTATGACTTTTATGACCGACTGTGTCATGTGCTTCTGGTCACTGAAGGTGTAAGAGACATGCAAGAAATGCATTGTTGTTTCAGCCTTTTGAGTAAATGCTTCTAGTAATGCATGAGATTTTGGGGGAACAACATCTCAGCTTTTTTGGAGCACTAGTTCAGGAATCTGTTTAAGGCTAATTGTTTTAAACATTTATTTGGATATTTAATATTTTGTATGGTAACATGCTGAAGCTTATGGTACAGATTTTTCTGGTTGCTATTAATTTGAGTATTTATCACTCGTCATTTGATTTCAGTATGCTGCTTTGTGACCGTGAGGAGAGACGAGCCGGGGAAAAGGTTTTTGGGGTTCTTCTAAAGCCAATTATATGGGGATTTCCCACCTTTATTTCCATTCCTACAACAACTGTTGCCGAGGCGATGATCAACAAAACGGTGACGTCTGGCGACAAGCCTGTGGAGATACTTGATAATAAGGCCATACATCGTCTGGGAGCAGAGACTTGCAAGTCGTAAATGCACATTAAAGTAGAGTAGGGCTAACAGCCTTCTTCTAATTTTTGTTGTGAGAACCATTAATATTTGTAGAACCAGAAGTTTAATGACACCATAGGGCAACAGTCAACAGTGGCTTTTGACTTCTGTAGAAATGTTCTTGATAACAACAGTTCTGCTTTTAACTAGTTTGGTTTAAAAATCAATATCTTAAGTCACAAACAGCAAAGCATTAAACTTTCAACTTAACTACTTCATTTGTCAGAAAACGTATGATAGTGCGAATCAGTTGGTCCGATGAGCACTCACCCTTTGAAGTCAGGCATGCAGGTATGAGCTCCCTCTGAGACAAAATGTTGCTTTGAGACAGCGATTAATGCCTGCCTAAGATAAGTTATCCTGCATTTTCTGTAAGTTGTGAAAAAAGCAGTTTATTCCGATCCAACATTTTGAAGCTGTTGCTTCCTATGACACTTCATCAGCCAAATATTGCCAAATTTTAGCTGTTACAGATACATTTTCTTCTGTGGAGATTGATGTTGCAGTACCCTTGGATCTTAACATCTTTGGGTGCAAATATAGACATGTAAATAAATTTAGTACTGGCTTGAGTTGGGATGTCAAACAGAAGTCCTACAATGCACTGTGTCCTGTGTCCAGGTCCTTAAGTTCTGCTGTTACCAGCCCATGAGCGTAAGAAAAGAAAGTGTGGCATCTCTCCCAAGTCTTGTTTATGGGTATGTGGTACTTTAGTTTATTTACTACAGAGTTGCAGCTAACATAAAGTGAAAAGGAAAATGCTTTTCAGATAAAAATTCACTATTGTTGGCATTTAGAACAGTCAATTACATTATGAATGTTGGTTGAATTGGATCCTATTCTTTGCCTTTTCATTCGTAGGCTGAGCATGCAACGCTATTGTTGTTACTTTGTTGTGTTCCCTCATGCTGTGGCTTATGCTGTTGTTGTTTGCAAGAAACCTAATTCTTTGACGTCTGTCCAAAAGGGCTCAGGTTCTTCTGCTATAAGTTTTCTATGGTTTTCAAACTTCTTGTGTTTGTAGTTTACATTACAAATGTGAAAGATGTATTTCTCATATATATAAAATCATATATGTTTTAGGTGATATATTTGGTTGTATTTGCAATACTGATATTTGTTAAAATATAGATATTTATATAAATGTTTGTATAATTATGTAATCTAATAAATTGTTTATATAATTATTGGACAATGCACGCAGAATGCCAATTTGCACTTGATAAATAAAAATAGGGTAAGGAGTTGACTACTCTCTTCATTCTTGTATTTTATTGGTTTGTTGGTTTATAGTACATCGGATGTAATGAGTGATGGGTAAATTATTGATAGATCAAGAGTTCTGTACAGAAAACTCTATGAAATTTTTAATGCTTAAGAAATTATTTAATCAATTCAGAGTGATGGTGATTGGTTAAGTAATACTGAATTTAAGTGCTGTCTTTTACTCTTATAAAACAGCTTTCCTCACAAGTGCTACTTTACCTGTGGAAAGGCGAAGAGTAAGTCATGACTTGATAAGAGAGGAAGAAGAGCAGTCCCTTAAACCAGCCCTGAGGCAACGATGGGTATGAAGTGTTAGCTATTTTAATTTTCTTGACTTCGGCGGATGAGGGCAGATGGCTGACCCTCTCCCTCGCCACCTGATTTTTCCACTGACAATGTACAGCCAGTATACTCATTATGGCTGACTTGGCTAGGGGTACAAGTGGAGCAGAAACCTGTAGACAGCAGGGATTTGAACCCCAACCTTTCGATTGACAATTCAGCCCACTGACCATTAGACTATCGTGCACGCTGCATCACTTAAACTGCCTCCCTTTTGGATGCGTCCAGCAGTGGCCTTCACTCTCAGTCTGTGCTGATGCCTGTGATAGCCAATTCCTGACTGGAAATATACTAAAATTTGGGATAATAAGTATGTTGCCTCAAAATGAATGTGTAGGTTTATTATTTGGAAGATATTGGAAATTTACAATAATTTTTGCTATAAATTTCTAAGTAGTTTCTGTTTTCCTGGTGTTTTTTGAGATTCTTTAAAAGGCGCCCTACAGATCTGTGGCATGGTGGTGTACTGGTAACATGTCTGATCAATGATCATGCAGTTGCGAGTTCGACTCCATATAACGACTCTGAGCAAGTTGCATCATGCCTCTGTCACCAAGCAGGATAATTTGTCGCCGGTGTAGGGTGGGAAGTAAACGGCAAGTCCTGCGATGCACTTGCCCCGTCGAGTTCAGAACCTTGGGATTCGTCCGTTGCCGGTTCAAGTGCCAAGAAAAGGAGATGAGCGCCTCCTCTACATCTCACTTGTGTGATAAGAGATACTTTACTTGACTTTATACAAATTTGTGTCTAGGTGATTTGGAATTTTGCTGGTATTGCTTGTATGTTTAACTTTGCTTGAGTTTTTTCCAAATCTAAAATAAAATATGATCGGTAAAGTATTCATTTTATTCAATTAACTAAAATTCTGAATGTATCTAGAAAGTGGTACGTGCATTTAACAGTACAGCATGTGTGTTAATTATATCAAGCAGGCTGTTATTGGCATTCCTGAGATATGTAGAAAAAGGCTTTGAATAAATTCCGAGGCTATTTAGTAAATGTCTGTTAAAGCAAAAGACTTCCGTGATTGAATAAATTGGCTTCTGTATTGCCGACAATTTAGGCCCGTCTCTTATTAATAATTCCTTATGCATTGAATGGTCAGGAGTACGTGGTCTGGAGGTTAGCCTGTCAAAACAAAGGTTATGGATTCAAATACCCACCAGAGCAGAAAGATGTTTCGAATATGCTATTTCACTTGCTCCCTGTAGCAAACCCAGCTACGAAATGAGTACATGGACCGTACACTGTCAGGCGACGAGGCACTTAAACTGGTGTGGTGCCTAATCGAACTGGCAACGAGGATGACTGATCTCGCCCGATAAATTCGTTGAAAATGAGTGGGTTGCAGGCTTTGCGGACGGGGATGTAGACGCGGTCCCAAGAGTCTCGTGGGCTTCCCGCTATAGAAAAGATAATTTCTTACATGTATACTAGACGCTGTTAACAAATCGAGTATATGATAGTTTTTAAGCGCTTACGGATTAGAGACAGAGAAGGCAAAGAAGCTCGTGTCGCACAGGTTGCAATGCAACTTATTCCAGACCACCCGCAACAAAACTTCTTTGTATAACTGTGGAATAACCCTGCGCGGCAGAGCGCAGAAGTCTTGGCCAGGGATGGAAGAGACAGATACGCATAGTTCCATGAGATTAGATAGCTCTAGATAGAACAACTTGCAAGACAGTTACGCATAAGCGTTAAGATCTTAATGCGTTTTTGCATTTTAAACCACTGCAGTTCCTCCCAAATAAAGTTGGAAATATGGCTAAATCTATGTATAGGGCCTACCGCCGATCAGTTGAGTCGTGGCATTCATGTGTGTACATACATACACACGCATGCTTACATACACACATACATACACACGTACATACAAACAAATATACATACATACATAAACCTGTATGAACTGATTAACGCGGAAAGTTATCTTCGCAAACTCGTTACCATCCCATCACTCCGCGCTCTACCTGTTCATCATCTTGCCTCACTCTTGCCCTTCACCCTGTAGCTACTCATCTTAAGTACTTTAACCGATCCATATGCGACATCTCATCTCTACTCTAGAACGATCGCCCTCTTGAATTTTGCAAATTCTTCGTTCCTCTATCCCTTCTGTCGTTCTCCCACCCTCATCTGTATCAAACCCCCCATCTATTATTCCTCAGGCATTTCATTCAAAACTGAAGTCGCACCTGTTCAAGATATCTTACGCTGATCCATCCAATCCGCCGCCTTCCCATTTCTGTCAACCTAAACTCAAGCCACCGCAACAGCTGCTCTGTCCCCCTCTCTGTGGTCTTCTGGCAACCTGACAATTCCTGATCCAAGGTCTATGCATGCAATGCTAAGCTGCTGATCAACCCACTTATTAATCGTAATCGCAATCATAAAGTGCTCATGAATGATCGATTATCCTACGTTACCTTACCTTACCTCAGCTTACTTTACCTAACCTCACCTTACCTTACCTTACCTTACCTTACCTTACTTCACCTCACCTTACCTTATCTTACCTCACCTTACCGGAAATTTCGGCCTTTCGGCTGCAGTGCTTCAGTGCTAGAAAAAGGAAAAGAAACCAGGCGGAGTGGAAGTCGGGGATTTCTTCGCCTCTCCAACACATCTGACAGTCAGCGAGGCCAGTTTTAAGACGTCTTTGGATTCAAGTATGCCTCTCTTTCATGTTTCATACTTCGCATGCAGAAGAAGTATGCACTAAACTGCCTAATTATGTTGAATACACTATGCAGTTTATGTATGTATGCATGTATGTATGTATATCTGTCGCTGTTAATAAATCGAGTACATGACTGTGCATTTATGTAGCGCTCTTCACCTTTAAGTGCTTCTACCGAAGGCCCTTAGATAATGGAAATTTGTCTGGCCGTCCCAGGTTACCAGTCGAGTGCAAAAATAATACTGAGCGGGATTTGCGATTCCTATGTTGCAGCCAAGCCATGCGTGCAGACGCAGGCTATGTAGGCCTATGTATGATACGAGACGAGCCTTTCAATCACTCCTATCTTTTCTAGGCACACATAATCTGTACACAGGCAATGCGTTTAGAAATGCTATTTCCCAACTGGATATAGAGTATAAAGCATTATATCATGTCTCTGCACATTATCTGTAATGATCATGCTGTATGCATGCATACATACATACATACATACTTACATACATACATACATGCATGCATGCATACATACATGCATACATACATACTTACATCCATACATACATACATAGATACATACATACATTCATACATGCATGAATACATACATGCATGCATGCATGCATACATACTTACATACATGCACATGCACACATACATACCGAAATAAACATATATATATATAGGGTTCACATACAAAAGGCAACCAAGAGCGCCTATACCCGTAGGCAATAAGACACAGGCCTATAACAGGCCTCTGCATTATGACTCCATACTATTCGTCTACTGTACCAAGTTCTCATGTTGGCAAATACTGTAATTGGGGATGTGTGCGTGCGTGTGTGCGCGTGTGTGGGCGCGTGCCCATGGGAAAATAATACAAGAAAATAACACAAAATAACAAAACAAGGCATCTAAGATGTCTAAAATAAATTTATACTGTGTAGGTTATATGTTATAGCATGGATGGAGTTGTAAACTGTTGGCCGAAGGCGTCAAACATTAGAATGTGCAACCAATGGGGTTCAAGGGTTCACGTAGCGAATGGATGGCTACACGACGATCCATGCGAGTCCAATTAATTGTGCATCCTTTCCACTCCAAAGGGGCGTCTCTTGGCAAATACTGTAACTGGGAATGTGTGCGTGCGTGTGTGCGCGTGTGCGGGCGCGTGCCCATGGGAAAATAATACAAGAAAATAACACAAAATAACAAAACAAGACATCTAAGATGTCTAAAATAAATTTATACTGTGTAGGTTATATGTTATAGCATGGATGGAGTTGTAAACTGTTGGCCGAAGGCGTCAAACATTAGAATGTGCAACCAATGGGGTTCAAGGGTTCACGTAGCGAATGGATGGCTACACGACGATCCATGCGAGTCCAATTAATTGTGCATCCTTTCCACTCCAAAGGGGCGTCTCTGTCTGTGGCATCTGAGGCCGTTGACGTCTTTACATCTGGGTTCTTTTTATATTGTTCAGGCTTCTACGAGATAGAGGAAATGGTTTGGACACACACTGAGAGGTGATTCCCTTCTAAGGCAGATCTTAGAGGCAAGAATGGAGGGAAAGAAAAGAAGAGGAAGACCTAGACAAATGCTACTCGACTGGATGATGGTGGACGGATGAAACGTCAGGAATGGCGCCATTGGAGAGTCGAACCTGCCCGGAGGCAGCGAACTTGAAGAAGAAGGTTCTAACTGGATTTATTTATGTTCGTCATTTTCACGTGAGTTGTGTTTCCGGTCAGTACTTCTTGTTGGGATATCTGATTTTAGGCTTCGTCTTGACTTTGTTGTAAGGACGTCCGGACGATGGTAGTCCTCTTGTTGATCAGACGGCTGTGTTGTTGACATCTTTCGTTTCCAAGTTTTGCTTGTTTCCTATTATCTATCCTGCAGATCCAATTCCAAGCATCCCACGCCGTAGCCGTCTGACCGCCTGCCTGCCTGACTCTTGGATCTTGACCTGATACCGAACCCTTTTTGCCTATCGATTTTGTTTTGACTGAGCGCCTGTGAATAAGCTGGTCCTGCAACTCAGCTTTCACTGGGCGCTGTAGAAATCTTTAGTTTACAATTACGATACGATTACAGGCTTCAGGGCAGTTTTAAGGTCGTCGTAGGCCCTAGGCACTCTCGCATTCGTAGGCCCCAACTGCCAACTCTGCGTTAGAGCTAAACACATTCACATTATTTCTTGACGTCTATCTTCCCTTGCACTACTTTCAATTGAAAACGACTTAATGCGGGAAATGACATTTGAGGACATTACTGTATATGTGATTTTGCTAATGCAAAGAGCCGCAAAGTTAACATGATGTAGCACAGCTTAACTTAAACTGTTTCAGTACAAACTTTAATGTTATTAAATTTGATTTCCTTTTTCTATTTTCGGGTCAATCGATAAATTTATTTTTTTCAATATCTCGTTTTGACTTTCGTAGGTCCCTATAAAGTTCGTAGGCCCTAGGCACAGTGCCTACTGCGCCTAATGGATAAGACGGCCCTGACAGGCCTATGCATGCTTTTGACATTGGCCTGTTGGCCCATTTTAACATCAATTGTTTGTTTTTTGGCCATGGCGGTTCTTCTGGTTGGCTCTATGCCGGGTATTGCAATTTGTAGTTAGAGGCAGTGGGAGGGAGGGATGGAGGGTCTAGAGCCAATGACTGCGTGGTGAAGATGCACTCCAGTGGAGGGTGCTCCGCGCCAGTGACGGACAAGTTCTCTGCCTCTGCATATCGCACGACTGTTTGGCCATATAATTATATCATTTAAATGTTATTCAATATTAAATTGTTGAATTAATAATTATTTCTTCAAACGTTTAGCAAAGGTCACTGGACGGCTCTGAATGCAAGCATGCATATATATGTATGTACGATTGTGTGTATTTATTCTTGCGTGTATGTACATACATATGTACATTCATTTGTATATATGCATGTGTTTATTCATGTGTGTACATGTGTATACGTATGCATATATATATATACAGCCTAAAGCAATTTTATCGTTATTTATTATATTAGTATCTGTGCAATTTATATATAGATATGCATATGCATATATACATGTATATTATGTATGTGTATATTAATGGCGTCTGTAGTTTTGATGTATGGCTGCTGTTTTCAGGTGTTGACATGGTCGCTGCTGATGAAATGGGCGATAGGAGAGGGAAGGAGGCAGAGGGGAGGTGGTACTAGAGGCTCCGCGGGTTGACGGGTAAGAGCCGGGGGGATCTCTTCGGTGACGTTTGTTTATTCGGGTCAGCTGAGGTCGATTGCAAAGGCGAAAGACGAAGTTTTCGATTCCATTTTGTATGGAATACAAGCAAGTGGTCGACGCGTTTTCTTCAGTTGTTGCAGCGCATCTCTCTTCCTTTCTCTCTGTTTCTGTCTGCTTGTCTTTCTCTGCATTTCTGCCTCTGTCTGTCTGTCTCTCTCTGCTTCTATGTCTTTGTATCTCTGCCTCTCTCTCACTGTCCATTGCTCCCATTCTTCCTCTTGTCTCTCTCTCCGCTTTCCCAATCCCAAACATCACCCACCGTAGCTGCCACACTGTCTCTCTGCCTGACTCTTGGATCTTGACCCGGAACCAAACACTTCTGCCTATCGATTTTGTTTTGACTGAGCGCCTGTGAATAAGCTGGTCCTCGTAACGTGGCTTTCGTTGGGCGCTGTAGAAATCTCGAGATTACGATTACGTCCATCTCTCTTTCTTCCCGTATTATTTTTTCTTTCACCCTTTCTTTTCTTTGTTTTCCTCTCCCTATCTGTTTTCATCTTCGTCACTGTCTGTTTTTGTCTGCCTATCTCTCTGTCATCCCTCGATATTTCGTGCCTGTATCTTTTTTGTGAAGTTGCTTGCAACAGCGTCTCCCAGCATGGTTTTGAAACTGGGGCGTGTGGCGCCAGAAGTTGGTAAAATATTTTTACTCATTAAGACGTGTTTGACAACATTCATGGCGTCTAATCAAAAATTTTATGACTTATGCTCCCCGTTGGTTGTTGAGTCTTCGATCCCTGTACGCCTTTCTCGGCGGGCCTCCAACGCCATAAGCTCTATATGAAATTGGACACTAAAATGTTTATTTATAAAGTCAAAAGTGGAGGTCAAAGCACCTCTGGCCTCACATTTTCGAGTGGAGAACATTTCCTCTTGTTCGCTGTGCCGACGTATAGTTTGCTGCTGGCGTTTGGCTGTCTTCTTCGTCCTCTCTTTCCGCAGACATGCATTATTTGCATGTATCGATGAATATATCTCGATCTCATTTCGTTCTTTTTGTCTGCGAGTTTTTATTTCACTGGATCTATGGCTCTCTCTCTCTCTCTTTCTCTCTGTCTCTCTCTCTCTGTCTGTCTGTCTCTCTCTCTCTCTCTCTCTCTCTGTCTCTCTCTCTCTCTCTTGTAACGGCATATAGGATAGGATCCCAAAATCCCTAAAGGGGCATCCATCTTGTTTTCTGGGACTGCTCTAGAGGTTGTTGTGATCTAATGTGAATGAATGCTGGATATTAGTATTTCAAATAATTGCCTATGTTGACTCGGTGTTAGAAGACAACAGAGTAACTTGATGTTAACACAGTTGTTCCTCGGGATCTTCGAGGAGAAATGATGTGAAGAATTCACTCAAGCCACATAGGCTTTCAAGGGTATCAGCGTCGTGCGAGAGAAGCAATCTTCTGGTCAGGGATGAACCAGAACATCGAAACGTACATACCCGGTTGCACTACCTGTGCAAAGTTTGCCACAAAACAATAGCGGCAACCGATGATCCTGGGCAACATCTCTGCCCGACCCTGGCAAACAATCGAAATTAAATCCAAATATGTAAAATTATAGATATTAGACATTTGGTTTGCTTTCTTACTAACTTATACAAAGAATGTTTAGTCAAATGCATGATCCGTCCGCGGCACAAAAGAGCACTTGTACACTTGACCTCCACCTGCTATAACTTATGATCTTATATCTTAAATTCACACAAGATCTTATATTCTTACATTCACATAGGATCTCGCTAGCTTTGAACGGCAACTGTGCCATTTGATATGCTGTTAATATACAGGGCCAAAGAAACCCCTATCATCAGTTTAGCAGCAAGGCGCCGATAAATGCATGTGGAGTCGAGTGACAGACCATTGACACAGCAGACCAGATGAGTTGGTCGCTGGAGGAAAGAGAAAGCATGCAGTGCATGTCCGCCGAACACCTCGGATTTCACCCTGCGACGTTTAAAAAGCGCTGCCTTTGTGAAACTAACGATACTAATAACAGATGTTAAGCCGTCCGCTGGGAATGGGATGGCTAACTTGACAAACAAATTACAAATTAAAAGCCAATTTACTGGTAAATCAAAATAAAATCTTGTTGATTGTATCTGTAAATAAATTTAGTTGTGAATATAGAGAAACGGAAAGTGCATTATTCCAAATTATTATAACTCTCCGCTGCAACTTTCCTGTTGCTAATAGTCAAACTGTAATACAGCATGTGGTACATTACATAATATGTCCGCATAGCTATAGCTATAGTGGGTTGATTAGATTTGAAACAGGGTCTTTCAAAACACGAACAGTGGTACACTTTTATTTAAAAGGTAATATTTGACAGTGATACTATTGATCATAAGCTTAAGCATAAATTCAGATTCTTTAGAGACAAAATCTTTGAACGAGCGTTTCCGATTGCTGGACTTAGATTTTGGAACTCTCTCCCTGTGTCCGTTCGTTCTGCTCAGTCGCTTGAGTCATTTGGATCTCAGCTTAGGACTTATGGTTTTTAAATTGCTCATCAACCACAGGCTGTAGCGGTAAGCTATAGTAATAGTGGACTGACCTTCTGAATGCTGACCTGATTGCGGCTTGGCTTTGGTGAATCATCGGACCTTGCCTTGTGCATTAGACACCGGCGCGACAGAAGTTCCTAATTAATAATTAACAATAATTGAAACACTGCAGACTTGGCTAGGATTCACTGTCAGGAATCGTCGTTGCATATCTGAATATTTCACGATTTGCCATCAGCACACACGAGAATGGCATATGTACTTATTCGAAGCACTAGTACAGATTAGCAGAAAGGTCAAACATGAAGGTTACAATATATATATATATATATATATATATATATATATATATATATATATATATATATATATATATATATATATATATATATATATATATATATATATATATATATATATATATATATATATATATATATATATATATATATAATACCTATACATAACACAAATTATCCTCTCTTAAAGTAAAAAGCTCCAGATGGTTCAAAACTCTCTTTCTAGGGTTGTTACATGTTCTTCTTCATCAAATATATTAGATCGCCTTCTTGAACTTCACTGGCTTCCGGTTGAGTGGCGTAATAAGTTTAAAATTGCATGCTTGTCCTTTAAGCCTCAGAAAACACGCCTTCCATTATATCTTAATATTTTGCTGACTTCGTATCGCCCTCCTAGGTTCTTACGTTCTTCTGATACTGGTTTGTTGCAAGAACCTAGGTTCAGGACAATTGTAGGATCACGTGCCTTTAGCTGCTGTGCTCCTCGCATTTGGAATCGTTTACCGCAAAAAGCCCGACTTGCAAACTCGCTATCATCTTTTAAATCACTTCTTCAGACTAACTAATTCACCCTGGCATTTGCATGATTCCATCTTGGCCCCTAGCGAACATACATCCGCGCCTCAGATTCAGGTGTACTGATATTGCGAGCATTGCAAGTGCTTTAAAAAACTAAAAAAAAAATAAATATAAAATGATTAATCTCTGAGAAATCAGGCTTAATCCCAGTAGTTTTCACAGCCGTCTCAAAAGTGCCTCTTGTCCGCCTCGCATATAGGTCAGCATGCCGGAAGGCCAACAAACTAATCAATGAAGCACGCCAACAACATTACAGCAACGCCATATCGGAGAAGCCTACCGGATCTCGTCAACAGTGGTCAGCAGTGAAGGATATACTGCATTCCACAGTGCCATCTGAAGTTTTACCGACTAAAGAATGTCAGAGACGCTGTGCCACTTTCTCAGACTTTTTCATAAATAAAATTAACTCAATAAAGGCATCGATTGCCAAGCAGCTGTCCGGACAACCCATGGACCCTCTCGCATCAGATAAGGACCATGTCGGCACGAATCTTGACAATCTCAAACCTGTAAATGCAGCGGAAATCTTCAAACTATTGTCTTCCTTACCGGGAAAGTCATCTCCGATGGACGCCTTCCCATCGTCTCTGTTAAAGTCGTGTGCTGACGTGTTTACTCCAATTATCGTTGGTCTCTGTAACTTATCTTTCAGCAGCGGACGTTTTCCAGCCTGCTACAGATCTGCCTCTGTCACACCTCTGCTGAAGAAGGAAGGGCTCGATCCACATGATCCTTCCAACTATAGGCCAATATCAAACTTAAATACACTTTCGAAAATTTTGGAACGTGCCTTCCTTGCTCGTCTCTTGCCCCATGTTAATAGCTCCTGTAATTTCAACAGTCATCAGTCAGCCTATCGTGGGCATCACTCGACTGAAACGGCCTTTTTGAAGATCCTAGATGATGTCTATGATGCTTCAGGACGACATCAACCCACTCTGCTTATCGGCCTCGATCTGTCTGCTGCCTTCGATACAATCGACAAAGCAACCCTGCAGAAGACGTTCGGCATTGGTGCTGCTGCACTGGACTGGATTTGCAGCTACCTGACGGACAGTTCACAACATGTCAGCATTGGATCAGCAAGGTCGCAGCCGTCCACGTGTGCATACGGCGTCCCACAAGGGTCGGTCCTTGGCCCGATTCTTTTCACGCTCTATGTGGCTCCAGTCGCCGGTGTAATTTCCGCACATGGCATCAGCCATCACCAAAATGCCGATGACACACAACTGTACATAGCACTCGATCATATCGATTCCGACACCAATAATCTAACACGATGTACTGAAGCAGTACGTTGCTGGTTCCTAATAAACGGACTCGGTCTGAATCCAAAGAAGTCTGAAGTCGTTGTTCTTGGCACTTCCTCATCAATAAAATCAACTGAAGACCTGAAAACAGTCAACATTGCCGGTGCGGACATTTCGTTATCAGGAACATTTAAAAGTCTTGGTGTGACGCTCGACTCCAAGCTAACATTTAATCAGCACGTCACCGCTGTCTGCAAGGCATCTTATTATCATATAAAAGCCATGTGTCACGTTAGATCGTGCTTACCGCCGGAGCTTATGAAGACAGTTGCTTGCAGTGTAGTCAGAGCAAAACTCGACTACTGTAATTCGCTGCTGTATGGTACTACAAAGTCTAACATCGCCAAACTGCAACGCGTCCAAAACTCGTTAGCCCGTCTGGTGACAGGAACCCGAAGGTTTGACCACGTCACTCCTGTACTGGCAAATCTACATTGGCTGCCTGTCAGCTCCAGAATCACTTACAAGATAGCTCTCCTCACACGCAAGACTCTCTCGATCAATCAACCAGCTTACCTGTCATCATCCTTACATCGCTACCTACCATCCAGGTCTCTGCGATCAGCTACACAAAACCTTCTGTCTTTCCCTGACATCCGAGACTTTCGGTCTGATTTCTCACGTCGCGGATTCAGCAAGTCAGCACCAACCATTTGGAATAGCCTTCCTGTTTACATTAATCACGACAATATCTCGCTAGACACATTCGTAAAGCGGCTAGAGACCTATCTGTATCGTCTTGCTTTTGTTGTCTGACATGTAACCCACCCACGCCTACGATTCCTCGCTCAGTCGATGGACATATGGCGTGTTAACAAATGCATTACTTACTTACTTATTATTATTATTGTTGTTATTATTATTATTATTAAAAACCATAACTTCCTGCCTCCTTCCAAAAACGCTCATGCCATGTAGAGATGCAGTTGCTTTCTGAGCTACACAGTTCCCCCTTGCAAAATTTATGCAGGCGCCCATGCCATCAGCAGCAGCAGCATCATAATCATTAGCTGTTCGCGGCAAATGATGCGGAGCAGGATGCTGAAGGGGAGGAACAGGACAGAATATTATTGCCGATGCTTACACGTTGCATATAATTTACCTGGCAAAGTCCATACTGCATCAGTAGCATCAGCAGCAAAACAGGAAAAACAGCAGCCTCAGCAGCAGGCTGGCTTCCACATTAGCAGTAGCATCAGCAACAGCAGCAGCAGTAGCGGATATTGGCTCTCATCTGCGCCCATAGCTTCTTGAACAGGTTAGTGCGATGGCTGTTAATGTTTCTTACGCTACACATAATATACACATGTTATGTATAAATATATATACGAAGCTCATCTATGTTGTTTACGGCTACAGGTGTTAGTCGCTTGAGGTTATACAGATGAAAAGTGTGGTTGGCGCCCGCAACTTATACACGCGCAATTGACGATGTCTTCTCATCTTCCGAATGCGTTTCTTCCTCAGGAAAGTCCATAGAATCTTGTAGAATCTATTTAGTTCTCGTCTGCAATTTAACGACATTCTATGGCGTTAGAGGCCGTTTATGTCGATAAATTCGATTGGAGATTGCAGAGGTATATGATGGATCGAGCTCATACATGCAATAGCCTTCGCCGGCACCTCTCCCAATTTCTGCGCAGGTCTTTCATTCAAAACTAAAACCACTCCTCATCACCACTCCTCTTCGACAAATCCTCTCCTGATTCCTCCTTTTCGCCTTGTCTCTCTCGCCGCTCCAATTCTAAACACCATCCACCGTCGCCGTCTAACTGTCTACCTGCCTGGCCCTTGGGTCGCAACCTGGAACAGAAGCTAATTCGTACACTTTCCTATCGATTTTTTGTTTGACTGAGCGCCTGTGAATAAGCTGGTTACTGCAACTTAGGTTTCGTTGGCCGCCGTATAAATCTTGAGCTTACTTACGTTTAGGCCTACGATTTCTCTAGGTCTGTGATTTTTTCTTAACGTTGCAAAGTGTTTTCTTTCGTCGAAGCTGGGCTTGAAGTGCTTCGGAGAAGATATCCTGAAGAGGTGTCATTTAAATTTATTAAGTGAATGAATGTATGGAATAGGCTGCCACATCAATTCTCTTATACGACACAGTAGGCCTACACCATCCGCCGTAGCCGTCTGACTGACTGTCTGCCTGCCTGTCTCCTGGATCTTGACCTGGAACCGAATCACTTTTGCCTATCGATTATATTTTTACTAAGAGCCTGTGAATAAGCTTGTTCCCGCGACTTGGCTTTCATTTGGCGCTGTAGAAATCTCGAGCTTACGATTATGATTACGATTACATAACACCCTGATGAGGTCAGCTGACATCATAGGAAATGGACTCGGACTTCATGTGTTGGCCAGATAATAGTCCTATGATGGCTGTGTTAGGGACGAAAAGCTGGCATAAAGTGGTTCTGCTGAGATGTACGGAATTTAAGGAGACATTCATATCGAAGATGACGAGATTACTAACAGTTCGACAATGCGATCTAAACCGATTCCAGACGACGTGCCCGGAATTCGAACCCGGGTCCCAGAGGTGAAAAGGAAACGCGTTAAGCACCGTGATCGTGCCACCTGTACTACAGCTAGAGCAAGAACTTCCAAAGCGCTTCCCATGTAGTAAATGTAAATGTACACGGTTTTATATAGCGACCGTATGGTCTCTACCCTGTTCATTTTTCAATGAATTGATCGGGTGAGATCCTTCACCACCGCTGCCCGTTTGAATGGGCGCCACGCCATAGGATCTAACCCACAAAATTCCTTGATGAAATGAGCAGGGTCGAGGCCATATACGGTCGCTTCAGATAAACGTGTACATTTACATTTATACCACTCATAAGAAAAACCTCAACAACCAACTTAATTTATATTTGCTTATTCACTCAGATCTACAGTATGTGATAAATGTGCTGCCGTCACAGATATTGCAGAACACTTGGTTCTTCTGCGAACCAATAATACAACTTGCATAGGGTAGGCCGAGTAATAATGCACCCGTCTTTTATAGGAGTTCGAATCCAGGTCCGTTGTGTGAAACCAGAAGTTGCTTCAATTGCTTAATAGCTATTGTTGTGAATGCGCTTAAGCAGAAAATTCTATCAACTTTAAAGGTTCTGCCGTTGAGGACTAGTATAGCTGATCAGCATTATAACTTACATTATTGAACCTTATCCCATTTACCGCAGGAGAGAGGAAGGAAAGGGTGAAGGAGGAAAAGGGAAGAACTAGAAAAGACGAAAAAATAGGTGGAGGATTAAAAGGCGGAGGAAGAGGAGGTAATGGAGAAAGGATTGAAGAATAAGAAGAGAGAAAGGAGGAAGAGGGAAAGAAGAAAGAGGAAGAAGAAAGGAGAAAAAGGGAAAGAACAAAGAAGAAGAAGAAGTAACGGAGAATGAAAAGAGAAAGGATGAAGAGGAAAAGAAAAAAGAGGGAAAAGAAGGAAAGGAGGAATAAAAGAAAGGAGGATGAAGACGGAAAGAAGACAGAAGAGGATGGAGAGGGAAAGAAGAAGTGGATCGTCGAAGTGAAAGGAGGAAGATGCATAGCGGGAAGTGACAATTGGCTGCAACTATCCAGTGCAAGGAAAACAAACAGCAGATGCAATCATCGGGTGGTAGCTGAAACAATGTCATTCATAATGAATTGTGTACACAACTGCGTGCACATAATATTGTGCATCGGTGTGTCTGTGCATATGGTCAGTGTTTGTGCAGATCTACAGAAGATGGACAGAGTGGTGGACATGACCACGATAAAATATGACCGTGATCACACAAACAAAGACACAAACAGAGACAGACAAAGACAAAAATTCAGACATAGACAGGCAGAGAAAGACGAGAGAGAGAGACAGAGACAGAGAGAGTAAATTGACCCCACGTGGTTATATATAGCTGCCCAGTTCAAGGATCTCTTCAACTCTAACCTGCTCCTGGCAACGCATAATCAAATGCCTATAGATGTATACTTCATTATATAATAAATACATAAATAAAAACTATATGAGGCACTTAGGCTTCTAGTTATATTACACTGGCCAACACATAATTTGTTGCCTCAAATGTTAGAACTGTTTCTGGGTATATTTGACCTGCTGATTCCAGAAAAGGCACCAGTTTTCTCCCAGCAGGTCTAGTTTTCGAGATATAGAACATTATGCCATATACCAGTCCTTGCCTCTGCTCGCCCATAAAACATAAGGCTATAGCTATAATTATGTAGTGCTCAATTTATTATGTGATACACTAAATAAACATAATAATACAAATACTTAAAAGAAAATGGTAGTACCTGAAACTGTACTTATATGATACCAAACAGAACAAGTTTGTTATAAAAATTTCAAGTTATTTGACACCGAAGAAGCTCCTTTTGTACGATTTCCGAGTGTGGCATCTACCGGAACAATCGCGCATAATATTCCAGCAATAGTCTGCCATCATGTGTGCATCCCATCTTCCTTGATATCGATTTTCCATTGTTTTGATGTCTTGGTGAAATCTTTCACCTTGCTCTTCGCTGAAGTCACCAAGATTCTCTGGAAAGCGATCTAAGTGACTGTGGAGATAATGGACTTTAATGCGCATGTTGCAGCCAAGCTTGTTGAAATGAAGAAGCATATCCTCTACTAGTTGTGCATAATTGTCTGCCTTCTTGTTGCCAAGAAAATTTTTAGTTACAAGAACAAAGGAAGACCAGGCACAAGATTCGATTTCATTCATTGATGGTATGAAAAGTGGGTCATTCATAAGTTGCCTGATCTGTGGACCATCGAAGATTCCAGCCTTCAATTTTTCCATTGTAATTCCTGGTAACTTGTGTACTATGTATTCGAAGCATGAACCTTCTTTATTCAAAGCCCTGACAAATTGTTTCATCAGGCCTAGCTTTATATGTAGTGGTGGCAGTATGATCCTGTCTCGTGCCACCAAAGATTCCTTGATTACATTTTGAGCTCCAACCACCATGTCTTTCCTCGAAGGCCAATCTTTTCTTGTCCAATGTTCATGCTTGGCTCTACTGTCCCAAAGACACAAAAAGCAGGGATACTTTGTGTAGCCACTTTGTTGACCAAGGAGGAAATTTACCATCTTCAAGTCTACACAAATTACCCATTGATGTTCTTTGTATTTTATCTTTTCCAGTACTAAAGAGATGGCATTGTACTCTTCTTTCATCCTGGTGGAGTGACCGATTGGAATAGAACCAAATTTGTTGCCGTTATTTAAAAGCACACATTTCAGACTACGTTTTGAACTGTCGATAAAAAGACGCCACTCATCTGGGCTGTAATCCGACAGACCAATTTTCTTCAATAAGTTGCTGATGTCATTACAGAATACTAGGTTGTTGTCTTCGGTAAAGAATGGCAGCAAATCCTTTTCTCTGTTTCTATAAATTGTAATTTTCGTTCCAGGCTGAAGTGCATTCTTTTCCTTTAGTCTGGACGCAAGCAATTCAGAGGACTCTTTGGAAAGATTTAAGTCCCTGATCAGATCACTCAACTCTTTTTGGTCAAAACGTTCACTGTGTGAAGTTGATTGGAAATCACTGTCACTGCCCCCACTTTCTTCACTTTCGTCATCTTGTCCGATATTGGACATGCAAGTGTCATCGTCTGAGAGCTGAGGTAGTTCGCGAAAAGGTGGAACTGGTACAATATCCGAATGCGGAACAGGTCTCCTGGCTGAAGGTATATCAGGGTAAGACAACTTGTGACGATTATTTCGATTGATGCCTATGATATTAACCATACAAAAGTAACAGTCGTCGAAGTGGTTTATCTGTTCCCTCCAAACCATCGGTACACCAAATTTCAGGCAGCTTCTCTTTCCAATTGTCCAGTGGCGCAATTGTTCAATACAAGTTTTGCATACTGTATGAGGAGCCCATTGCTTATCTTGATCTCCAAGTTTGACACCAAAATAACCTACATATGCTCTTTTTACAAACTCAGAAATCGGTTTCCTGTTTGCTTTTAGTGTGTATTCCCCACAAATGTAGCAGAATATGTCTGGATGGTTAATGCAGCTCCGTCTGGAAGTAGCCATAACCTTAAGGATGTTCGCATCTGAGAAATTAAATGACTAACCTAAAAAATAGTAAGAACATGTAGTTATTTAATGCTCACATTCACAGATTGTTCTTGCGACCAACTCTTAATATGCCCTAAGACGACTGCGGCTGCTCTAGCTTTCAGGAGGCGGTTTATATAGGCTATAAATGCTGACTTCAGCATAATCTATTTACATAGTTCGAAACCATGAAACGCTGTATAAGCACAAATAAATTCTAAATGAGGCCATGAATTTAGTGCCGAGTAAGCTGTAGGCTACGAAATAGTTATTTCGTTGAATCAGCAATATCTCAGCACGCGGCAAGATATGCTGATTTTACATTATAAGGATGTAGGCATTATATGAATCAGCAAGAATTATAATTAGCCATAAATAAAGCTTATTATGACATTTTAGTTTTGTCAAAGACATCGTTTAAAGAGTGGACTGGGTTTTCTCTACAAAATCGACGATATCTGAGAAACTAGACCTGATGCACTCAATCCAATGACATTTTCTGAATCAGCGCCCAAAATTACCCCAAGAACAGGTCTAAAACCGAAGGCAACAAGAAAAAAAATTTTTCTGTTGGCCAGTGTTATAATATATTGCATGTATCGTGCATTAGCTCGTCTCCCTGTAGCCGTTTTCCTCCGAATATACGTATTGTTTCGCATCTAAGTTATCAACGTTAATTGTTTAATTCGCAAATATGACATGTTTTGTATTTTCTGTGTGGCTCTCTAAATCGGCGTCATGTTTAAATTGTATGCCATGCACTTTTAGATATAATAAGAAGTACCTGTTACATAACCTGATTGTTTACTCGTCCCACTTAAACTCCATTTGAAGCCTGCCTAGTAACCGGCGAGTAAGCCAGTCAGACAGAAAATCTTAGTTTGTGAAGAAGACGTTTTCTGTCTATGGATCCATGAACACGACATCGTCGACAAGAAGCCACGTCTGCGGAGAGATTCAGTGATCTTTTGGATTCATCCTGTCAGTCAACAGCCGCGCCAGGTATGTGCGAGAGATTGGTGGCCAGGAGACGATAGTTCATCGATGAAGAAATTAGGAGGAATATGAAGAAACATGATGACCGAGAGAGACAGACAGAGACACAGACAAAGAAAGAAAGAACTAGGAACGAGCGAGGAAATAAGAGGCAAACAAACAAACAGACACACAGCGAAACAGCGAGAGACAGAGCGACAGAGGAAAAGATAAAGACACAAAGAACGAGAAGAACAAGATAGGATAGGCAACCGGAAAGCGAATGACAGGAAAGAAGACATAGAAAGACGGAAGAGGACAAAACAGACAAGCAGACACAAGGACGTCATTTCTCGCAACTTTTACCTTCTCTGGTTTTGGTTTCTCCGATTGGCTGTTACGTCATTCGATTTCCACCTCTGCTGTTTCATCGGTCGAGTATTGGGGTAAACAGGTTTCACTCCTTCTCGAACCTCGCTGCCTGTGTCCTTCTTTGTCTTTTTGTGTGTCTGTCTAGCCCTGCCTGAACTGTCTCTGTGAATTTCGCTAATGATTTTTCACAATCGACTTATTCTCAACTGATGCAGTAACAGAATTCGACTGGATGATAGATCGATGTTCAGAGAAGATGCACGGACGTTTAATGCACCAATATTCCAGTCCTCATTGGCCTCTGTCTTTGCCTCCGTCTTGACTCTCTCTCTCTCTCTCTCTCTCTCTCTCTCTCTCTCTCTCTCTCTCTCTCTCTCTCTCTCTCTCTCTCTCTCTCTCTTGGCTCTTTCTAGGACTCTGCCTTTGCCGTGGTCTTTGTTGTGGTCTCTGTCTTGACCTCTGTCTAAGACTGCCTTTGCTTTTCTTCTGGTCTCCGTTTTGGCCTTTGTTTTGGTCTACGTCTTGGCCTTTGTTTTGGTCTCTGCCTTGGCCTTTGTTTTGGTCTCTGTCTTGGCCTTTGTTTTGGTCTCTGTCTTGGCCTTTGTTTTGGTCCCTGTCTTGACCTCTGTCTAAGACTGCCTTTGCTTTTCTTCTGGTCTCCGTTTTGGCCTTTGTTTTGGTCTACGCCTTGGCCTTTGTTTTGGTCTCTGTCTTGGCCTTTGTTTTGGTCTCTGTCTTGGCCTTTGTTTTGGTCCCTGTCTTGACCTCTGTCTAAGACTGCCTTTGCTTTTCTTCTGGTCTCCGTTTTGGCCTTTGTTTTGGTCTACGTCTTGGCCTTTGTTTTGGTCTCTGTCTTGGCCTTTGTTTTGGTCTCTGTCTTGGCCTTTGTTTTGGTTTCTGTCTTGGCCTTTGTTTTGGTCTGTGTCTTGACCTCTGTCTAAGACTGCCTTTGCTTTTCTTCTGGTCTTCGTTTTGGCCTTTGTTTTGGTCTACGTCTTGGCCTTTGTTTTGGTCTCTGCCTTGGCCTTTGTTTTGGTCTCTGACTTGGCCTTTGTTTTGGTCTCTGTCTTGACCTCTGTCTAAGACTGCCTTTGCTTTTCTTCTGGTCTCCGTCTTGGTCTTTGTCTTGGTCTACGTCTTGGCCTTTGTTTTGGTCTCTGCCTTGGCCTTTGTTTTGGTCTCTGTCTTGGCCTTTGTTTTGGTCTCTGTCTTGGCCTTTGTTTTGGTCTCTGTCTTGACCTCTGTCTAAGACTGCCTTTGCTTTTCTTCTGGTCTCCGTCTTGGTCTTTGTCTTGGTCTACGTCTTGGCCTTTGTTTTGGTCTCTGCCTTGGCCTTTGCTTTGGGTATCTGTCATGGCCTCTTCCTCAGCCGTTTTCTGTGCCTCTGTTTTTGTCTTTTATCTGTTGCTCTGGCTCTGCTTCTGTAATGTAATGTAACATGCATTTATATAGCGCCTTTCAAGCACCTCCCAAAAGCGCTGGTCACACGGCTATCCCACCGATCTAAACAAGTGCTTCCGTCTGGATCTTACCATGACTGGGTCTTTCTCTGCCTTTGCCACTCTGTATATCTCTCTCAGTACCTGTGGATCTGTGTGTCTTCTACACGTGCTATCCTGTCTTCCTCTTGCTCATTTCTCCATCTCCGGGTCTAATTTAGTATTGACATCGGTATTCTTCATTAGTAGCTGACCTAAAGGGAGGTTGGCAGAGTTAGGGCGCATGGGTGGATCATCGTGAGGGTGAAAATGCTTGCGGTGAGTTAGAGTGGGTGCGATGCCTGGGTGACCAGTTGGTTAGCAATGGCAGCTGATTCGTTTCAGTCATATGGGGTGACCGAGTGTATGCAGTCGTCTGGCAGGGGCCATCAAAGCAGGTGAACGCGTCCGTCTTGACCACTTCCAACAGAAATTCTCAACCTGATGCGTCGACAGATGAAACGAGATAGCTGGTCGTGTGATACAAGCCTTTCGAGAAGACAGAGAGACAGAGAGACCGAGAGAGTCAGAGAGGCAGAGAGATATACAGAGAGAGACAGGAGAGTAGAAGAGATAAGAGACAACGACACGAAAAGAGGAAAAGAAGAGGAAAGGAGGCTGGAAGAGAAGAACGAGAGAGAGACAGACAGACAGAGACAGAGATAGATAGATAGATAGATAGAGAGAGAGAGAGAGAGAGACAGAGAGAGACAGAGAGAGAGACAGAGACAGACAGAGACAGACAGAGACAGAGACAGACAGAGACAGACAGAGACAGACAGACAGAGACAGAGACAGACAGACAGACAGATATATATATATATAGAGAGAGAGAGACAGACAGACAGACAGACAGAATAGTTATGGGTATATTCATACACAAGACGGTATAATCATCCACCTGTAAAAAGAAATTGAGATAGCCCGAAGTGCACGCAGCCGACATAACTGTATCTACATTCACTACCACCGAACGTCGTATTAACTCCATGGGCATGTGAGAAGCTAATGCCTCCATCCCATGGCGAACTTTTCTTGGTGCTGCATCTGCACAAACGGGACGTAAAGGAAGGCTTCCCCGAACGAAAAAGAGGCTTTCCGAACGAAAGAGAGGCTTTGCGCAATGAAAACGAGGCTTCACAGAGCGAAAGAGAGGCTTCACTGCACGCAGCTTTGGCATCGAGAAGTTGGCTCGTTGCACAAGATTGCAGCCGCATGCGGAGGCGAATATTATCATCCGGAGTAGACGATGAAGGCGTACACGTAGAGCACCCAGTGGTAATGCACACATAAACACTGGCTTATGGGCCAATCGTCTGATCATTGTTCGTGGTTATAGGGCAGGGATCGAGGAGTTTACTTGGATCTGTTTCTGACGACGCAAAGTAAGAAGATCGCAGGTTATATTATTCGTTTGATCACCGTTAATCGGTTACGCGGGTATTGTCTAACTCACCTGTATTGTTTTGCATTGTATATAAAGCAGAAACCTTTGCTCTTTGCCTTGCACCTGCCTAACAGTTCTGTCTGTCTGTCTTGGTGTCTTCCGGTGTGTTTGCTTGCATGTATCTGTGATTCTGTGTGTGGATGAAAATGGTCTCTTTCATCTGTGTGTGTGCCTTGGTTGGGGCATTCCACTTGTGTAAATAGTTTGGCGATCGTTCTCGCGCTGAATAAAGCGGCGGTCGAAAAGAGCAAACACGAGAATCATCCGACACCAGGGGGCGTCTCAAGAGCGAGTCCGTCTAATATGACGTCGTTTGATGGCTTCTCCGTTTCTAAGACCGTTCGTAAATTTACTCCAAAGGAAGAAGTTGGCGAAAACAACCGTTGAGTCCTAAGTGGTTTGCATAGCTACTTCGGTAGTGCATCTGCACGCTTGAAAGATCGTCGGATCGCTTCCAGACTGTGACTAGATTTACATATCCAGAATCGTAACAGTAATCGTAAACTTGAGATTTCTACAGCCCAAACAAAGCTAAGTCACGGGAACCAGCTTATGTGAGTAACTTAGCTTTCCTTGGGCTCTGTAGAAACCTCTCGCTCTAACATTTAAACTGGCAGCGGTAGCGAAGATTCTAGCAAGGTATAGTAATTGAAAATAAAAGTTTGAAGGCTACACGGTCACTACTACTTAGTCGACTAAGCCACGTGGTAGTTACTGAGTTGTTATCGACTGGTAGTTGGCTTGCAGTCGACTGCTGTAGTAAATGTAAAAGTACAAGTTTTTCTATAGCGACTTGTATGGCCTCGACCCGGCTCATTGTTCAATCGTAACCGCAATCTCGAGATTTCTACAGCGCCCAACGAAAGCTAAGGCGCGGGAACCAGCTTATTCACAGGCGCTCAGTCAAAACAAAATCGATAGGCAAAAGAGTTCGGTTCCATGTCAAGGTTGTTATAATGTGAGTAGAGGTCTCATACAGGCCTAACAGAAGAACTAGAATATTCCTAGTGAACACGAACTATCTTGTCTTTCTCCGCCTCTTTTCCGCAAGCGCTTGAAAACTGTTTTGTTTGATTGTGGTATTACGTTGCCAGGTCGGGAATGCCTCTAAGGGGTTTCTCTTGAAGCGGCGCTATACAAATTCGTGATTACAATTGTGATAGTGTGTCTCGAACACTCGTAGACATTAACTGTCTGGCGTCAAACTACATTCACTTTTGCCAGCAGGGAAACAGTTGGTGAGTTTGTCAAATTATGTAAAGTTTCATGTATATATTTCATATATTTATGTAGAACACAGCACGAAGACCAGGAATTGGGAATTGCAGTACTCGGCTTCAGTTCATTTAGTTCTAGTAGGTCCTATTAAGCGCAGATTGCTCCGTTCGCTTTCCAACGTTTCGCAATAAATTTAATGCGTCACAGATTAAAACAGTTCTACGCATAACTCAGCTTAAACTTAAGAACTAAAAACTAACCTCTTTGGCATAAACTTAACTAGATCCAGCTGAGTTTAAAACAGCGTCAAACGAAACGTGGAGCCCACATCCGGCATGAATGGCAATATTAAGCATAACGAATTGGCTCTGTAATGGGGATGTAGGGACCTATACATCTTTCCAATCACTTGCCGTTCCATGGTCAAAAAACTGTCAACGGGTACAGAAGAGGAGCTCTGGGTAAAAGCTGTCTTGGCACGGGCTTCACTTTCCATTCATGCCTTAAGATATAAGACGCCTTGCGACTAAACACTGTATATTTTATTTGAATTTTAGTTTTGCCAAAGTAGTAGACAATTTTTTTTTCTTTGTGGTATATGCTGTTCTCATTTTAGTTAAGAATTGATTAGCTGCTCGTATATAAGACATTAGCCATCGATATATTATTGTGTTATGTAGGCTGCCCTGAATTAGCGGGACCTTGGCCCCTTTTGGGTAGATCTTTGCATCCAAATAAGTGATTTTGTTTTTACATTTACAATGTTTTATTCTGTTTTTGGAGCAATAAACTTACTATAGGCTTACATAACATCTAGAAGATTGATTAGTCTGTTTTCTTCAAGCCATTCGCCGGGTGGTGCCCTTAGCCTTAGATACCGTTTTGCTAAAGTCGTGAGAAATCGGTAACTAAGAGCAAAGGCATGATGACGAATTAACGACTTGAGTCGATAGCTTAACGACCATTTTGGCTGGAGGGGCTTTACGATGGCGGCGAAAGATGGCGGCTGTGCCAGAAACTAATAAAATTAAATTTTATTGCTATGTGTGGTAATTATACGCGAGGCTCTTCGGTTTTCATCGAGTTCTTTCTTTGGAGTTATTTCATTTTATGGAAGGTTCGCATACAGTTAAGAAAGTCACATCCATGAAATGCATGTCCGATGGAAGATACTAATGCTTGTAGTGTGGCCAAATGGGAGCACAGTGTATGGCCTGAAGTCTGAGACACTGCTGACCGTCTCTCGGCACATTATGTCTAGTGTTCTTGCCACATTAGGTGTATGCTGTAACTAGACGTAGTTTTAGCAGTAACATCTAGGAACACATGCGTGAATGTCAAACAAATGTCAGCCTTGTTGGAATATATGTGCAGATGTAAGCGTTGTTGGAATGTATGCGTAAATGTCTGCGTAATGTAAATGGAATGAAGACAACGGTGAAGTAGGTGTCTGCGATTGAGAGTTTCCGTCGGGGTCGGTGCATGGGGTGGGACTTAAGTGGGTCGGTTGCACTTGGCCCGCATTCAGTCCTAAAAGACCAAGAGCGGATGCCTACGCGGTTATGACGAAGCTGCATCAGCTGCTGCTGCTGCTGCAACAGGCCTCTGCCTCTGCAGCCTCCTCTGCACCAGCAATCTCAGACAATTGAAACTCAGGACCCACAGACGTCTATTTGGCCGGGATGGTGCGGGGGCGGATGTCTGCGCGGGGCTGAACCCAACGGCAGACGCCAGGCGGACTCTTGGATGGTTATACATCCTGGAACTTCATATATATATATATATATATATATATTCGTACATACATGCGAATCTATATATATATATATATAGATTCGCATGTATGTACGAATATATGTATAGGTCCTTGACTATATGAGCATTAATATGTGTAACGTCATATATGCAATATATAATATATTATATGTATCTAATATAGGTCCAAAAAACAGAGGCACAACACGTGTTCGCCGTCCTACACACATAAACGATGGCTCATTATGTATTGCGTAGGGCCATATAGATTAGGAAAGAAAAAACTCACATATGTGATACATATATCTGTATTCATTTATCGTATATGATATATGATATATGATATAGTGGGTGGATTTTTATGAGTATATCATGTTCAGTTTTAGTCAGTCTGAATATGCGGGCGTTCGAAACTGACAGATTTGCTCTCTCTCTCTGTCTCTCTCTCTCTCTCTGTCTCTCTCTCTGTCTGTCTCTTCTCTGTCTCTGTCTGTCTCTCTGTCTGTCTCTCTGTCTGTCTCTCCCTGTCTCTGTCTGTCTGTCTCTCTGTCTGTCTGTCTCTCTGCCTGTCTCTCTGTCTGTCTGTCTCTCTCTCTGTCTCTCTCTGTCTCTGTCTGTCTGTCTCTCTCTCTTTCTCTCTCTGATTGATTTCCTCTTCATTCGTCTTCCACACAATACTTCCTATCTAAACTCGGAGATGCATTCTTTTTGTATGTAAAGATGCATTCCTTATGCATATGAAAATGCATTCCTTATGTATTCTTGATGCATTCTTGTTGCATTCTTTAATTACTTAAAAATGCATTGCATTCTTTAAGCAAATAAAGGTGCATTCCCGATGCATTTCATGTTGCATTCCTTATGCAAATAACGATGCATTCCGTATGCATTTGAAGATGCATTCTTTCATCAACTAATGATGGATTGCACTCTTTAAACAATTAAAGGTGCACTTCTGATGCATTTAAAGATGCATTTTTAAAGCAATTAAAGATACATTCCTGATGCATCTTCCTTCCCTCCTTCCTTCTTTCGTACAAACTTATACAATTTCACACACAGTATATCCAAACGGAAACACACAGGATAATAAAATAGTAGACTGGAATCTTGTAGGATAGTAGAAAGATTTGCCTTCGCACAGTTCCGTTTAGCAAAACCACAGTTTATTTGAAGACCTTCGTTTTTCAATTAATTTGCAAAACATTTCGGCTGTGTTTATGTTAGCTAGAGAGCCCGGATACAGTTCTTCATTAGCTGTAGACTACTCTGAGATCCTCTTAACTCCTCCCTCGTGAACTGAAGTCTGCCATGCGTGGAAATTAAACCCACTGATGCGGTCATTGTACCCCTCCGTTACTGTCCACACCTTCCTCCGTGTTTGCCTCCGTGGCTTTCTTTTCTACCTTCCTGCCTCTCTGTCTCCCTCTCTGACTTCCTTCGTGCCTTCTTCCCTCTCTCTTTGTATGTCTATGAATCTCTCGGCATTCTCTTGGCATTTTGGTTGATGCATGCAGCTGCACTGGTCGTTGATCCATCTACCCATCTATCAGTCTACCCATACACCCACCAGACTGTCGATTCACCCACCCACCCACCTATCCATCCACCCACTCATCCATCCATCCATCCACCCATCATCCATCGACCTATCCGTCCATTCACCCACCCACCCATCAGTCCATCCATCCACCCACCCATACCAACCCACCCACCCCCACCCACCCACCCATTCATCCATCCATCCATTCATCCATCCATCCATCCATCTTCTGTCATCTTCGTTGTAGTTCGACTTTGTTTTTTTGTCTTCCTTCGTCTTTTTCTTCGCGTTTTCGTTTGATTTAGTGAGTTCAGGTCACTCTTTTCTTCCCCCTATTCGTTAAAATTCGCCAATTATATATATATATATATATATATTTCTTGTCACCTTTGCCTCCGATCTCTTTCTTCACCCGACCTCTATTCCACTTTCATCTCCATTTCCTCCTCTCCTTCTATGTCTTCTCGGTCTTTTCCTCCTCGTGTTTCCTTTTCTTCTACCCTTGATATTCACTGCAGGCCTCGTTTTTAAAACTCTCCTCTTCTCTCTGCTTCTCTCCCATACTTCATCTCCAGCTGTCATTCTTTATGCTTCTCTTCATATCCTTCTCATCCTCCTCTTCATTCTCCAATTCTCATTCCTTCTTTTCTTCCATCTCATTCTCTTTCCCTATCTCATATTCCTCTTTCCCATAATCCTAATCGTTTTCTTCTCTAACACCTTCCTCCAAACTCTGCTCCGCTCTTCACCTTCTCTTCATTCTCCTCCGGCCCCTTCGTCTTTTTTCCTCATTGTCCTTCTATGTCTCTGTTCTGCTCGTTGGGGATTCGATCTCAATTCCCACGATACGATATTTGTGTGTTTGGAGGATTTATGAACCGCGACCTCACATCAACGCACGTGCTGAGACTTAACGAAATCCAGCCACATGGATCGATTCGATCGAGACAACTACTGACCCGACATCCAATTCAGATATCATATTAGACAACTTATATATATATATATTATATATATACGAAGCCTCTATCGTCATATATATATAGACGAAGCCTCTATCGTCATATAATTATATATGTATATAGACGAAGCCTCTATCGTCAAATATATATATATATATATATATATATATATATATATATATATATATATATATATATATATATATATATATATATATATATATATATATATATATATATATATATAGACGAAGCCTCTATCGTCATATATATATATATAGACGAAGCCTCTATCGTCATATAATTATATATATAGAGACGAAGCTTCTATCGTCATATATATATATATATATAGACGCAGCCTCCATCGTCAACTCTATCACCACTACCAACATCCCACCACCACCTCGAATAGCAACAACAGCCGCCTTTATTCGGCTTCTTAGGGAACCTCGCAAAAATCCTACGAATTTTCATTTAACACTATTCGATCTCGAAATAGATCGACCGTGTAAACATATTTTTATGTATTGCTTGCATATATGATATAAATATGGTATATATAAATGTGATATATATATATATATAATTACGCAATATTACTACAATAAGCATATTTCTATTGTATGACGCAAATAGATACGCACATACGTGCCATATAACAGAAGAAAAGACAGATCGACCCACCAACAGACAGACAGACAGACCGACATGTGCCGACAGACAGACAGACAATGACTGGATAGATAGATATGCAGAACACTGGAGTAAACGGACCGACGTAGAGAGAGACAAATTCAGAGATAGAGAGGCGGATAGAAACAATGGGTCTACCGGGGAGGTATTAAGTAGGGGGGGAGTAGCAGTTATAGACTGCGTTCTGTGATATCTGGCAAGTAAAGGCCTTTGTATTGCGGAGGGGTATTTGGAATCGTCTTTTTAGTAACGGATCGACATTGGCAGACGACAGTAACTCAGGAATTCCATGCGCCTCAGAGACGAGGTCATGATATGGCGCCCGTTTGGTCCAAACAGGCGCCCAGACGATTATATATTAGGCCTATATGCAGTTTATTTTTATATGCAGACGATTCCATATACCCCCTGCGCAATACACATAAACAAATGATGACAGCATGGCTGTAGTACAGGCGTACCTAGCGACAGATCGAGAAGCGCACGGAGGAGGGGACAGAATGGCGACCCCTAGCTGGTCATGGTGAGTAGAGCTAAGTTCGGGTTAGCAGCGAATGTATGGTTCAGCGGCTCCACTTATGAGATGTGGCTTTAAATAAGTAAGTAAGTAAGCAAATAAGACATTTGTTAACATGCCATGTGTCCATCAGGTGGGCGAGGAATCGTAAACGTAAGCTTAAGATGGGGAAGCCTCGAGGACTGCTGCAGGGCAGCTCCCCGATACACTGTATAATGTATACGGAACAGTACAATACAAAGCCATTTCTACAGATTGTTCGTCTCAACGCGAATTTTACTCGTTATTCGTATATGTTCGTTCGTACTACTACTGTTACTGATTAGGCGTGTCGGATTTATCGTTTGATTCCGCTTACGATGTTATGTGTTTTTCGATGTTATACGGTCGCGTGTAATCCAAACCTTGCCGAAATTGGACCAGTTCACTTTTCATAGGGTGAATAGGTTTTCAGCCGGATAATCGAACAGTCTCAGTTCCTCTTCCTCTTATCTCATTATAGGTTCAATTCCATCCACAATATCCGTCTGCCTGGCTCTTGGATCTTGACCTGGAACTATACCCTTCCTGCATATCGATTTTGTTTTGACTGTGCGCCTGTGAATGAGCTTGTTCCCGCGACTTAGCTTTCGTTGGGCGCTGTAGAAACTCGAGATTACGATTACGATTACGACCTATGTGTACTGCCTAAGGCCGGAAAGTCTTGGGGTATCCAGAGTTGGTGATGGAAGGGCTGGGAGAGTCTTCACAGTTCGTCGTTAGTCACAAGGAATAAGTTCTGCGAATGCTTGTCCTGCTCTGGAAATTTCGGGATGCTGCATCTTCTACCATCTACGAGGGGCTGCCGGACGGTGGTGCTATCGTGTATCGAGGATATCATAGTCCGTCGTCGTTCGTCAGCTTCAACGCAACTTGATTCAGAAACTCTGAACACTGCGTCAACTTTTAACTCTGGATTGGACTCTATCGGTTGGGCTTTTCGTGTGTGTGAGGGCCCGCCATAGCCATGATTTTGCCAGTCATGGGGCAAACGTTTTGGCATTGGGGCCCATTTACACTGAGCGCCGAAGGCGTGATGACGCTAGTGCCGAAAAGCGCGTAGCTCCTGACGACTTCAGGGTCTGGGAGAGCATCGTAAGTTCCTCCAGCGGTGTCCGGGGAACAGCCTAGAAAGCTAACACATTTTAGAGTTAACAAATTTAAAAAAGTAAAGTAAGTAAGTAAAGTAAGTAAGACATTTGTTACGCCTACGATTCCTCGCTCAGCCGATGGACACATGGCGTGTTAACAAATGTCTTACTTACTTTTACTTACTGGAGCATTTAATATGGAATGGAGCACATTTAGGCTGCTTGTTTTGCTTTGCTTAAGTAACTAAGTGTAGCTATTTCTCTTGGAACAAGTAAAATAAGTTTGTAAACGACTGCTAGGTGCCGGGCTCCTGGCTTAAACCCTCAAATACCGCCTACTAAAGAAAACGGTTTGCATGTATCTCATATTTCCAGTCTATAGACAAACATTCATGTTTGCCGATCATTTATTACTACTGAATAATAATGATGCCTCAAGAGAATTTAGAAGTTCGCAACAGAAACACAATCGAGATTTGTGAATCATGATAATGACTTTGTAACTGTCATATTAAAACATGTTCCAAGCTGTGTAATAACTGTGTACAAGGATTTAGAATACGGAGAAACAGTAATAAAATACAGGGCCAACAGGCAAGACGACCAAGGCAAGATTGGATGTATATTAAATCATTTTGACTATGGTAATAAAAATAAGCCATCTTTAACTGTTATTGTAAAATAGCATTTATATAGACCGCGTAAGAACTTCTCAGAAAGCGCTGTATATTTATGTATTACTCATTTATATCCATTTATATTTTATTACTCTTTTACAGTACATACCCCGATAGAAAGATCTTTGGTGGGAACAATTAGAAGTCGACAGAGGAAATGGATTGGCCACATAATGAGAGGGGACTATACCGATAGGATGAAAGGCTGAGCCAACCTAGAGAAATTTGCTACCTGGAATTTGACTCTGCATAGCTGGCTTTCAAGGCCAGCTGTTACATTTACACAATCAGCTTAATGGAAAGCTGATGAGCTAACCGCCACAACTGCTAATTTATCATCAATAATGACTTCTATTCGTTTCCAGTTTGCAACGAATTCATCCATTATCGGATCGGCAAGTCCATTTGCGATTTATAGACGAACTGTCATTTGTGAAAAATCCAAAATGCCTAACACGTATGATCTATCGATCGTTGCTGAACTCAGAGGAAATTTGATATGCTAAATTCTGCAATAAACTGCATATAATATAATGTAATGTAACGTAACATAACATAACATAATATAATCATATTATAATATAATATAATTATAATATAATATAACATAACATAGCATAACACAACACAACATAATACAATACAATACAATATAACAATATAATATAATACAATACAACATAACATAATATAACATAATGTAGCATAATATAAGAAAATATAATGTAATATAATACATTACAATTTAATATAATTCAATACAACATAACATAATATAACATAATATAGTATACTGCTTATAATATAATATACTGCAAACTCTAAGATCATGCATGACAACTCGCATATCGCTAATTATTCCAGAAGGTTCACATAAACCTTGCCAGTTTATATGAAAACGCAAGAGTTGCAAGTTCAGTCAGTAGATCTTGTTTCATCGTCGATCTCTCTCCACATTTAATCTTCTTCATCGTTCCTCTGACTCACCACCAAAACGAAAATAAAACACCACTGCCCAGTTTGCTTTCTCAATAATAATCTCTCCTCAATCCGCTTCTGAGCAGGTGATTTGTGTTTATACTCCATCGTTTCCAAAACTTTCTATACAGAAAGCAGAGCGTGCGATGTAGTCAGATTCTAATACTTATATATAAAGATATACAATGCATCTGTGAACATCTGATATGTCTTCGTGAGGTAGCCCAGCTAATCGTAAACGCGAGATTTCTACAGGTTAAGACATGACTCAGTCATCACCCTCATCACTCCAGCCCACTTGCATTTCCCCATTTTACTTTACCCTGGGGCCTTTAGGTTCAGGGTTCAAAGGTTAATGGATATTAGTCTAGTGATCTACTCACAAGATGCAAGTAAAAATGTAGTGTATATGTATGGCATGCCACTGTCTGTTAGGGATAAATATTACTGTCGACGATCTTCGATCGGGCTTCCAATCGTCGACTCGCCCAATTTGTAGCATATCGTTAACTCAAGAAAAGACACACAGTCTTTGACTTTCGATTGTATCTCAATTAAATAAACGAATAGTTCAATCACAGTTTCTAAACGCACAAATCTATCGCGACATTTGTAACTCAAATGACTAACAAAGATAGGTTAGTTGATTTAACGTAATACTTTTCTAACTACGAGATAGATTTAAACTGGATTCTTTGCTTAATGGGCAGCCAGCGCAATGAATGCCATACTGGCGTAATATGCTGATATTTAGGGGGTCTTTGAAGGCGTCTTTCTTATCAAGGGCAACTGTGTGACCGTGGAGTAGGACGTTCGTTTTTGATGCAGTTGGAAGAAGAAAACTTGCGCATTGGTCCTGAAGTGACTTGAAGGAGAATAATATGGCGGAAAATGAGAGTGGCTGGCCCCATTTCCCTTCAGAATTATAAATTACTATAAATTATTATAAGCTTAGCTTATTACAGTATTATTTGGGGTTTAAACCGAATCCTAAATGTGCAAGCTCATTTAATAATCATACTTTAGTTCTGAAAATATTGAGCAGCATTTGTGACGTGATGGGGCACTGGAGCACGAGCTTTGATGCTGGGGCACAGACGTCCGGTGATGGGGCATGTATTGTTCTAAATCAACATCCTTTTGTTTCAGGTTTGCTAAAGTGACAGCCTGGCAAGATGGCGAATCAGCAGCAGCAGCAGCAGCCACGCTACAAGAGCGAGGTGTTCGTTCCGATTCGGCAGGATGCTCACAGCTTCGAGGAGCGACAGAAGAACATCTGGGAGGACATGCACGAGAGGATGGAGAAGCGGAGGAAGGAGTGGGAGGACGAGGTAACGAGGATGAGGAGGGACTTCTTCAGACTGAAACCGGAAGAGATGCGTCGCGGAAGCAGCGAGAACCTCCTGGAGAAGATGGATCTCAAGAACATGTTCTACGACGTCAAGGACGGGACGAAGGTCTTCCGGGTCAGTTTCGATGTCAGTCAGTTCCATCCGGATGAGATCAACGTGAAGACCCAGGACCAGAGACTCATTGTCAACGCACGACACGAAGAGAAAGGTCTTTTCTGAACAATCTCATTATGTATATGCTAACATGTACAACATTGCATAATATACATACACATGACATCATGCAATATAATATATAATATAACACAATAATAAAATATAATACAATACTAATAATACAATTATAGTAATAGCGTCAGACTTGTGCGTTGCCCACTACATGAGATGGTGAACGCTGGCGCTATCTGGCGATTAATATGAGAACGAAAAGGCCACTTAGAAAAGGCAGCATGCTGGAGTAAAATTCTAAAAATTGGAGCAGTTTTTAAGTATCTAAAGTAACAAAATACTACTTAACTAACTAACTAGGTAACTATTTCTAGTAGGAAATTAAAAGGTAAAGGTAATAAACTTCTTCACATGCCTCTGTGGAAACAGCTAAGAATAGTGATCCAGAGGTCCACGGCTCATTTGGCTGGGACACTGGGACACGATCACAACAAGAGGCAGGACGACACCTCGTTTACTTAATGTAAGCACATTTAAACGATTAAATTAAAGAATGAGAGATAACACCTGTCGATAGCACCAGCTGTGACTTCCAGCTGTGTAGGCATTGTCTGCTCACAGGTAAAGTAAATTGTTTGTTCTTAAAGAACTTTAACACCGCTTAGGCTAGCAAAATGCAGCGCGTATGGAAGGTAGTTATTATGAGAGGTACATTAGAAACACTGCATTAAGTGTCTGAATACTTCACACATAGGGCCTACCTACATTCAATTGGTTAAGTTGTTTTAGAGTAGAAGGGATAGCGCATTTAGATTGAAATTGCACCGAGCTGCGTGAACAGATGATGACGGACTTCATATATGGATTCCAAGTGTCATCATTTGCGGTTCATACAGTGAGTCGGTTACTGGGTCGATATTTCCCACCCAAACGCTCGCCTAAAACTTGCTGACTAAGCAGCGTAATATTGTGATCATAACTTACGATTACGATTATATCGATTGATGCCTTGTGCAATATGATAGTCATTAGATTAGTTTAATTTCTAAGCTCATGGCTAATGACGATCGATAGCTGTAGACATAGTTATTAATCAGGCAAATGGGCTTGACTAATTGGCCTTCAGCCAAGAATGTCTGCTGGCGTCAAAAGATGTCACACCGGATCGGTTCTTTACTCTGCGCAAATTGCTCAAAAGCCGGCTCTAGATTACCATGGAAACCAGAGGCTAATACATAGCAGTATGCCTGCCTTCTTATCCAATGCGCTTGTTGCGATTTATCTTGGCTTTTATGAGAGGCGGGGGTAAGTCTACATGGTTAGCGTGCCAGATTGGCAACCTTGCGATAGAGGGATCAAATTCCTGCCGGGGAAAACATACATAATATATAAACACGTGTACACACATACATACATACACATACATATATACACATACTATATACATACATATACACATATACATAAACATGAATATATACACATTTACATACATACATATGTACATACAGAGGACACATACATGCATACGTAAATAAATGTATATATATATAAATATATATATATATATATACATGCACACAAGGGCGTCGGAACAGATATAAATTTTGTTGTGCCTGAGATAAAAGAAATCATTAAAATTGAGTGAATGCTAAAAACTGGCATAAAATATGAGATGAGGAGTTTTAAAAGTGGTTAATATTTTCCACGCTTATTTGTTGCATTCTGCATTCGCCACTGCCCTTCCCACTCTCAAAACCGTGCTTGTACACAGGTGGAGGCATAGGCCTATCACAGAACAAAATCTTATTATATCTTTTAATATTATAATATCTTTAGTATTATTATATGTTATTATGTCTTATTAATAAAATCTTATTAAAAACCTTATTATGACCGTTCTCATAATATATAGATCATGTGGTGTCAGATTACGATTATGGTTACGCTTACGACCTATGTGTGCTGTCTATGACCTTTGAAAAGTCTTGAGTATACAGAATAGACGACGTCTCTGTTGTCTTTTCTTTGAAGGAAGTGACAAAACGGTGAGTCGTGAATTCAGTCGCCAGGTGGACATTCCTCAGAACGTGGATCCTCTGAAGCTACGGAGCACTCTCAGCAAAGATGGAATCCTCCAGATCGAAGCCGAGGTCTCTGCCCCAGCTTACGACCGCATCCGCGACACCGCTCGCTCCTTCAACGCCGCATCCTCATCCGTCGCCGCATCCCACCCGCCATCACTATCTTCCGCATCCGGTCGGTCGTTTCCTTCGTCGGACGTGCAGACAGTCTTCGACTGCGGTCCATCGGTGACGGAGCGTGACGGGTCGAGAACGTTCCGCATCGCACTGGACGTCGGTCCGGAGTTCGAACCCCAGGACCTGACGATCAAGACGGTCGACCGGAAGCTGATAGTCCAGGCACGCCACGAGGAGAGAACCCCCGGAAGAACGAGCTGCAAGGAGTTCAGTCGCGAGTTCGATCTGCCGGACAGCGTCGATCCTAACCTCGTCACGGCCAGCATGACCGGCGAAGGCAAGCTGGTCCTCGAAGCCCCGATCTCGTCCTACGCCCAAGGCACCTACACTGGCCGACCCGGGTGCGTCAAGCATCCAACCGTGACGCTGTCGCTTAGCCCTGGTCGTGGGTTCAATCCGTGACCGCACAGTCTGCCGTGAGTGCAAAGAGCTCACGCGATATAATGAAGAAGTTCTTTACTTGTCGTTGCTGGTCGCGGATTCGAATTCTGAGACATGTCGGCTAATTGTTGGTCGCAAGTGTACACGAGAATCTGTTTAGCGGTGCTTCAAAGGCGCTAAATAAACGTCCGGCTAAATTACTTTACAGTCTTAGTCGTTTATTGTGCAGAAAGAATCTATGGTGAATTTGTGTTTCGCTTTGTTGTGCTAAACATACATAAGCAGCAGCAGCAACGCAGCTAAGCATATATAGACATACACACAGACTGACAGACACGTAAGCACAGATACAGATACATACAGACACACATTAGACACACTGACACATTGACACACAGACACATAGATACACACATACATAGACACACAGATACACAGACACACAGATACATAGACACACAGATACATAGCACACAAATACATAAATTACATATGGACACACAGATATATTGACGTGCAAAGACACTGACACACAGATACATAGACACAGATACATAGACACAAATACATAGAAACACATAAACATAGACACACAGATACATAGACACACAGATACATAGACACACAGATACATAGACACACAGATACATAGACACATATACATAGACACACATATACATAGACACACAGATACATAGACACACAGATACATAAATTACATATGGACACACAGATATATTGATGTGCAAAGACATTGACACACAGATACATAGACACAGATACATAGATACACATATACATAGACACACATATACATAGACACACAGACACATAAATTACATATGGACACACAGATATATTGACGTGCAAAGACATTGACACACAGATACATAGACACAGATATATAGATACACATAAACATAGACACACAGATACATAGACACACAGATACATAAATTACATATGGACACACAGATATATTGACGTGCAAAGACATTGACACACAGATACACTGACACACATATATATAAAGACACACACATACACAGCCAAATGCATAGAGACAGACATACAGACTAACAAGCAGAGACGCAAAAGTATGTACGCGTAGACCCTCTTTGCTGTTTAGCGTTTTTATTTAATTATATTAATTTGCTGATTAACTCTTGCTAATCCTCGTTTAATTGGCCGTTTAATTGCCTAAGTCGGTAAAACTGCATCTCACAAAACCCTGCAAAGCTTGTTTTATTTATGGCTTTACAATGACCCATTAAACGTCGGATGTTGCGTCTTTTTAATGCTTTGCTGCGGAGTTTAGAGGTGCTTAACTTTGTCCATCTTTGTCTCATCTGTCTTCATCTAGCTATCTTATGTTTGATATGCTACCGGGCCGAATGCTTGTGGGCCTTCCGCGCCCTGCTAGATATTTATACAAGTTATCTGAATGAGATATTTTTCTTGAACTATTTTTCCGGATGTTTATTCAACATGAATTCTAAACTGCAATGCTGGTATACTTGTTGACTTCGCGGATGAGAAAGAATACATCGCTTATCTGTAGTTTCTCATATTCCGACAACCGCGTTAACGTGTAAAGACTCAGAAATAAATTGTTGGCTACTTGTATGACTTAGGCCCTAATATCATCACGGTCATTGCGTTTTCTGTCCATGGTTGATCGTCTTTGACCATCTTTCCAATATCCACGTGAAACTTAAGCTTCTTAGATTGTGTTGTGCTGTATTATAATTGTCAATTTGTATAGCATCAATTTATATAGTCAATCAATCAATCAATCTATCTATCGCGGCACGCAATCTCGCATTTGCTACGATTCAGTAGCAGTCCCAGGTTCTTAGACTCTTGCATAATTAGTTGTACGTCGGCTGCCACTGTCTCCTTGCTACCACCCAACGTGAGGTCATCTAGATATCCGATTCGGAGATGCGACCTCAACTTTGTCAGAAGAGGTTGTAGTGCGTGTCGGATGTCGACATGTAGTTGTATTATTATTATTACTATTATTATTATTACTCACATAACCAGGGTCAACGCCCAGACTGAGGTTCGGAGATTGGGAATTACTTTTGGAGCGTAAACTTATCTAAAACCGAATTTTTACTTATAGGTCTGTCTGCGTAAAGAAATTTCTCGACCTTTATTTCTCCCTCAGCCTAGACTCTGCCCCCACGCACACCTTTACTACTATTTCTCCTGTCCGCAATTTAGGTGTGATTTTCGACCAAACCCTCAGCTTATCCGATCATATCACTCATCTTTCCCACTCGTGCTTCATCTATATCCGTGACCTATAAGTCCATTTACAAGCATTTTTAGAATGCTTAGAAAGCTTTGCAGCTTGTAAATAATTACTTTGGAATATTTTAATCTGGTAAAATGATTACGAATGATGACGTAATGCACTGTATGTCACTATAGGTCTGGGTTGAGCATTACTAGTGGTGCTTTGAACTTCATGCAGTGAAACTATTCTAACTGGGACAACACAACAAGACACATAGATAACAAACAGATGTATGTATAGTCAGACAAGTTGTTAAGAGCAATATGCAAACAAATAGAAATACATGTAATCTGGTCAGAAATTCAAAAATAATTTATCTTTAAAAGCACTGGAACTAATTCAGGTATTCCAGAACAACTAAGCCAAAAAGCCCAGATCATGTTACACATCTAGGAGACAAAACATAACTTAAAGAACTTGCTTTGTGCTGAACTCAGGACTAGGAAAACATAACATCAACGGGTTTAAGTTCTAAATTCTTATCATTCATTACCTTAAACAGAATGTCTGTAACAGCAGAAACTAGTGTTCCTAGAAGGTTGTTTGAAAGATGGTGAAAAATCACAGTCACTTTTACAGTTGCTAATCAGCATGTGTCATTTGATTATCAACAGAACAATCTTCTTGTAGGCCACAGTCCTGTACTTCATCATAAACAAACATTATGGAGTATGAACTTATCTGTTGAATATTCCGACCATAATGCTTATGAGTACCCACGTTCACAGCGAAATTATTGACTTGTCTATCAACATTAGCTACTAACTTAATTACTTATAAATGAAACATTTACATAGTGCCTGTTAACCTACACTTAAAAATAATCAGTTGCCTACTTGAATTATGTGATGTCAATCAATGCCTAGTTCTTGCTTTGCTGCATCTTCACTAGAGGTCTTTCCTGGCAAACACATACATGGATGGCAAATGCAAACCAAAAAAAAAAACTCAGCAGTTCATTTGTGGCAACTGTATGACAAGGGAAAGTTGCAGCACTTGGCAGCGTTGCAATATGCCATAGATTCATGTGTTGTCGAATGTAGAGGTCGTCTCCAAATAGTTCCTCTGTCAGATGTGCTACTTTTTGCTACTCGACACTATTAGCCACGGCGTTTGCAAATGACCACGTGATTGCGACATACATATGAGGATTTTGAGTGAAAAATTCCACATTTCCAGCAAATGCATTCCTTGCACCACAAACATAAGATAACGTTACATCCACCATTTTTCTCAATTGCAATCTCACAGTTGGGGCAGCGGTGTATATTGTAACCATAATACTCTATCAGCGAGTCCTTTAGTCTCCACAATATACTGCATGCCTTTGTCCCATGAAACTTCCTGTTGCACTGCAAACAGAATCTGCTCTGGCACCAAAGACAAGATTTCATATTTTCCTGTTCATAAACAATACACACTGCACCGCATCTCCGTCGTAGGCAAAGCCCAAAAGAAGCTGCATTCTCCCATATGAAGTTCTTAAGCACGTTTTGAAGTATCTGTCTGATGTCAATATATTGAACTACGCCACAGATGTACCTCAGTTCGGCTACGCTGAGAGCCTTGTCACACTTTTCGTTGGCACACTTTACTGGCAGATTTCTGTCATTCACGGACTGAATTATCAAGCCAAGTACACATTCCCTGCAGTATGCATGTCCACACACACTTAACAAATAGCAGTCTTTGCTTGAGGTTTCTAAACTCTCCAAGAAACAGATTGAACACATTACCTCTGAGCTCAGACTTTTCTTCTCTAATGTAATATCCGCCTCCTGCAGAAGTGTTGCTTTTATTTCCTCTGAGTACCTATTGAAAACTTCGGCTTTTGTTTCAAGCCAAAGTTCAGGACGGTCTTCAAATAAGAAGTACTGTAAAATGTCACCATTACGTTTCAGTTCACTGAGACGAGATCGCAGTCTGTGGTATAAAATCTTCAAAGCATCGGAATTAAAGCATGTCTGGTCAAAGTCAAACAAGTACCAGCCGAATCCACAGGAATTAGGTATTTCTGCCAGCTGCTTCTTCAGAATGCTAGCTGAATGATTTTTATTACAAGAATCCCCATAGATGTAGACTGTTTGATGAAACTCCGGGAGGTGAATGCAAGTTTTGGTGAAATGCATCAAGAACTTTAGAAACTTCGTTCCATCATTGCTCAGCAGGTAGTGCAGTTGCAGGTTGTCAAAAGTGACTTTGGCAGGTTGTAGGAAATCTTCCAGATTTTCTCTTAGTCTCTGCATGTGACAATTCTCTGTGGCTGTCGCACTCACAATCACCTGCAAGTTAATGTTCGAAGGATTCACAGGCGAAAACGGATCTTGTCTGATCCAGCTTTTGACAATATTCTTTTGCTGCATTCTGCCAAGCAATTCTTGCAATGGCTTCTCTATAATCTGATGAAAATCTCGGGTCATCATGATGCGAATTGTTTTAAGATCTGTTCCCAATTTTGTTGTGTTTCTTAAGCAAACTGAGAAGTTAGATCTCGATATTCTTTCTACGCAACTGACTCCAGTTCTAGCAGCATACACGTTTGGAAAGCCAATTTTGAGTTCAAACTGGTTAGGACTTTCAGAATTAGTTTGCACCCACATGCCAGTGCTGTTCTCCCTTCCATCAGTTTTCAGTCCCACTTCTGCAAACATCCGAATAATACCATCAATGACTTTTGTTTTGGCATCTTCTGGAGACATGAAACCATTTCCATTCTTTACATCTGTCATCTTATCTTGGATGAAGCATTGCATATTTACTTCAACAGAACTGTCAAAAGCAAATATGTCACCACGCAAGATATTTGTCTGTTTAGTAATTTCAGGTTCAGCGTAGCATTCGTATACTACAGCATTTTCAGTGGCAGGTAACTGGTGGTAATTGCACAGGTTATCAGCCTTCTGTCTGTTTCTGCAATTTCTGTTTTCTATGTAGGTTGGAAAAATTTCTGCTGCTTCTGAAGAGTCTGAAGCATTGGTACATTTTCTTAACTGAATCTGTCGAAGCTGTTCGTCACAAAACCACTGATAACCAGTTATACCCATGCACTCTAGCCCTCCTCCAATCCGCATTCGTAAAGGGCTGTGCACATTTGGGAAGGGAATCTCCAGTTCTTTACTTTCCAGTTCTACCTGAAGGCTTTTCAGTTCCTCTTCCAACACAGATCTTACTCTGTCACAGCCAACTTTGGGACACATCATGCTCAGCTGTTTAAGGTCTCTGTCATACATGACTTTTACGACATATCCACAGATTGATTTAAGCTTTTCGCTAAATTTCTCTGATGATGCAAGAGAACCCAGTTCAAAACTCACACTTTTTGTGGCAACAGGAACACAGAAAAACTGATCCACCATATCTCTTGGTGTCACATTAAGGTGTTTGGACAGAATGGAGGCTGCCAATTCATCTCCAACACAAACAAGTAGATTCACCTCCTTTGGCAAATGGTCATTTTTTATGTTGTCAAGAGCGAGGACAAATTTTGGTGGATCATTTGTTAATCTGTAACAGGATTTTCTTCCAATAAAACCAGGAACTTTTGAAGAAATCTGGAGATATCCCAAGTCTTTGTGACCTTGATATATGCACAGACGATCATACCATAGTTTTGCCATGATTTCTACCAGCTTCTCATGCACAAGCATTGCATCCTTGTTGAAGTTGAGTAAAGCTGGCTTCTTTTCATCTGATACCTGTGCAGTGACCTCTGTGTAGTGGTTGCGCAAACGTTTATCAATCTCTTTAAATTTTATCTCTTTGAAGCCATTTTTCTGAAACCATGCCACCTGTTGAGAACACTTTTTTCCAGACTTTGTGTGAAGTTTCATGCACCATCGAGTAACAGCATTCAGGACCGTCTGGATGTCTCCTAGTTCACTGAAATTTGCTGCTTTTGCAACTCCCGTTTCAAAGACATCTGTGAGACTATCATCATCCAGGAAAATTGAGGTGATGAGTCCTTCAAGAAAGACATTCTTTTCAAGACATTCCTCAAGAAATTTCTGATGTTTGAGATAGAAATCTTGGTTTTGGGATATTGAAGACTCTCCATGACTAGAGTTGTTTCTCATTTTGTACTCTGAATCTGTGTCTGTATGCTGAGATTTTCTGTCAACCTGCACACGACAAAAGTTACTTAGATTAGCACAAGTATAATGTATATTATGTATATTAATTGGTGAGATTATCCCTTTCTAACACACTTAACTGAATAGCATCACAGACTGCTGCCTATCTCTTTCTTTTATCTGGTCATGCTTAATCAGGTTTGTGTACAGTTTATATATAGTTGTTTGAACTAGCATCGAAAACAAGCTCTTAAAAGCACTCCTCCAACTTTCAATGTCAATCAACTTGCCCTTTGCTCTTTCTCTGTAACTCATCATTCCAAGCTGAAAACTGAAATTTTAAACTGTGTTATCCCAATTCCTCTCATTCACCATTTCACAAATTCTCATGGCAGATACATTAAATGCTTCCCGCCTTATTATCACACTGTCTATCTAGGTAGAATTTCCAACCTCCAACCTTTCTTTGATCAACTGACCCTCACCAGTTGGTTCTTGCAGATTGGCTTGCATTAAGTATTTATGAATACTGGTTTCTGTAACCAAAAGCTTGTTTAGCGCTTAAAAATTGAGATGGTAACACTTGTAATATTTGCTCGCATTGGCACGAATACTCTGTAAGCAAAAGAAATGCAGGCGATGAAATCATACAAAATAGGAGACGACGAGGCATCAAGAGATCACCATGACAGAAGATCAGAAATGTTTTGAAGAGATTTAGTTGAAGAGATATATGATGTGCAGCGAGATTATGAGATGTATCATAACGTTTGTATAGCGCTTTTAGTAACACCACACAGGCGCTCATGACAACCTCACAAAAGGGGAAATCAAGGCTCGTGATCAGATGAGAAGATGAGAAAGATACGGTGCACAGAACCTCGAGGTGTACTGTTCTCGTTTTCTAGTCAGAAGCCACTTAAAAATTGCGTGGATTAAATGAATCACATTTATACATTCATTTACGACTGTACAACAATTACCTCATTAGGAGCATCTTCGAACAGTTTCCACTTTGAATCAGTTCCTTCTGTTTCTCCCATTCTGAACTTAAAAGCTCTTTAAATTGTGAAAGTGTGCTGAACGTGATCAGCTGTTTACTAAACGAATGTCAAACTTAGGGGGAATAGTTGCTTTAAATAAGCACAAATGATGCCTCATTGTGCAACCGTTTGCGAAACCAGCTTCCATATTGCGCAACCGTTTCACATAAAATCCCGTTCTATTTTTAGACTCAATATTTTTATGAATATAGACGTCATGATTATTCATGACACTGATACACACGCACAGTCTTATTTATAAATGGAAAGTACCCGTTTCCTTCAGCGCCCATATAACCACAAGTTATTATATGTAGACAGATCCGAAGCTCCGCATCACTGATCGAATGGCTTCATTTTACTTTGCCACTGAGCGATAGCGAGGCGATTAGCGTAGCTACTCCCACACGTGGATAATGCCCAACGCCCCATCCCACCGTCATGTTGGTTTGATAGGCATCATCTATTGTGTAATGGGGCCCACATATGGTGAAATGCTGTTTTCTCATAGTTTAGCATATTACAACTTTTGTATATGGATGGGAAGAATAAGATTTTGTGTAGACATTGGAATAGCAAACCATAATCACCTTTTCCTAATTTCTCCTAATCCTGTCCCAATTTCTTAAATCACCAGTTTCCTTAACTTACATCTACTTACGTTTTAGAAATGTTACCTCCGAATCATTTTTTTATTTTTGCCTCCTCTGATCTATTTATTTCCTTACTCTTGACATTTCTATGACGCATCGTGAGTCATTATTATCCCCGGTTTAGATGTCTGCGCATCTTCTTGTGCTACTTTTCCGATCGTAGCATCGTGCACGTCGTTCTCTCCTGAAGTCTCCTTGTTGGCTTGCATGGTGCCCAATCTTCAACAATGAAAGATCATCACACCACGTGACTTTCGGTCGACCATGAAGTCAACTTTTGCTCACTTGAGGCTCTGCATCCTATCAACATAAATATCACATTTATTCAAAAAAAAATTAGTTAGTGACCTACTTTTATTTCGCTCATGAATGCCCTTCCCTTGTGCCCAGTTGAAAACCTGGCTAACCTCACCGCTACCCCGATGGCGTCGCGCCCATTCAAACGGGCAGCGGTGGTGAAGGATCTCACCCAATCAACTCATTGCAAAATGAGCAGGGTCGATGCCATACCATGTAGAAAAGCATGAACATATACATTTTACCCCACTCCAACGAACATACTCCCCACGCACACCCAAACATATCTTACCCATTTCGTATTCGCCCTTCTTGGCCAACAAACCCCCGTCTATGAACCATTTAATACGAAGCCCCTAAAATCATGCAGTCACGCAAGTAGCATAGCAACATCCTATAAACCAGTCACCCCAGATATGTCGTGTAGTCAGTGGACTGAAGCACACCAAACACTTGCTTGCATTCCTGCGCATATTTTTTACTTACTTTGTAGGCCATACTCTGGAACGCACGAGTAACAGAAATCTATACAGCGCCATGCATGACATGTGTGTGACACGGTAGTCTATCGGTAACGCGTTTGGTCTATGGTCATGTGGTTGCGGGTTCGATTCCATATAGCGACCATTGGCAAGTTGTTTGCGCACACCGTGCCTGTCACTAAGCAGTAGGCCTATAATTTGATACCGGCGTGAGCTTGGGAGTAAACGGCAAGTACTGCGATGCACTAGCCCCGCCATGTCCAGGACCTTGGGATTCGTCCATTGCTGGCTTAAAGACCTTGGAACAAGATATGACCGTCTCCCCTGCGTTCCTCGTGGTACATAAGAGATTTACTTTTTACTTATGCACGAAATCTACGCAGAAGCGCTATTCTGTTTAGTGCCACTCCGTCAACAGATTGCTTATCGAGCAGCAGTAATTCAAAAGGACGAACGGAAGATAGGACAGATGGACCGACATCTTTACACAACGCACAATACCAAGGACAGGGCGGGATTTGTAGCTAAAGATTAAACAGTTAACCTATGCAAAACGTCAATTCGTTAAGTATGAGGGGAGCGGATGCATCCACTTTCTTAGCCTCGTCGTATGTAGAGGCCTGCCCTCTCCATCACCGTCAGATATTCCCATCGACAGTGTGATGGGTCAAGAAGGGTGTTGCTTTTGATTCTACAATGCCTCTCGCCGACTATTTAAATTGTATTCGTAAGGCGTCATACAAGTAGGCCTATATTCGCGACATATGCCGAATTAGGCCTCATGTCCGCATGTAATCAATGATATCTACGGTGAACGCATTGGTCTCCATTCACCTTGATTACTGTAACTCGCTTCCTACCAGTATCACAAAGTCAAACATGCAGAAACTCCAAATAGTTCAGAACAGTTTCCTTTGAGCCATAACTGATTCATCCAAACATGAGCTTACAAGCACTGTAGCCTACTGATTATTAATCCTCACCTTAAAATCAAACAGCATTCAACATTCTTTATGTACGTGCAAACTATTCTATAACCGGAAGTACAACTTAATAATCATTGTTGCCAACTGTGACAGAAAAATAATTTGGAGACACTGGGGACAAGTTGGCAAGTAGGTCAGCACAAAATGACCTACTTTGGACCCCCCTTCCTTTGTCCGCATTTGGCACGGCCCTCCTCATCCCCTTTGCTGGAATCCGCTTACATGCAGTACTAAGGTCTACACTTGGCAATACTGTTAATCACCCAGGGCCAACTGTGCTACGGGGTATGGTAGTTCGACATTGCCGTGTCCAGCAAAGGGACTCGTGTAACTAGATCCAACAGAGAGACAGTACAGTTCGACTGAAGTTGGTGTTTAAGGCACAAGCTGTTCTTAAATAACTGTAAGTACCAATTTAGATGTGGATGTCCACATCTGGCATAATTTTATTTATTATTAAAGTGCTCAGTAACTTCTGACAGTTGGTGCATGAGGGTATCAACTGAAGCCATGTCAAATCCAGTTGATCTGAGGTAAACAAAATTTTCAGACATTACAGATGATGTGTAATTGTAACGTAGTCTAAGTGACGATTTGGTGTCAGTTAACAGTAAATTATAAGTGCTATATAAATAGCTGATAGACCAATAGAAAAAGACGTCTTTCAATTACACTGTGAATGGCAAAGATTAACTCTTACTGTTAAATTAACTATCTAAATAGTTAAATATTTCAACAAACCTAAAACTGTTTTTCTTGTGACTATAATGGCAACTAAATTTCAAATTATAAAATCCCCATTAAAAACGTCACAGTGACGTCATATATGAAATAGATAGCCTTGCAAAATAGCGAACAACTGTAATCGATGCAGCCACATGTAACTGGTGTGCACATCTTCGATGAGGCCAGTGTTGAAGCTACAGGAGACATTATAAACACATTATAGTTAAAACATTAAATCTGTAATCACTGAACTCAAATTCTTCTAGTTTGGATTAAATCTGAAAAATAGTTTCCACTGGTTATTGGAATAATTCTATACAGGTTCTTTTTTTCTAAGTCACATTGTATATAATAGTACTGCCAAAATTGGAATTGAGGGATAATCAAGTAACAGTTCGTAGAACTGGAAAAGCCCAGGAATATTTTGGACTATTAAAAACAAGTTTAAGATAATGCTGTGTAGCAGCATATATGTAAGTGGCTAGAGTACTCATAGACACAAGTTGTCTAGTAATAAAGGATAATCAGTGTAGTCTGAAGTCAAACACATGTGGCTTTAAGCTAAATTCTATGACACATACCTACAATTATTTGTTCAGCATAGACATATGGCATGTTTACAAATATTTACTTACTTACTTCCCACAATTTACCACATAAGATCAGGTCAGCTGGCTGTAGGCAAACAGTCATGCTGCAGGTGCCATCTAAGAACCTCTTGAAGGCACTCCTGAAGGCACTCCTGAAGGCATGTACATTGTAGGTAAAGGATGAAGCTATCTTTCATTACCAGACAACTTATGTCTGAGCACAAATTCTAGCCACAGTCTGCTTTTATCAAACATTACCTTAAATTCTGCAGAAATCAGAAACATTTGGGTTAGACGGCTCATGTGGTACTCAGACGTCAAACAATTAACCTGCAATTTTTGGCATAACTTTAAGCAAAATTTCACAATGAAGAAATAAACAAACAAGAATAACAGAGTTGAAAAGAAATAAAGCCTTTATATGAATATTTTAAAAACAAAATGGCAGACCTAACAACTCAGTGATGGAGATAAAAGATAATGAATGTCTTTAAAAATGTATTTTCTTCTCAGCATCTTTCATGAGGTTTCTTTCAAAAGAATAACAAGATTGTGATAAAAAAATTTTATAAACAATGCTTTTGGAGACATTTCAGTGGTGCCAAGATCAGCTGCAGAATAGGCAACAAAAGTGCTCAACTAACACCTAAAAGTATCTGAACATTAAATTGGACTCTTTCATGATAAACTCAATAAATCAACAGTTCTGTTTAATACATAAAATATTGTCAGCACAAATCAAGTCAGCACACTCCTGCTGTATGCCAAAATGAAACACGTGTTTATTATTTGTCAAGAACAGAATTGATCTGCTGTAACAGAACACAGATCACTGCTAAACTGTGTGTTCTTAAGTCATCTGCTTTTTTCTTCACAGGCAAATGCATGAAACTGTCAATGTTTATGTTACAATGATACATAGGCATACTAAGATTTCCAAAGAGGAAACTGAAAGCTGATGTATTTACCTGAAAAATTATTTTGAGTGCTTGATGCTGTATTCAGCTGATCAGTATTTAAATATTGTCAGTCAAATCCCTTATAAAAAAGCTTCATATTGGAGGAGGTTATTATTTTAACTTTAGGCGAATTATATATGAAAGACATCAAGCATTCAGAATAATATTCTGGTGACTAAATGAGCTCTCAAACTGCAGTACCTTGGATTTACAAGTCCTCCGAGTACAACTGCGGAAGCCTTATGAGACTGGACCAAACTTTTTCTTGAGTAATTTCAGTTGTTCTCCGTTTGTAATCGATCTCCATTTGTTTGAAAGATCGACTGGCGAGCGACCAGGAAACTGGTAACGCGAGATCATTACCCAGTGATGACCATACTTCTGAACAGCTTTGTAAAATTCGTCTATTTCGTCTGGGTTCCAGGGCAGTTTTGTCCCCGTACCTTTCTTGGCCTTGCTGCCTTTCTCGGGAGTTGGTTGCATATGTAACGACAAAATGCTAGATGTCTCATCGGCAACAAACTCACTTGAACAGGTTGCTTGTTTTTTAGCTGGAGAGCTGCTTCTTTTTCTCTTAATCCTGATACTTTCAGGTAAAGATGATGGAACATCAGGCACCCACGGATCATTAAAGACTTTACTTTTTCCATTAGCTCTAGGCAAACTCTCCTCTGGCGACGCCAAACGAGAGGACTTGTAAACTTTTCTCTTTGTTTTAGCGACATAATCGAAGTTGCTGTTAAAATTGTCTTTAGGCATAAGTCTTGATCCTGTATCCTGTAACCTTGTTTTGAAGTTCTGTGATTTCTTACAGACTTCAGCTGAAGGTATATTCTGTAATATCTGGCTTGGAATCTTAGTCAGACAAACCACAGGAATTTTCTCCACTGCCGAATCTCTACTGGAGTCCAGGGTGGGTTTGATTTTACTCTTTCTAAACGGTCTTTTTTCCTTCGGCCGAAGTGATACGGACAGAGTAATTCTTGGGCGTTTTGCATCAGTGGCTGGCGATGATACAATTTCATTCTCGACACATACAGGTGTTTCCTCCAGTACCGGTGTTACACCCCGCATGCTACTTTTGTTCCTCCCACGAGGCCTTCCTCTTTGTTGTGTTTTCGGGGATGTTTCAGCTACTTCTGTCATCAAAGGCAGTGGCTGACTTTTAGGTCCAGTTGGTAAACTGGTCTCAGCTGTCTGCACAAGATCCAAACCGGCTTTTCGGCGACTACGCTTTCGATCTGGCTTCAACACGACAGCTGGCTCAGTTTCTGTCACCATTGCTGTGGTTCCTGACAAGAAGTCTTCGTTTGCAATAGTAGTCACAGGAATATTCCACATCTGTCGGATAGAGCCACTCTCCACCAAACTGCTGGGCTCCTGCAACAGTGGAGTGGTTGCATAAACCTGACTGCTGACAACTGGTACTGTATTTAGGTAGATTTCTTCTGGCATGGAAAACTGATTTGAAGACAAACTCAGATACATCCTCTGTTCTGGACCAGCAACTTCCTTTCTCTGCTGCATGAAACTCTGACTGGCAGTAACATGAGCTTCGCCAGAAATCTGAACACCGGCAGAGCTAACTGTAGGCGAAAGCACGTCTGATGAGACCGAATTCGTCCACAGTATCAGCGGATATGTCTGAGTCTTGTTCGCTGGAGGCATCATCGTCAGCAAAGTCTCTGTTGGGGCATAAATCCCTGGTTCCTTTGAGTCAGACAAAATCTGCACAGCAGCAACAGATGATGTTGAATTAAGTATCGTTCCACTATGAGCACAAACTTCATTTACCAATGAATCTGACATGTCAATATCATTTTGTTTGTTGAACAATACTCCCTTATCTGTTTGTTCCTTCTTAACCTTCATTATATTGGTCAAGTCTGAGTCAGCTGCTTTAACTATGTCTTCGTTTTTCATACGCTCCCAAACATTCTTTGCCGCTGTTACAAGAAAGGGTGGGGCCATGTTGTTAAATATTTTTCGCAAGATTTGCTTGCAATCATTTATTGTCTTTTCATAAGTCATCGATTTTAAATGTTCATGAACATGATTTTTTGAGTCAAGCACCTCAGCGATGTTTTTGCGTGCCTCCATTTCTTCTCGCGTTTTCCAGCTTTTCCACTGTCTAAAGAAAACCTTGGCAGCCAGTTCAAAGTTTCCTTCTCTGCAACATGCATAGACCGCCTGCTGTTTCACCGAGATTCTTACCCGCAGCAGATCGGCCGATGACATGCCGTGGTTTCCGATAACAATGATTTGTTCGAGCTGTTCGATTGCTTCTTCGAGTTCCGTACGACCGTCGCCCAAATCAGTGTCAACGATGGTAGTACCGAAATTTCCAGCTGAAATACGGCACATAAACTGGATAAGAAGCCGGCTCTGAAGTTCCAATAAGTCCAGACTGTCTCCAGGCTGCGTTTCTAGAACTTGAATACACTGACGTTCTTGAATAAAGCCATTTATCCACTCGTTGACCACCGTCCCCTGTTCTTCAAAATGCTTCCACAACAATCGGCTAAAATAATCAATAATCCACCGATCTACCAGTGCGAAGATCGGCTCATTGATGCTTCGGAACAGATTCGACATGTTAATTAATTACAATAAGAAACAATTTGAAATTAACTTCGTTTTGATTCAAAAATTGACTTCCCAGCCAAAGAAGACATATTATATAAAGAATCAACACTAGGCCAATTTCAGTAATTTTATCCAGGCCTTCAGCCACTGACCGGTTTATGTGGCGTAAATTCTGAATATAATAATATAGGGGCCACAAAATCAAAATCAACCCATTTTAAAGAGATTTATAACAAATGAACTCTACTCTATATCACTAAATTTTGTGTCATGGCAATAATCGCTGAATGGGATTGACAATATATGAATTTGTGATATCCGTGAACCACTGTTATCACAGACCTTAGGCAAACTGTAAAGTCTTTGCTATTAAAGAAAAATCCCCATGTCTCACGAAGAACGTGGGAGAGGCGCTCATTTCCTTCTTTTAAGCCGGTGAGCCGCCAATGGACAAATCCCGAGGTTCTAGACACGGGGCCAGTTCTTCATAAGTAAGTAAGTAAGTAAGACATTTGTTCACACGCCATGTGTCCATCAACTGAGCGAGGAATCGTAGGCGTATAGTCCTTCGCAGGACTTGCCCCGTACTTCCCAGCTTACGTCGGTCCAAACTTATACCGAAAGTTTTAAGAAGACATTTCATTTCTTGCACAACAAAAGTTATTGCGGAGAGCGAGTCACATGGTGGCGAACAACTTAGTTTCCATTAGTTTCATCACGCATGCCAGCTAACCTCCGTGAAAATATATAATCTGCGACAATGCAAAATACAGGGTAGATCAAAGATCTAGCTGCGGCAGTCGGAAATAACACTGGACAACAAATTTTTACAAAAGTCATGTTACTGAAATGAAATTAGTCAGTTCTTATCAATTTGTATGTGCTGAACACGAATATGACAGTGAAAATGCCGAATTGGCTCTAGTTTTTTTGTAATCTGAAATGAAGTAATTTTATATCGCACAATGCATGCCAATAGTGATACACTTACAGTTAATATTTGTAAAAACCAGGTCATAGACTAGTTCTTAGATTTTTTGCCTGTCTCTTGTACAGCTGTTCGGGAGCATCTCTGCGGAGTGTCCAGAAGTAGTCAGCCAACATTGTAGTGGACCATTTTCCCTGGTACCTTTGCTCCATTGTTGCGATATCTTGATGAAAACGTTCGCCATGTTCGTCACTAACTGCCATACCACAGTTGTCAGGGAAGAAATCCAGATGGGAATGAAGGAAATGCATCTTCAGAGACATATTGCAGCGAAACTTCTGGTACTGCTTGAGCATGTCTTCTACTAGTTCCTTGTAGTTTTCTGCCCTAACATTCCCCAGAAAGTCTGTAGACACTAGACGAAAAGCATTCCATGCTTGTTTCGCATCACCCTCCAGCAAGTTGTTGAAGCGGTCATCTTTGAAGAGTTCTCTAATCTGAGGACCCACAAAAACTCCCTCTTTAATCTTTGCTTCGCTGAGTCGAGGGAATTTTTCATGCAGGTATCGGAAAGCTGGCGAAGTGCGGTCCATGGCTTTCACGAAGTTCTTCACCAAACCTAGTTTGATGTGAAGGGGTGGTAGTAGGATTTTGTGAGCCTCGACCAGAGCTGGGTGCTGGATATTCTTCTGTCCAACTGCCATGTTTTGTCTGGGAGTCCATTCCTTCCGCACGTAGTGCAACTCTCTTGCTCGGCTATCCCACTCACACAAGAAACACATATATTTTGTATATCCTTGCTGCAGTCCCATTAAAATGGCAACTACCTTCAAATCACCACACAGGTGCCATTTGTACCTGTTATAGTCAATGGAATGCAGTAGCTGTTTTAGGTTATCGTATGTCTCTTTCATGTGGACACCATGCGCTAATGGAATAGATGGAAGACGGTTTCCATTGTGCAAAAGCACAGCCTTAAGACTCAGTGTTGAAGAGTCTACAAAGAGTGTCCATTCTTGTGGGTCATGAGTGATCTGTAAGGCATTCATGAGGTCGTCAATATTGGAACAGAATACCAGATTACCTTCCTTCATAAAGAAAGGTTCCAACTGCTGATGGCGCTTTTTATATGAAGTAATTGTGACATCTTCTTCTAGAAGATTCCATTGTTGGAGTCTTGATCCTAGCAATTCTGCCTTGTTTTTGGATAAGTCCAAATCACGAACAAGGTCATTTAGTTCTTCCTGTGTTATTCTGTGTGGGGTTGATGATGCACCACAGTGAAAATCGGGATCACTGCACGCTGACGGACCAGGAGAAGAACATGTCGGCTCACCCTTGTCCTCATCAGATGAATCAAGGAAAATATATTCTGCTGGAGGTTCTGGAATAGGAAGTCCATCACCATGTGGAACTGGTCTCAATGCTGACGGAATGTTTGGGTAGACTATTGTCGACTTCTTTTGCTTCGTTATTCCACCGGAAAGTGGAGGAACCAAGCAGAAGTAACAGTCATCTACGTGGTTGCTTTGCTCTCTCCACACCATGGGAACTGCAAACGGCATTGATGGTCTTTTGCCATTCAACCACTGTGAAAGCTGTGTTGTACATGTAGCACAGCATATATGCGGGGCCCATGGCTTGTCTTGGTCACCAACCTTGCATTCGAAGTAAGCATGATATGCCTTCTTGACTTGATAAGTGATACTTTTCTTCTGGTTGGCAAATGTCACTTCCCCACAAATGTAACAAAAGTTGTCCACAGTATTTACGCACTTCCGAGGCATTACTGTTCTGTATTGTATCTAAATGGATAAAGTAATAATAGTTTTATAAAACAGAAACTTAAACTGTCTCGCACAAAGTCTGTAATATTGTAAATGCTCAACCGTTCCGACTCGCTTTATATAGTACGCTGCTGACGTCATCTTACGCCAGCAGCCGACTGGCTGTAGTTTTACATTGCATCAGAAAATGACGTAATCAACTGTGCATGATGTGTCCATGATGGGATTATGCAATGAGGTGGAATATTACATCATTCTAGACTTATTTAGGATATTGTCGCAGTCCTACTGCATAAATTTACATGGTGAAACATAAAAAATGAACTATATGAAATATTTTCAAAACGAGAGCCAATAAAAAAATTTTATGGTTATATTCGTGTTCAGCACACCAAGATGCTACACATTAGGGCCTTTTCCAGTCAGTAACGATTTCTATGTTGACCAGTGTAATTATTATCAGAAATGACAGTGTATTGAGGTACGACTCCCGCAACTCAATCACTAAACTGAAGTCTGTTATCGTAATGTTGGTCATGTTTCAATTCATACTGGACGTCAACATCTTCAGCCTTGGTGAATTTATAGCGCTGAATAAATATTTTTTTATCAGCCATGTATTATAAATTCAAACAGTTTAAAACAAGTTGAAGCTTCGAAAATTTCATAAAGCTAAACAGTTGGGAATTTAAAAGCAAATTTGATGTAGGTATATTTTGTGTAGGTGACTTTTCGGCGTTATCCTTAGATTTCGACAAAGTCAAAATGGTGTATTTAGGCCTACTTTGTTATTGAAGACGATGGTTTTATCAAATCGTAATCGTAAGCTCGATATTTCTACAGCTCCCAACGAAAGCCAGGTCGCGGGAACCAGCTTATTCACAGGCGCTTAGTCAAAACAAAATCGATAAGCCGAAAGGGAAAGATCTTAAAGTAAACTCTGAAATCTCTGGTTTTGAATGAATTTGTAAGTGAATGAGAACACGCACACACATCCTGCTTAAGCCTAATTGCTCTCAGATGGATCACGAGATCCGTCTTGCCCCATCCATGCGTGAGGATCCATCTCGCTGGAATAACATGATATAGATTTCTCAAAAAGGAAACCTTAAATCCACTCTATAGCCCATCACTCACGGCTGAGAACCTATGGTCGCTTCAAGTCAAAATCGCAGTCAAAATGATAATCAGTTGGAGAAGCCGGGTCGAATTCCGATCGGTCATAGAAAGTAGGCCTATAATGTAGGCCTAATTAGCTCGAAATGTATACGTTGATTTCTTAATATTTCTGTGTGTTCGGTTAAGATTCTGCCTTTTTCCGATTTAGTCATCTCTAGGTCTTATCACTGATTGGCTACGGTGATCATTTGTCACACTAATAGGCGTGAAACCCCTTGTATTCGGTGCCTGTTACCCGTAGCCAAGCCAGTCTGAACAATGTTTTACCTGAATTCAAATGCCGCCTTCGACCGGAAATATCACGGATTAGGGTAGCGATCTACTTGAAATACTGAATTCGACGTGTCTTTAATCACTGATCACCCGGCCGGATAAATCGAGATGCGACAGAGTTTCTAGCAGGAAGGTTACAAGTATGACTACATTGGTGTTCATTGTTAAAATTTAGCGCTAAATAAATATTAGGATATTGGTGGCCTCAGAGTCTTTGAGGAATGGAACCTATCGGTTGCAGTTTTTGCCATTCTTATTCTAAACGGAGTAGGCCCTAATCGTAAATCGTATTCTCCGGATTTCTTTGTGGCGTCCACGAAGCTGAGTCGCAGGAACCGGCATATTCACGTACAGGCGCTCTTTCAAATCAGAATCGATGAAACAGGTTGGCCTACGGTCAGGTTCGGTTCGAGGTCAAACCCAAAGGTCGGGCAGGTAGATAGACGGACGGCTACGGTGGACGCTGTTTGGAATTGGAGCGGTGAGAAAAATAAGAAGAGGAAAAGTCTGGTTCGAATTTATTTTTAGTAGGCCTACTTTTTCTGTTATCAGTTCTTCTAGTGCTTGCGGTTTGTGCCCAACCAGTCATCACCAGCGAGACGAGGAGTCAGTAGTCCGCGACGGAAGCATGTTCGCCGACAAACATCAGCAATGTGCGCCATTGTCTGTTCTACTCCATAGCTGCACAAAGGATCAGTAGCCTGCTCCCATTTGACGAGGTTGTAGGCACAGGAGGCCTGGCCCATCCTGTTTTCAGTGAAAGGCCAGGGCAGAAGTTGCAGGAGCAGCAGTTGGTAGCAGACAGATGCCTCAGCTCTGGTGGAGGTTTATTCTGAGAGATGGAGCAGCTTGAGTTACAGAAAGCGATTACCAAAATTTTGAAGATGAGGTGACATGAGGGTGGAGAAGTGCTCTGACGGAAGAAGAGCGGATTAATGGAGTGGCTGGAATTGTGGACAAGTGATGAAGGTAAATTGGAAGAATGGGAATGAGTTGTAGTTAAGTGCTTTTACTTAGGACGCACCTTTTTAGAACTGCTAGATAGTCGTGCCGCAGCGCCTTTGTGAAGTTCCTCAAATGAGCTATATAAGTTTTTGGATACATAAACACTAGGTTATTTTAGCAGGCGAAGAGATTTATGAGCAGGAGTGATGTGGTTAGAATATATATATATATATATATATATATATATATATAATATAATATAATATATAATTATTCTAATGAGTGCATGCGCAAAAGCATTTGGGGTGGGCTGGAGACTGATGAGTGGGGTGGTGTCTATGTTTAAGAATAGCAAATTGCAGTAATCCAGGTTAGAATTAGCTATGAAGGTGGGGAAGGTGGATGATTTTTGAAGTCTAGCATGAGGTGAATTCAACGAAGGTCAATGATATAGTATGAAGGAAGAGCGAGAAAGATAGGTAATGTGATGGGAAAGGCTAATTTTTTGTTTAAATATCACACCTGTGTTGCGGACAAATGAATTTTTCTCATGAATAAATTGGGAACCTAATTTCCATTAGCCAAAATTTGTCCTTTTCATTAACTCGTAGCCTACAAGCTTTATCTGGTCCAGCTTGTTTTAAACTATCAGTGCTTCTGTAACGATTTCTTAGAGCGCTGTATTTGCGAGCAATTTTTATAATTATTGAATCTATTTATTGGTACGCGATTTCAGGTTCATGTAAAAGTTGTCCACACTTCTTCGTCCGTCAGAATGTCCTGTTGAAAACTGCAACTCACGAGTATGCTTCCGACTACATTTATTTAATTTAGCAAGGCTTACTTACAGGAATGATTTATTCAGGATACGCAAAATGGAAACGGTAGGCCCTACCCATGCACAGACATGTTCAGGCCTACGTGTGCCTATATGTATTCATTTCTATAGACCCACGTGTTAAATAATTTATATACAATAACAGGCTCGCCAGTATCCTTTTTCTTTCAAATCAAGTAGGCTAAACATTTGCTTTATTAGGTTAGTTTATTTTCCTCAAATACATGATACAACTGCGAAGATCAAGTCTGAAAAATGAAAACCAGCGCAGCATGGAACAAAGTAAATTATAAAAATCAGGCCATAAGCAATTTAATTAAAATGATTTAAATTTAAGGCAGTTGTTCAAATCACACGATGTGCAGTAGAATCCACAATTGCCTACTTAGCACATAATAACGATGTTTCGGAGAACTTAAAGCTAAATATGAGCCAATGCGTCATAAACACCGGAACGATATTTCAACGTAATCTGTAATTTGTCTCACTGTCAATTAAGAATCTTAATCACAAGTTTCTAAATCACGTTATACAGCGGTGTTTTGATGTCGTATTACTTAAGCATAATCGATAATGAACAATTGAAGCGTGTTCCATGACAGTATGTAACTGTATGGAGATGTTCATATTGATCACAGTTGATCAATATTATCCAGAAGAAAGAATGAAGCAATGAAAGTCAGGTAGAGCGTCACGTATGGCGTCATTATAGTGGCATCCGAAACGTGTGGAGTAGTAATAGCAGTAGTAGAAGTAATATTATTAGTAGTTCGAGATGAAGTAGCAGCAGTAGTAAGTTTACTTGTTAGCGTATTATTCTGGGTAGAGCTGGTAGCTGAGGAAGAGCCTGACTCAGTTGAGGCTTTGGTTGTTGATAGGTTCTGATTTGAAAGATGCGACGATGTCTTAAAACTAGAAGTGCTTGATGGGCTAGATACAGAATTGGCAATAGACGTATCGACACGAATAGGCCTACTGGAAGGGGTGGTAAAAGATGTGTTGGCTTGGTATGATATCGGTGCAGAGTAGGTGGTAGAAGTTTCCTTATTGGACAGGGGGTTCAAAGAAGTGCTTGAGGGATATGACGAGGAGTAGGTAGCAGAAGCAGAGTAGGCGTTAGGCGTGTCCTTAGAATCTGTGAAAAGGGAAGCGAAAGAGCTGCTGTGATCATTTGAAGCAGAATATTTGGTAGATGTGTCTTTAATACTGTTATAACGTGAATTCAAAGAGCTGCTCGATTCATTTGATGTGGTTGCAGAAACTGTGGTGGACATGTTTCCTGTAAGACTGTTGGACAGTGAATTCAAAGAGCTACTAGGCTGATTTGATGTGGTTGCGGAATTTGTGGTGGTTGTGACTTCCTTGAGATCGTTGGAAAGTGACGTCAGAGCGCTTCTCGGCTGAACTGACGCAGAATCTGATTGGGTCGTAGATGAGTCTTTGGGATTATCGATGAGGGAGATCAGAGTGGTGTGCGACTGGTGTGATGTAGAGGCAGAAGAAATCTTCTGGCCAGCAGTAGAAACGGTCTCCGTGATATCTAAAGCATTAAGCAAACAGCAGATCGATTTAACAAGCCTTTACTTGCAATCACGATGATTACAGTTTGAATGGAATTTTAATGAGTATGCGTAGGCTACTTTCCCCTCTTACAAGAACGTAATTGGAGACTTTGTGTCATCTCTCAAAGGCAGTAACTAGTGTGGATAATCAGATGGTGTCTGTCTGCTCATATTCACTGCTTTTTGATAGCCAAAGAAATATTGTCGCATACATCTGTACTGTAGCCATTAGCCAGCTCTAGGTCGCCACTATTGCCATGCATAATTGCATATGTTGGGTGTAGCTGGGGCGCCACCGGTACTTTAAACGCTAGTAAACTATCATAGGATGGAGATATCCGCCACATAATCACCCCTATTAAATTTAAAGTCAATCGGTTGAGTTTTTAAATTTATAAAGAGGCAAAACAAACGTCGTTTCCCATACTTAAGCAAGTGGTCGTTTACATTAGCTGCGCTGCTGCGGCAGCATGTGATGCTATCCTACCTGTTTGATAGTCATCATAACATCATTGCGGCAGATTTATCCATAAACCTTAATATGAGCTGTTCTCAGCAAAATGTTTTTCGAAAGGCTGATATAACTTCGGGGAATGTTCTTCAAGGGCATTATTAAAGGCAGGATTATCTGAAACAAGCGCTAATGTATTATCTTAAAGCCTCGAAATTTTGACTCGGTTTCACTGGTTTGTATGTTCAAGCAGAGTCTGTCGAGAAAGTTGAAGTCTGATTACATTCTGTTGACTAGAAATCGGAAATAGGACGTTTGTCGAAGGGTTCAACAAATACTTGTAAACTCTGATATAAACGCATCAACTAGGTTATAGGCTTATTATAGATTATAGATTATACGTGTACTTCGTGACAACTCACTTTTGAAGACTTTACAGAAGGAACATAAGACAAAAGCCCTATCAGTTAGGGCCTTTAAGGGTCTCAAAGTTTTGCCTGTTTTAGGCTTTTGACATTCTCTTCCAAAATTCAGTACAACAGACCAAACTGGCCTCAAATTCTGAAAGTGCCTCTCGCAAGGTTCTAACTATTGAAAGACTAAGAACTATGACGCAGGCTGGATCATGAACATAGAGGAGTTGGACTAGGGCATCGAAGCTTATAGAACAGAACAAAAAGCAGAGAAGAGTGAGGTCATTGTATTTCAGAACCTGTGTGTAAGGGCACTGCATAGAAGAAGAATAGTACACTATGATTTCGACTGCAGATGAAACTGAGAATGAATGCCGCCTCAGAGATGCACTATGATCCACTCCGACTTAAACCTATATAAAGAGGAGTTCTTCGAAAGAAATTGTAAATGCACGAATTGCAATTGTAATTGTAATCAGCATAAAACTAATTCTGTGGAAGCATAATTAATTGTAGGCTGGTTAAAATACAAATGCGCTATAAAAATGCTCTCAACTGCGTCTCTGACCGAATAAGTAAGAATTAAGTTTTAAAAATTGTGCATAGTCTTTACAACTGCGCAGTTGGGTTTCATTACTGGACGAATAGGATTTCATTTGAATAGCCTACACCAGAATGGCTGGTATAGGTACGTAACTTCTTAGATCACAATTAATTTGGTATTAATTTGCCAATATTGATACTGACCCACTTTAAGGTAAGGTATGATTAAAGACGAGCAAATTAGTTTAGGGCTTACCGGTAGTTGATGCAGCGAAGCATTCTATGGAACTCCAGAGAGTCAATATCAGGAAGAAAATAAGTGTAACAGACTTGATGCTCATTGTTGATGTGTCTAAAATTCAGTAAACTCTGTACTTAGACAACATAGGGTCCTTTTAAAACGAATGCTAACTGCCAAATGTCCGTCTTTCTAGCTGACGCCGGTTTTATCTCGTGCTCTCGCAACGTTTTCTATATGCGTTAGTCAGAGTATATTACTCGTTTTCGATTTTGCAATATCTCGCACCAACTTTAATGAAACTTTCCTGCTTAAATATTCAGTAGTTTAATATGTACATAAATAGATATACATATGTGTATATGTGTAATTCTCTGTATGATTTAATTGCTCTGTAGAATGATTTACCAAGTGTATGAAACTAGAACAAAGGCGTATAATAGCCTTAGCGTATTATGCAATCGTGTGCAGTAGACCAAGGAGTCCTGCTGTCCTATTTAGAGCCTTTGGTATGCTCGGCATACATATACGCCACAACGTATGCATATATAAAACTACATATAAATAAAAAAAATAGAGAGAGAGAGAGTAAAAAGACGTATTGTATAATCTTCTATGCAATTTCATGAAGCTACCTGTTCATTTCTATAAATTCCTTGACTTCGGAAATACCTCACTGTGAGTGGCAGTGCGACTGCATCTCACCATTGCGCACAAGGTACGATTCCGGTGTTATACGTGCTAGTAGGCCTATTATGTGTGAAATTGATAATTCGTTGCGAGACATACTACCCATAATCGGTGGTTAAACCGCTCATGCAGAGGCAGTTGATCTTCAATTTTTGCAAATCTGAAACCGAAACTTATATAGCAGATAATCTTCTATTCGCTATTCGGATAATACACAACATACGTGAAACACGATGCGTATCGTCGATTATTTTAACCAAGAACACATTTATTAAAAAGCAATAAATAACATGTTGCAAAAGACTAGGCTTAAATCAATATGTCAAAATGATTACATATAAAAAACGCAATAACAAAATAAAAAAATACCAAAAGTTATATGCATAACACTTCCAGATAAAAAGACCAGTAAACTAAGATCTTCTGAAACACCGCGAACAGTCTTTGATGTTGTGCTTCACTTCCTTTACAAGGACAAATGAAAACCCAATGGAACATTTGAACACCACCAAACAGTTTCGGTACTGACAGTGCCATAACAGGAGATTATTATAATGATGAAATTTTGCAATTATGTCGTGACTATAATATTGAGTTATCTATGTTGCACCATAGATTGGATGAATTTATGATGATTGATTTTGCTAAGGGCTGTACTTAAGCCCATTTAATTTTTCTTCCTTTTTTCTTTCTTTTTTGATTATAGTTGGTTGTACTTTCTGTATTGTCTACCTTCCTGGTGAATAAACGTATATATATAACATGCAACCCCAGAAACATTCCCAGATCGCCTTTCGTGCTTCCGTGGCTGCGCATGTTTTCAAGTTCTGCATTTGCCTAAGTTCTCTGCAGCATGACGAACCTTGGCAAACCATGGCTGCACGTAAGTAAGTGGATTCCACGCAAGGGCAGCCCAACAATAGAATGAAAAGAAGGGAGGAAATGTGTGCGACAGTCAGATATCACCTTAGTGGAGTGCAAATCAGGTTTGTACTGCTAAAGCCTCGTTCACGTTCATCTGTGCTAACAGGCGGTGTGTGGATGACGCCGATAAGTCTTTTCATTTTCTGCACTGAAACATCAACACCCTTAACATCTTTGAAGTCTCGGTATTCTTACTTGAACCCTTTAAAGGGCATAAGTGCCCCGGACACTTGTACCTTATGTAAAAGCACAGTGAACACAAGGAAATCCAACTTAGGGAAGAAACCTTGTTGTTATAAAAATAGGCCTATCTTCAATTCGGTAAAAATGGCATTACGATTGCCGTTACCATACACGGTAAATTATCCGTGGCAAAAATACGGCCACTGCCCGTACTCTGTAAACTGTCCATGGCAAATATATGGCCACTGCTCGTAAACATAAACCAGATATATCTCATGCGTCAGAGCATCTTGTCCTTCTACTGGACAACTGGACAACTGGTGATAGGCCAACGGATGCCGATCGGATTTTGAGTGGCTGATCTGCCTTTTAAGGTGACGGGTCTCCTCTTCTGGGTGGCGGATCTCAAATTAGAGACCCCGGACCTAAGCTCCTGCTGAATTTAGCCACTGATTTAAGGAACGAGTGTTTTCTTGTTGGGTTGGTGTCGTTTGGTTTGTGCACCAGCCAAAGAATCCTTCAAAACTGATGCCCGTTTCTACTGGACAACTGGTGATATGTGGAGCGGGGCATGAGTGAACGATAAAGTTCATAAACATGACTACTATGTACATTCTAAGATCGAATAAACAATGAAACCAACTTCAGCTAGAACAATATAAGCCAACCAAAACTTACATAATCATTATCATCATCAGTATCATCATCGTCGTCGTCGTCGTCATCATTAAGTCGGCTCCTCAATCTGGAAGAGCCTGACACGCAACCTGCGACATGAGCATCTTGTCCTTTTATTTCGACAGTAGTTGAAGACTATTCTATCTGGTCGTAGTCTTCTGTCGTCAGTTAGAGATTAGGCGTGTTCTCTGAAGATGCGCTAAATAAATGTGCACTTTCGATTACGATAAAAAAAACAGCGTAGCAGTAAACTATTGTTCCTATAGCTCGTTCTGAAAACTCTACAAATTCGTTATTTGTCGGGATGTTCGCTAGAGAATTCTTGCGGCCTCAGTAAGAACCACCTTCGTTGCTGAAGTTCAACTCAGTCATTGTAGGCCTGAGCAATAAACGAGTGGGTCAATGCATTCTCCAAATGTCACCGACAACTCTGCTCCTTTAAGCAATGCCAATTCTGGTAATAACTGTTATCTCTCAAAGGGTCTTCACAGATTCGTTCCTACAAGTCCCAGTTCAAGAATAATTGTTGTCTATGATAGGGTATACACGGACTCGGCCCTTTAAGGCTGTGGTGACCTTTATATCGAGGGGGCGTTGGCCGTGTATCCGGCAAAGCAGTTGACAGAAACATTAAGACGTCTTTTAATATAATTTCTTCTTTTTAAACCCAATGTAGAAAATAATGATCACTTCCATATTCGATCCCTCCGATACCTACCCGCCAGTTTAACTTCAGCTTTTATTTAAGTTTAAATTCTGATTTACTTAATTTGTATATAGTCTAAATGATAGGTCTATCGGAATTGCAGACATTATCCGTATAAACGGATAGGAGTATGCTGTTTTATATTTTAGGCAAACTTACTGTGATTCGCAAAGTCACTTCAGCTAAAACAATTAACACAAGACTTCTAACTTCTGACGTGTGACTTTCTGTATTCGATCGGCTGTAGTGTTTCTGGTTTCCGAAAACCGCAACTAGCAAATAATCTGGTTTTGGTGTAGTAGATTACAGCACCGACAAAGGCTGACACATGTTTACATACCCACATTATCGGTCGACGCATATCATGCAAATATATACAGTAGGCCTTGTGTGTGCCTCGGCTCATTATCGATTATATGCTATTACTGCAGTTGGTAGATTGCACTGGGAAGTTGTGGATTTCTTTACATTTTGGAACGAATTAATACACACCTCGTCTAATTTGAAATTTAGTTTTAAAGTTCAACGCAGTAGAATAATGCTAAATGGAAACGGAACTGCATGTTTAGATCGGATACATAAATAATCGCTCATAAAATCAAACAAAGACTGCCTGTGGGCCTACTGCATAGTTAATTGCATTCTGTCTGGTTTGATCTCCAGGCGATATTAATTTTTTATTGTGATTATTCATAGTTTCGCTACATAAATTAGAAGTTATTTGGCACGCACAGTTGTTTTCTGAGTTTATCACGGCAGGTCCATCGATTGCCTCATCGAATGGATATGCATACAGACACATAGACAGACAGGCAGGCAGGCAGGCAGACAGACAAAATGGAAGAGAGGCAGTGTGCAGCACATAATAAGAATAATAATCCAATAATCCAAGTTCTTCTATAGCGCCACAGTAATGATTCTAAAGGCATCAGTAGATGGTCGCTGCTAAGCAAAGTCGGCGTGCCAACCAATTTCCATATTGAATCCGGTCAGAAACCAAAAGAGAATCCGAGATTTCATAAGTACAGCTTAGTGAGGAAGTTAGTCAAGAAAAAGACAGGTTTTCAGTCGGAATCTAAAGGCCAACACCGATTCTTCAGGGCTAACAGACAGACGGAAGAGAGGTCCAGAGTTTGGGGCCAGCAGTGGAAAAGGCAGGCTCACCAAGAGCTCTCCTTTCCTCGGTTTGGTCAGAGTGGGGCAGTTAGAGAACCTTTCTAACTAACTCACTCTGATCATACCGAGGAAAGGAGAGCTCTTGGTGAGCGTGCCTTTCCCGAGTGCCTGGTCGTGTAGTCTTGGGAGTCAGTGTGAGACAAAGGTAGCGAGGTGGGCAAAAATGTAGAACCTAGACAATTAGCCCGGCCTTAAAAGTGTTCTCTTTCTTTTGGTAGCCAGTATAACGATTTCAGAACTGGAGATATATGTTGATAGCTTGGGGTTTGGCGATGGTTCTGGCTGAGGTATTTTGGAGTTTTTAAGCTTCGTAAAGTTAGCTTTTTAAATGCAAATAAAAGCGAGTTACAGTAGTCGAGACGAGACAAGCAGAAAGAGGCAGAGAATGAGAGAATAGAGAAGGAATAGATAGGTAAATGAGAAGACAGAGCTAGAGGAGAGACAAATGAGCGGAGAGAGAACCAAGAGAAGAAACAGGAGAGAAGAGAGGAAGGTGAGAAGAAGAAGAAGAAGAAGAAGAAGAAGAAGAAGAAGAAGAGAGAGAAAGAGAAAGATGAGAATGGAGTGAGAGGTGAACAGAAAGAGGAAAGATACAGGAAAAATGTCAAGCAGGAGAGAGATAAAGAGAGAGAGAAAAAGAGAGAAAGAGAGTGAGAGAGGGAGGGAGGGAGGGAAGGAGGAAGGGACGGAGGGACGTAGAGAGGGACGCAGGGAGGTAAGGAGGGAGGGATGGAGGGAGGAACGGAGGGAGGAACGGAGGGACGGAGGGAGGGAGGGAGGGAGGAAGAGAGAGAGAGAGAGAGAGATAGAGAGAGAGAGAGAGGAAAGAAAGACAGGGGAGAAAGATAAGCTCTAGGATGGTCAAATGGAGAAGCAGAAGATGGCATGCTTATGGGTTATCAAACGCAGAGTAAAACCGATGCATAAAAGATGTGTATGCATTTAGACAGTTAATATAGCTTTTTAAGGTACCTCACGAAAGCGATGCCTACGCTAGCCTAAGTGATGTTAAAGTCATTAAGAACAAAAGTTGTCAATAATCGAACAGTGCTAATATAAATAGAAGAGTCACCACTGATGAATGAATAAGGTATGATCCTTTAATTGATTGAGACCTTTGACCTTTGTGGATCAGAGGAAAATGGGCACCACGATTTTTAGGGGCGTGAAAGACGTTTCAGTCATAGTTTGCATAGATGTGCTGTATACGACTGATTGGCGAGAAGTGTGTAGTCTCGGTTTGTTAGACATCTCAGCGGCATTTTGTTTTTTTTCGGTTCAACATTGTCTATATGCCTACAAGCAAGCGTCAGAAGGCCTCTGAATAGCAGCCTTGGTTTCAACTCACTGATCGGAAAATGCGATTCTGGTGGAACTATAAGTTAGCTGGTTAGTTAGCAATCTATACACTTAATATAGCGCCATTTGCCTACCTCACAAGGGCGATGCCTACGTTACCCTAAATGGTGTTAAAGTTGCGTGACAGAAAGCGCAGTGACCGGAATTCAGCAGACGTAATCACGAAACTTATATTCTAACGGGCATGATATTCCAATTATTAAAGCGGAAAGTGTCTGCTGATGATGATAAATATCACACCAGAAGAGAGAAACAATCGACTTAGATTAAGTATATCTTAAACAATTCCCTCAGTTGGCTTTTGTTAATTTGCCCTCTAGGTCACCTGCTATATGGTATGTAGACCCACAGAGTTAGTATAGGGCATACAAAGCCAGTATACAGCTAGAAGGAGTTTGCCAAGAAGTGCTAGTAAAACCTGTGTATATATAGGCCACTACATCTCATCTAGAGATGATTTGATGTTTGAGAAACACTCGGAATAAATTTGAAAGATCAATATGATGTAATAAACTTTGTTCAAAACACTCAAAAACACGAATTTTAAATGTAAACAGCGTAAAAATCGTAGCAGATATTATTACCAACATGGATTTGGTTACTGTGAAACAGTGAAATTTATTTTACTTTTTTAAAAGTACTTACTACGTGTACATTGTGAATAAATCTCATTTGATTTTTTATTTGCTCTAAAACTCTAATTTCCGGCACGCAAGCGCAACTGTATTGCATAAAACTGGGGCTCGTCATCCGGGTTTCTTGTCTGTATCGTTTAGCCAATCCTTCGTGTCATTGACATTTCATGCACAGTTTCACAACCTAACTTCTGAACAACTGTACACATTCTTATAATATTGAGAAACTCAAAGATTACGTATTAAATTGGACATAATGTTTTCAAAAAGTTATTAAAAGCGTTCATAATCAGAGTTCTTGACCACATTTAGGCAAATATTTATGACATGAAAAGGTTTGAAATAAATAGATGTGATCAACATAATACCGCCGAAATAATAATTATTACAGCAACGAAAGTGGTATACAGCATCATTTGTGACGTCTTTGCAACAGAAGACGATGCAGACTTAGTACTAGGTTTGGTAGTAGTTCCCGTGGCAGTAGTAGTAGTAGTAGAAGAACTGGTGGTAGTACGAGTGAAATAGGCAGTAGATTTTGTAGTAGTAGCAGCAATCGTTGAATTCCTTGTTGTAACCGAGCCTTGTCCAGTACTGACTTCTGGGTGACGGGTACTGTTGTACTGAACAGTCGAAAGCGAAGCTGTTTCGTTTCTTTGGCCTTGAGTGGACTTGTATTCAGTGAGTTGAACAGTCGAAACTGAATTTGTTTGTTCACTTATGCCTTCAATGGATTTGTGTTTAGTGGATTTAACAGTCAAAAGTAAAGCTGTTTGATTATTTTGGCCTTCAGTGGACTTATATTCAGTGAGTTGTACAGTCTGAAGTGAAGTTGTTTTGTTTTTTTGGCCGTTATTGAACATGTATTCAGTGGGTTGAACTGTCGAAGGTGAAGCTGTTTCATTATTTTGGTCATCAGTGAACATGTATTCAGTGGGCTGTACAGTCAAAAGCGAAGCTGTTTGATCATTTTGGCCTTCAGTGGCCTTGTTTTCAGTGAGTTGAGTAGTCAAAGGCAGAGCTTTTGGGGTATTTTGGGCCTCAGAGGATTTCTCTTCAGTGAGTCTAACAGTCTGAAACGAAGTTGTTTGGTTTTTTTGGCCTCCAGTGGACATGTATTTAGTGGGTTGAACCGTCTGAAGTGAAGTTGTTTGGGTTGTGTGACCTTCAGTGGGCTTGTATTCAGTGTGTTCTACAATGTGAAGTGAAGTGGTTTTGCTATTTTGGCCATTAGCGAACATGTATTCAGTGGGTTGAGCAGTCGAAGGCAAAGATGTTTGGTTATTTTGACCTTCAGTGGACATGTATTTAGTGGGTTGAACCGTCTGAAGTGAAGTTGTTTGGGCTGTGGGGCCTTCAGTGAGTAAAGCTGTTTGGTTATTCATTACATTAAAGGACCTGTAATCTGTGAGTTGAACGGTTGAAGCTGAAGCTGTATCTTTATTTTCGCCTTCTCTGATTGTTGTTTCATGGTCAGTTGGAATCCTGAAGACAAATGGCTGAATGGTTTCGTCACTGGTACCTAGAACATCAGGGAACATATTGTAAGCACGTGTGCATTATGTGTGCATGCATGCATGTAAGTATATATATGCATGTATGCATGTGTATGTATGTTTATTTGTGTTTTGTATATATGTTTGTATGCAAGTGTATATGTGTATATATACATGTAAGTAAGTTTGTACATATGAATGTATGTATATATGTATGTTTGTAGGTATATGTATGCATGTACAGTATGCATGTATACATGTATGTATGTATGAATGTGTGTATGTATGACATTGTACGTGTTCAAGTATGTATGTATGTATTTTTGTATGTGAGTGCAATCTATGTGCATATGTGTGTATGTGTGTGCACCTGGACACTTGTATAGCGCCTTCCAAGGACCTCTGAAAGCCCTGGAGCATGGCTACCTTACAGGTCAAAAAAGCATCGTCTTATATTGGCTGAAAGTGTTTGTTTTACATCAGCAGAAACAGTATGATACTAATATGATGCTGATATCGTACAAGAGGAATTTCATTATAGCAAATATCACTGAGTATTTCGTTGACTACGAGAATTTATACATCACTCGTTTAAAATGTGTACTTAAAGGTCAAAGACCAAGAAACTAGGTCTGTAGGTCCGGAGTTTGAATCCGGTGGCATTATTTGAGATGGTGATCATCTACGCCATATTTGAAAGATTTGAAGAATGTTTATTATTATTATTATAAGTTATAATAATAATAATAATTTTTGTTATCATCATCATCATCATTTTCATCATCATCATCATCATCATCATCATTATATTATTATTATTATCTTTATCTGCATTATTAGTTGTTTACTCGAGGCAGAAATTATCCCTTATTATTGTAATTATTATTATTATTATTATTATTATTATTATTATTATTATTATTATTATTATATTTGCATTTATTATGTGCTCGATGTAAGTAAATATGAATCTGAGGGACGAAGCAATTGTGAATGGAGGACTTTCTCGAAGTCCCTACAGAATGATCTGTTCAGAGGAGGCTCAAACCCATACCCTACGCGCTCTTAGTCGAGTGCCGTAACTAATGGGCTACCGCTGCCCACTTGATTTGCTGGTTTACTTGTATCATTACATATCGTAACCTTTAACATTCCTTCAATTGGGAATTTTTTAAAGTAGTATTTGCTGTTTTTACTAATATAAACGTCGCTTGGTAATCTAAATCTGAGGCGCCTAAAATCATACCGATTTTGTCATATTAGAGTAAAGTAGTCCAGCTATAACATCAAATCAAATCTAATCTATCTAATCAAATGAGTTCTATAGCGCCGTTATCAAAATGCACGACAGCAATGGATGGCCTCTTGAAGTTAGGCCGTAGCCAAAAGTCGTAATGTATCGTAATCGTAAACTCGAAATTTCTAAAGCTCTACTTAAAAGCTAAGCGCAGGGCACCAGTTTATTCACGAGCGCTGCGTCAAGTCCGTGGGATTGTTCAAAATGCCATGTCAAGACCCAAGTCCGGATGCCAGGAGACCAGAGAGAGGAGGGAAGAGGAGGCGAGGGTGGGAGGTTAGGGTGAAGAAGCGTTGAACAAGCGCGATCAAAATGCAATAGGTCGAGAAAAGTAGGTCAGGCTACCGCTGGTAAGCAAGTTGAAACAAATGAGTCATAGTCTACTGAATTAAAGAAATAACTGACAGAACGCAGAGGGGTGGGCAGTGAATTCCAACGCCTCGGATCAGCCGCCAGGAATGCCTTTGAGCCCAGCACCGCCACAGCAAGAGTCAAAGTGTCCGTTGATCGAGCACAATATTTGTCGGTATGAGGGGTGAGCAAGAAGCAGAGATAGGTCGTCTGATTTGAATGTAATGCGATGTGAAAAAACAGGTTTTAAACTAGAATATTTGCTCGACAGGCAGCCAGTGTAATGAATGCAATATGGGTGTAATATCTTGATAATAGGCAATGTGATGTATATCAAATGCAAATACTCTAATTATATCTATACGCCAGAACATGGACATGACGTCATCTGTCCAGTTTGTTCATTAAACAGACAAGTGTAAAATTATATGCAAGGTTAATATTTTAGTTTAATGAGTGTAGTTAAGGCGCCGTCGATAACTAGATCGCTAACAAACTTCGTGTAACTTTTAGGTAATCCCATACGCCAAATTCAACTCAATCAGTTCGGGATTTTGAATGTAGGCCTACGGAAGGTAGTATACCCCGTTCCTCGTGCTTATGTTAAAGATTTAACGTTTATGTAAGATTTGTGAGCACATTTTTGCATCAAATTTAAGTTATGGGCATAAACTTCTTAAATGATGTCGCGTTTCAGCATCATTGAGTGCAAAAGTTCTGAAAATGGGTCCAAAACTAGACAAATTAATTTCGATCGACTGCTTCCAAAAAGGCCATATATGTAGCTACATTTTTCTTGAACCCGATTGTACAGAAAGTATAAATACTCGAATACACAACTTTTTTCAAGAACTTTTGTTTTATATATATATATATATATATATATATATATATATATATATATATATATATATATATATATATATATATATATATATATATATATATATATATATATATATATATATATATATATATATATATATATATATATATATATATATATATATATATATATATATATATATATATATATATATATATATATATATATATATATATATATATATATATATATATATATATATATATATATATATATATATATATATATATATATATATATATATATATATATATATATAGGACTGTAATCACTTGTATCTTCCGATTTATGGATCGGAGTAATACTTGCAATTTTCATTGCTTCTTGAAAATACAATGGTTGCAGTGCAAATCGATCGATTATATCAACAACACGCGATGTTGGCTCAATCAGATAATCAGTGCCAATCTTAATAATTTCACCTGATACGCCATCACGACCAGTAGCTTTTCGAACACTTAATTTATCTAAAATCTTTTATTTCAGCTGTTTATCATGATATATAACTGTTCAGCTGGAGTCGAATTCTTTTCCTGTCGAGAACAAGTAACCTCAGTCAACGGGTGGCTTCATCCAGCTCGTTGTTTTTAGCCTGCACTGCATTTTCGGGGATCCGGTTGTAGCTGATCTGTAATCGAACTGACATCTCTGATGGTTTTATCCTGTATGGACAGCATCAGTTCTTTTGAGGAGCAACGATCTCCTATGATAGTTAGTCATCCATCATGACCGTTACACTCTTCGTCACGAGCAGCAGTGTTTGTCAATGAGAGAGACAATGTTCTCACTGAAGCCATGAAAACCTCGTCGATATTCTGCTTTACATCAGTTATGGGAAAGGAACTGTAAGACTCACTAGCTGTAGCAGTTAGGTAATAATCAATTTCAAATTACCTGCTGGGTAGGAGCTGACTGACTTCCATAAATCTGACATTGTCCACAACAGACAGGCAAATAAAAGCGCCTTGGACTTCATTGCAAATTTGTCCAGACTGTCTGGAATATAATAAAGACGACAAAGTCGTGTGGCTATAACCGAGTCTCAACGACCTATTTTAATTTTATGCGTCTGTTTTCTTATTGTCTTGTCACTCCAAGTTTGATCAGTTTGAGGAAATTTCTTGAGCCAGTCCATAAAAGTGCTGCCAGGGTAAGCAATTATGATTAAGAGCCGAATCTTAATGTAGCAACATAAGGATTAAAAAGTCTCACTCTTTCTTGCCTCTAGTCACTCGGCCTCCGGTTTCCTACGCCTAGATTTTAACTTTTATTGAACGTAAACTGAAAATATATTTAAACATAAACTTATAATAAACATAATCTTATAATATATGTAAACATAAACTTATACGTAAACATAAACTTATAACATATTTAAACATAAACTTATAATATATTTAAACATTTAGGTCTACTTATAATATATTTAAGCATAAACATAAATTTAAACACATAAATATAAGCTTGAACAGGGCATAACGTAGGCAACGTAAATACGGGCCCACAGGGGCCACACTGCGAGGACCTATACCTGACAGTGAAAAGTGTGGGCCCGCTCAGAGTCGCATGATCAAGTACGAACTTTACCATTTGAATACTCTGCGGAGAAGTTACGTCACTGTATGAGTCCCGGTTGTAAAACATCTTATGTACCTTTCTATTCGCATTTATATTGAACTTTTTGCTCTCTTATACACAGCTTTGAAACAGAAACTACTTACCTTCTTAATTAAAAGAATCGTCTTGTTTGAAACGAATAATCGCAGGCGTACACATTAACTTATTTGCTTTATATAAGGAAGCGCAATAACGATGCTGGTACGCAATAAACTTTTAAACCGACTAATAAATTACCATATAAATCGTTATCAGATATATATATATGCTGAGGTTTTGATTTATATGCACAGAAAAATATTTAGACCTATGTACAGTACATACTAGCGTATAATTTCATGCATAGGCCCATCATTGGCTACCGGAGTTCATGGGTTTCCCAGCATGCGGTAGCTTGAGTTTCTTTACCTTGGCGGCCATTCGTAAATTGTAATTGTAATTTGAGATTTATAAAGCGCCTCTTACAGGATAAACTCAACAGAGGTGCTTCCGACCCGAAGGAGTAAAATCACTGTTAAACAGTACAGTCTTCAGGCGTCTACGGAACACTGCGAGGGGTAGAGAAAGGAGCTCAAATCGCAATTCTTGAGGGAGACGATTCCAATATTCCAAAATTAATAGTGGGTGTTGAGTAACTCTGTTATACGCCTACAGTTGTCACATTTCATATATATATATATATATATATATATATATATATATATATATATATATTAACTCCGCCAAAGCCGGTCCCAAGCCCGGTTGAAAAAGGAGGAGGGTTGGGGCGTGGGGTTAGCAGCCCCACCCCTGTAAAAAGTCCGAAACGCTACAGAAACGACAAGAAGGAGCCATTCCGGTACAAACCGGCGGAGGAGAGAAGACACACCGCCAGACGGGCGCATGAAGGTTTTGGGTGAAAGCCGCAAGGAAACCCAAGAACGGAAAAGTCTGATCTTCAATGCCAAATCCCAGACAAAAATTGGAACGTGGAATGTGAGAACACTGTTCCAAGGTGGCAGGATGAAGCAGGTGATGCGAGAAATGGAGAAGTATCACCTAAACATCCTGGGCATCAGCGAAATGAGGTGGACCGGACAGGGGAGGTTCACCAGCGGAGGTACAACAATACTTTATGCCGGAGGAGAGGAACATCACATGCACGGAGTCGGGCTTATGCTGGACGGAGCAGCTGCGGGAGCACTGGTGGAGTGGAGGCCGGTGAGCGAGCGTATCATCTCGGCAAGATTCCGAACAAAGCATGCAAAGGTGACGTTGGTGCAGGTCTACGCACCGACGGAGGTGGCTGCGGAGGAGGAAAAGGACAGATCCTACGAACAACTTGAGAGTGTAATCGATGAAATACCAAACTACGACATCAGGATCATTATGGGAGACTTCAATGCCAAGCTGGGCGGGGACAGAGGGGGAATGGAGAACACAATTGGACCGTACGGCTCAGCAGAGGCGACAAATGACAATGGCGGGAGATTGTTGGCTATGGCAGGTACGGGAGGAATCGTAGTGGGTAACACATTCTTCGCGCACAAGAGAATACACAAGACAACATGGAGGTCGCCTGATGGGAAAACGACAAACGAGATAGATTATATATGTATCAGTGGCAGATGGAGATCGGCACTACAGGACGTGAGAGTATACAGAGGGGCAGATGTGGGATCCGACCACAATTTGGTGGTTGGCCGAATTAAGCTGAAATTGAAAAAGATGACAAGGACGGAGCGCATAAAACCGTTTGCAGTGGAAAGGTTAAAGAGCAGAGAAATGGCGGAGGAATTTCGACTGAAGATTAGAAACAGGTTTGAGACACTGCAACATGATGGGGACCACGAGGAACAATGGGAATTATTCACTAGAGCAGTGAAAGAAAGCGCATTGGAAACCATAGGAAGAAGAAGGGGAACGAGAAAGGAGAGGTGGATAGGAGAGAAAACGTGGGATCTGATTGATGAAAGAAGAAAAGTAAAGAGCATAAGAGATGCAAAGAACGATACCGAACAATGGGAGACAAAAAATGAGATATACAGAAGCCTGGACCGCAAAGTGAAGAAAAGTTGCAGAAGAGATAAAAGAACATGGATGGAGGGAAAAGGAAAGGAAGCCCAGGAGGCGGCGGACAGAAATGATTCAAAGACCCTCTACAGGATAGTGCGCGAACTCACCAACTCAAAAAGCCACGAAGCGAAGGTGCCGATAAAGAGTAAGGACGGACGAGTGCTGACGACCGAAGAGGAACAAAATGCAAGATGGGTTGAGCACTTCAGTGAAGTCCTGAACCAACCAGCACCGAACAACCCACCGAACCTGGAGGGTGAAGAGGCAATGAAACAACCGAACATAACCTTGGAGAAGATAGATATAGAGGAGGTCAGGAGGGCGATAAGTGCATTGAAAAACAACAAGGCAGCAGGGATGGACGAGATCACAGCAGAAATGATAAAATGCGGAGGCAGGGCGATGGAGGAAGAGCTCACACATCTGTCCAATTTGGTATGGGAGAGCGAGGAGGTCCCAGAGGATTGGAGGAAAGGAGTGATCGTTAAACTGCCCAAAAAGGGACCACTGAGCGATTGTAACAACTGGAGAGGCATAACATTGCTGTCAATACCAGGCAAAGTGTTCTGTAGAGTGCTGATGAATCGACTGAGAACAGAGGTGGATAGAACTTTGAGAGAAGAACAAGCGGGGTTTCGACCTGGAAGGTCATGCAACGAGCAGATATTCACACTAAGAAACATAATCGAACAGAGCAGTGAGTTCAATAGGGAACTGTTGGTAAACTTCGTGGATTTCAGGAAGGCATTTGATAGCATAAATAGGGATACGCTCTGGAACATAGTCAGACTATATGGAGTGCCGGAAAAGTACATAAACATCTTTAAAGCCCTGTATCGGGACGCCAGTTGCTGCATCAGAACAGAAAATGGCAACACATTAATGTTTCAAATAGTATCAGGAGTACGACAAGGATGCGTTCTGTCCCCATTCCTATTTTCCATTGTCATGGATTACATCATGAAAAGAGCAATGAACGAACCTACTTTTGGTGGGGACAGGGGAGATTGAAGGATTTGAACTTCGCAGATGACATAGCCCTGCTGAGTGAAACACACATGGATATGCAGAGGATGACTACGAGGTTACAGGAGATGGGGGAGGGGGTAGGACTATGCATAAACAGTGCGAAAACAAAGGCCATGATCGTCGGAGACACGGAGCACTCAAACATCAGGATAGGCCAGGAAACTATAGATTATGTTAGCAATTTCCCATACCTGGGAAGTTTTATGGAGAAGGATGGCGGCGTAGAGATGGATGTCAAGACAAGGATTGGTAAAGCTGCATCAGTCTTTCAGAGAATGAGGACAGTATGGAGATCGGGAGCGTTGAGAAGAGACGCAAAGATACAGTTGTACTCGACATTGGTGTTGCCTGTGGTGTTATACGCGAGTGAGACTTGGAAGACAACGGTGAAGACAACAAAACAACTGAATGTCTTTCATAGGAGGTGCCTACGATCCATACTGGGCATCTCATGGAGGGACCACGTCAGAAATGAGGAGGTGCTGAGGATGGCGGGATCGCAGGATCTTGAGCATATCATCGCGGGAAGAAGAGGAAGACTGGCCGGACACATTCTTAGACTATCGAAGGAGAGAATTGCGAGGACGGCGATGGATTGGGTACCGGAGGGTGGAAGACGTAAAAGGGGACGGCCGAAAAACACTTGGAGGCGAGCTTTCAGGGGAGATCTGGAGCGGATGGGATTGGACTGGGACGAGGCGCTGGTGATGGCTGGTGAGCGCGTGGAATGGCGAAGGCTTGTCGACCAATGCTCCGATCGGAACAGGAGGATCTAAGTCTAAGTCTAAGTATATATATATTGGCACAATATCAAAACTGTTATCTTTTATAATGTAAGCTCCTTCATCATAATTCCATGCCACGCCAAAGCACTTATTAAATGTCTAGATGCTTACATAATGCATAATGCATAATGCATAATGCATAATGCATATATATATATATATATATATATATATATATATATATATATATATATATATATATATATATATATATATATATATATATATATATATATATAGACATTTAAATGTCTAGATGCTTACATAATGCATAATGCATATATATATATATATATATATCTAGACATTTAATAAGTGCTTTGGCGTGGCATGGAATTATGATGAAGGAGCTTACATTATAAAAGATAACAGCTTTGATATTGTGCCAATTGCCATCTTCAAATTGTCAAAACTTTCCGATTAGTGCTTTATCAACCGGCACTTTGGGGATTTGTACGCATAGAATGAAGACGTGTATTTCCTAATTTTGAAGAGCAATTCAAACAGAAGCATATGTCTTAATGTAGGTTTCTTTTCCGGTGCCAGGCTTACAAAGAGGGTTGGTGCATTCTTTCCTTACATCTAATTTCAGTTAAGTCGTGTCCTGTAGCGCCTTCTCAGGTTCGAAGCGACTTTTACGATTGTAAAACAATCTTTCCCTAAGGTAATCTAATCTAATCTTCTCTAACGCTATTTAATAACACCACGTATCATTCGATAGCACTCCAAAACAGATTCGCATTCCGGTTAATTCCAAGGTTAAGTCCGATGAGACATAAAGGTAGCCTAAGGAGAATAATCACGCCTATGTTGAAACCAAAACGCCTTGACTCGAGAAAGGAAAGACACTACAGGCTCAGCACTCAGCAGTGCGAAAAGATAATGGAAGTGCACTCCATGCGCTTGGCCCGGCAACATGAAAGTCCGGTTGCCATGAACAGTATTCACTCGAGGCATGGCGACATAATCTACATTTTTGACATCTACAAGGTTGCTGGTTGAGCTCTTAAGGCAACTCTCGGTATTATCTCACTTCTCGCTATCAATATCACGCCAGAAATATTCGTAAAGCGCCGTGAAACCTATTTGTGTCGTCTTCCTTTTGTTGTCTGACCGCTGTGACCCATCCACATTTACGATTCCTCGCACAGTCTATGGACACATGGCGTGTTAACAAATGACTTGACTTACTACTACTACAACTACTACTACTATCATGTTATCGACACATTGATAATTACTGAACATAGATGATTGGTGTTGCTCGTCCGCCAATATCGCGATGGTCCACAGAATGTGATGGTGAGAGAGAAAAGCTGCTACTTGCAGCATCTTTCCTGAGACTCTTTTCTCAGAAGAGAGGTTTGTTTTAATTTTATCGTATGTGTAAGGCTCGGGGTGCGCGATAGTTTAGTGGTTAACGTGTTGGACTGTCAATCCAGAGATCGGAGGTTCAAGTTCTTGTCATCTGTCTGCCCTCAAAATACTGCAGAGTCGATGGACACTAAGGAAGCTCAAAGATGGCGTCAGTAGTTGGCGTTTGGAACAAAGATAATGGACAGTGTGCGGAAGCCAGCCATTGGCGACTCTTCCAGTTCCCTAAACACTGTTTACCTCCTCGTAAACTGTTTGGTGTCAATGACTAACATCATACATACATACATACATACATACATACATACATACATACACACATACATACACGTATACATACATAGGCCTACACACACGTACACACATAAAAATATTTTTTTCTGTTTATATATATATGTATATGCATCTTTATATTAGTACATGGATTATATAGAAGACCTATAAAACAGAATTATACATTTTTTTAAATACGTTAATATAAAAACACTAATGTGCGACGCCATCGTTATGCATCAGGTTGCACATAATCGTATAGATCTGTTTGTGATGCAGTGTTCAGACTTTATTGCTTGTTTATTAAAGCCACAGCTGTATAATTTCATTTCGAAATATTCTAGATAGGCTATATACAGTTCAAGCATTAGCATAGACATATGTGGGAAGTAGAGTCCAAACCACGTAGATTTAGTTGTAGCTGGTTTGCATCTAAATTGCTTATAGCATACTTATCGCGGCCTCCTGCTGCCAGAATCTTTGGGCAACCTACGTGAGTGAACCTCAAAGCCGGAACCCCGGCGGTCGACCCAGCTGAGCAAGAGTCATGTGTAGGATGTTGATAGATGCCTTGTGCATTATACACTGGCGCTATAGAAGTTACCTAGTTAATTCATGAAAATACTTGTCAGTCCACAAGACAGAAAGGCAGCCTACGGTGGATAAGCAATTTGAAGACGGTAAGTTAGGTTAGCAGTGGAATAAGGACGGCTTGTTGGTGGGCAGTTGCAGAAGATGCCAGGTACAGCATTTTGAGATGCTATGCTCATTGTTGCAGACGGTGGAAACCAGAGGCGTAGGAATAGATTGTGCAGGTTGTGCAAAGCACAAGGGCCCACGAAGCCAGAGGCCGCCTAGGTCTCAAGGGGCCGAGGCTCGGTTGCTCAATTACTTAAAACTAAATAACCAAAGTTGGCACTGCCCCTTGGGAGCCCCTCACTGAAGCTGGAAAGCGTGTCGGGCCCCCTTCACGTCATCTAATGGGCCCTTATTAATATAGTCGAATATCACAGAGTAGCGTCCACTTTCAGCGAAGTTTGTCTACATGCTGTTGCTGACATTACCGGAGACATTTGCTGCGTGTGAACGATCATTCTTGAATCTCAAGCTTATAAAGAACTACTTTCGAAGCTCCATGTCTTAGAAGCGACTTAGCGATTTGGATGTTTTGTCAGTTGAAACTGAGCGTGCCAGGCAGACTGATGCCCCGAAGATGGTGAATGTTTTTGCACAGCAGAAGGGGCACAAAAGCACGTTTTAGGGGACGACTTTTTACGCCTCCTTTTGTAGATCATTCTCAGTGCTCAACTTAGCGCGTAATGTATGCGAGTGAGTCAAACATCTGTGAATATGAGTCGGATGAATGTGATTGCCTTACAGTAGGCCTATAATAACTGTCCTAAAGTTAGGCATTTGATCGCCAGTACACGTCTGAAGTAGCCTAAATAGGCTTATTTTTCAGTAGTTTCCATTTACCGCGCTATCGCAACTTGTTGTGATAACAACGAAAATTTAGAGAAGTTAGACATGGAAAGTGGGGGCAGGTTGGGTGAGGTTGGGGTGGGGCCCATCGCATTCAGGTTGCACAAGGGCCCTCGGAAGGCTAGCTACGCCACTGGTGGTAACTCATATCATATTTGAAATCGTTTTGGTATGGTCATGTGTGTGTCTTTGGTATGATCATAATGAATCTATTTAAGTGTAGCCTACATAGAATACTTTATTGTTTATTTCAAAATAAAAAAAATTATGTTCCAAAACTAATAATAAGTTCCTACAAGTTGATGACTTTGGGTTCGGTAGAAAGCTGGCATGTTTCTTTATTTCTTTTTTTACGTACTAATATTATATGATGACTAGGCATCAAATGATGATCAAATGTCATTCTGTTTAGAACCTATCCAAGATTTTAAAAGTGTACGTGAAGCGTATTTAAAATGCGATAACAGCATAGAGGAAGTACTGATGAAATTACTCATATAACCGGAAGTCAAGAATATTCTAATACGGAGAATTAATAAGTGTACTCCAATCGCGGCCTCTCTGAAAAATGAATAATTTGTTGCAGGGCACTTTCAGTATTTACATAAGAATAAACGTACTTCAGTTTACGCCGCCGTATACTTTGATTGAATTATAAGATTACAAATATTAAGTCTACTAGGCCGGTGACAGCTCCGCTTGCCTAGGATCAATATTACAATCGGAGTCTACGGTGATTAACGATACAATGAGACTGAACTTAAAGAATGCAAAGTGTGTGTAACTAAATGCAAATAAATGCAAATATCACATCAAGTCGGTTGACATCAAGTCAGATTTATCTAGAATCCGTGTGTGCACAAGAAGCTTAATTAGCATTTAATTAGCTTATATCCTTATTGACTTGACTACGGTTTGAATTTGGTGCGCCATCGATAGATGCCTTGTGCATTATACACTGGCGCTATAGAAGTTACCTAGTTAATTCATGAAAATACTTGTCAGTCCACAAGACAGAGAGGCAGCCTACGGTGGATAAGCAATTTGAAGACGGTAAGTTTTAAGTTGAGAACAAATGACAGAAGTGCAGAGGTGAGTAAGTAGATTCAAATCACCCGAGTTCAATCCAATGTCCAGAGTTAACATCATGTTCAAAGTTGCTGCTACGTGCTGCAGATCCAACCGGCCCTCCCTCGGAGATGATAGAAGACGCAGCGTCCGGATGTCCCCAGGCCACCAGAAGATCTGCTCACAAATCATTCTTAAGTCTTCGGAAGGTTGGTTGTAGACCTCTAAGTGGTGGACGGTCAAAAGCAACTCCAAAGATTCTGCCTCACTCCTGCATCACAGACTCCGAGATGAACCGGTTTCATCTAAGACTAAACCCGATTTGGTCACGTTTTTTAATGACGCCGTCATAGCAAGATGATTGGCATCATAACAGGAGTACAATAACTAATGTCTGCTAAACTCAAGATTAAACCCGGTCGCAGACAACACATATAGGCCTTTAAATCTCTCCGCACTGCTTCAGCTGAACACAGTCAATCGTACTAAAGGTCGACCTGTGAAAATTACATCTGTGAAAATTACGTCTGAACATTCGAGAATCCATGTCAAAGTTTTAAGGATCCTGAGCAAGCAGTTAGCGCTGTTTTGAAGACAATCCAACAAAGACGAACTCACAACTAGGCCTACTGTTTTCAAACTATGGGTTAAAACTTTATCTGAAATCAACTGCTGCTAATAAATATCAGAGTTAAATCCAATTGTGCTGTCCTCCAGCTCCAACACCCAACTCTAACTAAATTACAAAGTAAACAATTTATATTGCGCCTTCAGAGCCAAACCGCGATCGTTTGATGCTTCGTCCTTGAATATTGACTCGTCATTTACTAGCGCTCTATAAAATTAGTAATAACTATATTGCTCGAACGTGTTCAGTTTTAGCTTTCAGAATTCTGTCTGTATATTGCGCATAGTAAATTCCATGATATTTTAGTGCAGTTCTGGTAGGTCTAATGGTCAGTGGGAGATCAGAGGGCAAGAGAAAGTTCACCCACCTTCATAGTCCGAGACTGAGAAAACGAAGTCATTAACACTTCATATCCTTAAGAGGTTGTTCTGCTTCTCGTTACGATTACACTCATTTTTGATTAAGAGTTCAGCGTGAATAGCTCTGCCAGCAGTTATTAGTCTTAATTATAACAGTTAGACGAGTTGAATACAGCTCTCCAAGTAATCAAACTAAAGTAATTCAAATTATCATTCAGCTTCCGAAGTGTTTACACTTCATTCGCTGGGGCGATCAAGCATCTTTTGCTTAATTTTCTTTGTGTTCATTTGTTTCAACCGTTTCCTACGTCAGTGAATTAAACTCAATTTCATATTTTCATTTTCTACCTTGACTAATTGTGGCCGCTCTGACAAAATGAGTCTTAAGTCGCTACACACAATTTTTCAGACTAAATTTGAGGTTGGGGTGTTTTAAGTTGAAATATAACAGATTCACTTTTTAACATGTAACGGTAAAACATATCCTAACCTATATGTTTTTTATTTAGATGTAACCTTTTGATGCTTGTAAATGCTTAAATTTCATGACTATAAGCCTACCTTAATCGAGATGAGCGGTAATAAAAATCATATCTATGGTCAAAATTTTGCACTAATCTGCTGAATAACATAAGACATATTACACACCCGATGAAAGATCATGGTCTGCCCTTTCAAAATATTTAACTGATATGATTATTCTCCCAGGCGCTAGTATATGAGAAGGCTTTATTCAAGGGTTAGGCTACTGCTAAGGAGATAACGCGACCAATCGATAATAATAATTAAGCGCAGTTTACTCTGAATTTAACATTGATGATCATTATGTTCAAATGACAATAATCTCCGGAACTACTTGCAATATTTATATAAACGATTCATGTTTTAACTGTAAATTAAATGTACTATTTTATTAAACAAAGTTCCGAATAGGCTATATGAAAAATAAAATTCTACCCAAGATTCATTTCGTGAGAGCCGGTCAACATTTGTTTAGGCATAACCTACAGCAGCTTCCTGAAGGCCTAATTTGCATTTACTAAATCAAATTGAATGTCATTCATTCGTTTCCTGTTGTTACTCTTTGTTTAAGCCTAACCTAGATTACTAACGGTATAATCTCGATCCCTTTTCGACAGTTTCCGCCTATACGCAGCTGTTACCGTGCTATGACCCAATGTTCAAGTTACTCGGATAGCCTAAAGTATTCCACGTTACGATGCAACGCAAAACGTAAGAATCAAACAACTTTGTTAAAAATCGAATTTTATTCCAGAAAATAACAAAACTAAGCACGTTTATTGTCAGAAAATGTCACAAAAGAACCATCATCGCCTCGTAGTAGATCAACAGCAGCACACTGGAGGGAAGCGAATAACCAACTGAAGGACGAATTTTGCAGCGCCCGAAGGACCATAGACGACTAATTCGTCAAAATAGAATGGTGTCGACTAGTGCAAGAACTCGCAACATGATGAAAATAAGCCAATTATAACCTAATTGATCTCTTCCCCTAATTTTCTTAAGCAGGCTTAAGTGTCTCAGATGTGCCGCTGCGCATTACAAGATATTCAGGTTCTGCGTCATTCCTTCATAACCACACCTAGTTTTCAAATATAAAAATTAAGGTCACTTACATGAACATGTATTTTTACAATTGCACTTAATCTCTAAAAACATTCAATAATTATATCAACCACGCAGCCATGACAGCCACATTGGTTGGACTAACACTGGGCCAACAACTGCCATCAGTTTCCACCAGTGGCACACGGTTGACTTGCTTTTGGTCCAACGAACGTGGCTTGGCCATCTTGGGAAATGTAATGGGACTTCTGTGTGACAGGATTTCGTACAGGTAATTCGACTAGAAGTGACTAGCGGCTGCCAGAGGGAAAAGGGTTCAATTTGACAATTAACGAGTGATATAAGTATTGAATGATCAACTATTTGTTCTAAAAAAATGTTCCGCCATTTGCGTCATCACATTCTGCGCTTCCTTGTCGTCTACACAGTCCAGTAGAGCGCAGACAACGCCGACGTCATCATGACAAGGGCACCAGACATCACTGCCATGGCTGCATTTGGTGCAGTCGTAGTAGTAGTTTGGTTGGATGTTGTCATGGTAAAAACTGTTCCTTCTGTTGATCCTCCAGTTGATCCTCCCGTTGCGCCTCCTGTTGATGCTCTCGTTGTCGCTTCGCCTGAAACGAGACAAGGCATTTAGCTACATGCTTCCGCCGGAAAGCAACTGTGACAAACACAGAATAGGAAAGAGTGCTGACGAAAAGGAAACGTTGTGAAATAAAACAATTAGAGAATTTGAAAACACTTCTCTCGGCTTCATCTCATAAAGCATTGACCTGACGAAGATTTAGCAGCTCACCCGCGCCAAACTGAACTTTAAAATGCGTCAACTAGCTGGTTTTGCTGACGCGGTTTTGGTATGGCGCCGAGAAATCTATATTTAAATTTTAACAATGACTGATCCATACAGATGAATTGTCATTGTGTCTATCAGAAGCATCGCCTGTCTTCTGTAGGACGGTAACCGGCATAAAAATATATTGACTGATGTTGGCATTGAGCTTCACTAGTTTTGGAACAATGGATCTCTACTCGATCATCCTCTTACCTCACTCTTGCCCGTCCCTCTGTAACTACTCATCTTAAGTCCTCAAACCGATTCATTCACTACACTGCATCTCTACTCTGAAACGATCTCCCTCCTGAATTTCGCAAATTCTCTGCTCCTTTATCTCCTTCCGTCGTTCACTCTGTCTATTACTCCTCAGGTATTTCATTCGAAACTGAAGTCTTACGTTTTCAAGAAATCCCACCCTGATCAGTCTTCCTATTTCTCTCAGCTTAAACACAGCCCATCCTAACTTCCTCTTCCCTCCTCTCTCTCTGGTCTCCTGGCAACCGGACTTGGTTCTTGACATGGCATCTTTGGACAACCACACGGACTTGACGCAGCGCTCTTGAATAAGCTGGTGCCCTGTGCTTAGCATTTAAGTAGCGCTTTAGAAAATTCGAGTTTACGATTACGATTGCTATTACGAATACGGATAAGGAGATTGCCCAATGCGCAAGTCCTGGATCACAAGCAGCGGGAAAACCTATGCGTTATGGATCGACATCAAGTTGTGAACTGAACTATCGTTCAACCGGTTGCTGATGAAGACAAGACAAAAATCAGGTCGAAGAAGACAAGACAACAGACAAGACAAACCCCCAACACAAAAAGACAAGACTAGAGTAAGGTAAAAGACAAGTCGGAACCTCCTAGGCGAGTCCATGGTAGCTAATTCATCTAGCCTACCATACCATCATCCATTGATGTCATTATGTATGCTTTTAACACTTATGCCTGTGAATGTAGGTAAAATTGTGTAGCACCTTCTGAATATCTCTAGAAAGTACTCCTCGCTATGCAACAGACAAGAAAGAAGACAAGATATTGATTAGTCAGATCGTTAACTGGCCCAGTGGCCACAAGAATTATGTCGGCTATCAAACCAAGTGAAGCATTCGCACAAACACCTGGCGATCTTGTTTATTCAACAGCAGCCTACGCCGTTAACAGTTGAAACACTTCATCTATGTTAACATGACCTCCGACCCTAGACGATAGGCCCAATTATCAAAACGTTCTGATTTTAGTCGTTATCTAAGATAAATCGAAAAGTTTATCATGAGATATGACGGTCACAATGGTCATCTGTTTATACGCAGCCGACGCCTTCTTTGCTGAATACCGGACGATGGGGGGGTCTCGATTCGTCCTGAAATAATCTGTAGATATCTGTGTCTCTCAGTTGACGAGATCTGATTAAATTCATATACACATCCGAAAATTTCCAAACAATTGCTCTGATTCAATTCGTCTCGTCTGGCTGTTTCGGCGATTCTGAGGCCCGGTTTATAGTCAGCCATATTCGGAATACCTTGCGTGTTTCTGATGATGCGATTAGTCACGAGCAATAAATTTCTTGGTCTGTCTAACTTGTAGGCTGTTGACGCACAGGAAGGCGGTCTAGTAAAGGAGGTCAGATAACTTCGCAATGTCACTGTCGTGTAAATGCAATGGGATTCTGTAGAATTACGTGGGGGGATCGGGAATTAGAAAGCTGGATATTACAAGCCATCGCTTGATCAGCAGGAATGCAGTGGCAAAGAGAAGTAGCCTAATAGCGCAATACAACATGCTGAGACACATATCAGATACACAATTCTCTGGCCACATCTTCTAGTAAGCTTCTAGGGCTGGTCAGTTTTTGAAGAATTTGAATTGCATATCTTCAGTATGACATTTACGAGGTCATTATGAAACATTTCTTTATCATTCATGCTAACAGAGTTACGGGCCAGGAGTTAGAAGACAACACAACAGGCCATCTCTTGGTTAGCAGAAATAGTCTGGCCCAAATAGATATTGAGTAAGAATCCTTATGGTAAAAAGGTTTTCCTAGCCTAATAAACCAAGAAAATAATCGCAGCTTGTACTGTTTGCGTAGCTTTTTTGTTTACCAAAGTGTGTACGAGACTGTGCAGTAAAGGATTGCGGCTAACAGAGTCCGGCTGTGGCAGACCTGAAGTCAAGATATGGACGTGCGGTTGTTCGTAAGTGTAAATGTAAATGAACACAATATGGCAATGATTTTTGGCCCTCCAAGAGGCCAGAAGAGACTTTCGGACGCCCTCGCCATTTATGGACAAGAACAGTGGAAGCTGACCTGCACCCACTGAACTTCGGGTTACATACGGCCTGGAGACGAAAACAGAATAGACCGCTAGATACACGTTGTGGGAAAGGGAACGCTCTAGACATGAGCGCGCCACAGATGATTACAATGAAGACAATATGGCCTCGACCATCATTTTTCAACGAATTTATCCGGTGAGATCCTTCACCACCGCTGCCTGTTTGGATGAGCGCCACGCCATTTTAGGTCCCCGTGCACGGACCGTGCTATCCTGAGATTCAAATCACTGAAATAAGTCACGATCGAGCTGCGAACCGGCATCCTCACTCACAGAGGTACTTTGACTGATGTACGCTTTAATCAATGTAGCTAACCAGGCCAGTACAGTCGAAGGAGGAATTTTACATAATTTATGAATGTATATTCCACAGAAATGTAATTAACCTCCGTCTACAGGCTCTGTGAATTTAACGTGCTGTTGACAACAAGACCATTCCCAAAATTGTTAGCTAGGGCAGTGGGCTTTAAAAACAGCGCATCTGAATGATTTCGCAATTTAAATTAGACCAATCACATCCTTCTAGCCACAAGGTTTCGGGTGGTTCGAACACCACTCCCACAAGGCCACGCTTTGATCATCACAATCAATCGAGCCTCTGTTAGGCTAGCTATAAAAGCATTCGAGAGGCGCTATAAAAATGTTCAAAATCATAGCTCTGATATTCTTGTTCCCACGAACAAGAGCCCCTCTTGCTTTATTCTTCAAATCCTCCCATTCGGAGCTATAGATACGACAGCGGCACAGTTTATTGCGCCTAGTATGAGGGTCAACTTTTAAACCGACACGCTGCTACGAATACCAGCAAGATAATTTCATCCATTCAACAAAAAGAGTCAGAGTCAATATTTTAGTTTATCAGATTTTGAAACTTACTCGTTTGGTTAGCAAAGCAGAAGGCGATCACAAATACCACAAGAAATCCGAGCGAGATAATGGCTGCCTTCATTTTGATCCACCTACTGAAACAGTTCAACAGAATTAAAATTAACACAGACCGAAGTTAAGAGTTACTATAGCTTTTTTAAAATATACGACAAAATAAGTTGAATCCTAATTTAGTCACAAATTATGGTGCTCCAAAGTTCCAACAGAATTTAACAACACGGATAGAATGGGCAGCGATAGAATTTACCGATGACTTGTTAACCCAATTATCTTGTTACCCAAGTTCTGTCATATTAAATTTAAGAAACTTGTAAGTCTATATGCCAGGTAGATTATAAACGTGTACATCTGTGAGCAAAATAAACCTTGTAAACCTAAATGCCAAATACAAATTTTGTAGATCTATACATGCAGTATAGAAGTTTGTAAATCCAAATAACAACTAAATGTTTGCATATCGATGTATGCCAATTAAAAGCTTGTAAACTGTAAGTCAAATAAAGCTCGTAAATTTATTCGCAAAATTAAAACGTGTAAATCTAGAAGCCAAATAAAAACTTGGGAGTATAATATTTTGTCATTTCAGACTACAGCAGTTTTACAGACTACAGTCGTTTTAACTTCCGACGTATGAACTTCAGGCATGCAAAGAAGCTGCCAATTAATTAGTAGGCCATAATACTAATGAACAGAGTAGATGAGCGCTATGCCAAAACAAATTATTGTAAGGATATTTAAACAGGAACTTTCTCATCGTGGTACGATTGAAAAGGCGGATATGTCGGCGACCGGAATCTCTTTGACGAGTTTAACGAAGAAATCCTTTTATAACGGACAACAAGCCTTTACTTTTGATAAGGACACGCCTATTATACCACAAGTAGCCTTCTTCTGCCTTTTGCTAATGAGCCATATTATGTGGTCTACCATTAATCACTTGACAATTACACAGTTAATGGAATTGTTTACTTGATGACGCGCATTTGCTCCCACCTTTGCACTTAGGTCAGCTATGATTCCACAATTTGACATAAACTAAATTAATTAACGGATATTTTTAACAGATAGTCTGAGCAACTTTTCTCAACAAAAAAGAAAAATTTCAACATATTGTCTTCTGCAAGTTATGTACAAGAAAAAGAAAAATTCTTATAATAATACTTGGAGCATATCATGTAAAAGAAAAAAGAACTCGAGTCATGCGTTAGTCTATTTTGATAGGTTCCAAAAGTTGCTAAAATAATGCTCAGACGCATACACATAGGCATACGCACACACTGTGTCCTCCTCGAACCCAGTATACTGGGAAATTCTCAATAATAAACGTGAGAATGGTGTAAATCCGAATATTCATTTGAAACAGTGTACGAACCAGCGATATTCAATCCTAACACTGAGTTCTGTCTTTTCGAAAGCTGTATTGTTGTTAACATTCGTTAATGTAATCGTAATGACAATTTACATGGTATCGTAGGTAGCGATCTTCTTCTTGGGTACTTTGCGGAAATGCTAAGTGTTAAATAACAAGTCTAATTTCAATTGTTTCTGAAAGCATGAACACTTACACGCACCTGCTATGGAATGTTCGATCGAAAAATTGTGATTCCTCTCAGTCTTGTTGCCTGTCAGTTGAAGTTCACTGTTTCCGAGCAATCTGAATCGCCCCGTACAACATGGCCTTTTTTAAACAGCCGAGATACGCTCGCGTGGACACAACGGGCGACATAACCTATAAATAGAACGTATTGTATTCTGAACGGGCAGGCTCATCTAGGCTAAAGATGGGGACGCTAATATATCGGTCAATTCATGCAGCATCCAATCCACTGTCTCCGCCCCCTCTGGGATGCGTCAGACTGTGAATCGTAGGCTGCAGTACACTTCACCCACTCCACTGAAGCGCGGTTTAGATTTGAATGGACAAAGATCATTAAAGAGACAGAGCGTAAAAGCCCGAAATCGACTCACCTTTACCTGCGCCTGCTGTGTAGGCGGGTACCTCAGAGAACCTCGGGCTTTATTATGACGCATGCAGTCACGAATGCATTAGCTCACGAAGCATGTGAATGTGTGTATGCATGTGCGTGTACGTATGTATGTGTGTATGTATGTATGTCTGTCTGTATGTGTGTATGTATGTGTGTATGTATGTATGTATGTCTGTCTGTCTGTATGTATGTATGTATGTGTGTATGTATGTATGTATGTATATATGTATGTCTGTCTGTATGTATGTATGTATGTATATCTGTCTGTATGTATGTATGTATGCATGTATGCGTGAATGCATGTTTGTATGTATTTATAAGTGTATGTATGTATGTATGCGTGTATGTATGTTCTGTGTGCATAAGTATGTGTATACGCATATGTGTATATGTGTATGTATGTGTGTATGCATGCATGTATGTATGTCTGTATATGTATGTGTGTATTGATGCATGCGTGTATGTATGCATGTATACGTGTAAGACGGTATGTATGTAATTTTATGTATGCATGCATGTATGCACAATGTTATGTATGTATGTACATACATACATGTGTGTATTTATGCAAACTTCTAAAATTGTCATTATAATTTCTAGGTGCAAAACCTAAAATTTATTTTAATAATATTCTATCATAAATAGCCTATCTATGCTCAGTTGCACCATTACCCGAAAGTTAGGGTGTGAGACAGTGGCAATTGCAAACTTTAATTTTGAGTAGCGCTCTAATCATCATGATCATCACCACCAACACCACTATCACCACCATCATCATCACTAACATCATCATCATCATCATCATCATCATCATCATCATCAGGCATCATTCCTTGGTGCTAGATGTTTGACGGCAATCGGTGCGAATAATTTATGTCCACTCTATTTCTGTCTGTCGTGAAGTCCTGTTTTTCCTCATATTTAATCCTAATCCGAATCTTGTTAAGTCCTCATTTATATTCTTCATCCAGCGCAGTCTTGGTCTTCCTTTATTTCTACCTCATTCATAAATTGCATGCAGTACCTTCTCTGGGAACCGATTGTCAGGTAATGTTTGTTCGTGACTTTATCTGGCAGACAGCAGATACTGCATGTTTGTATGCATGTGTGTATGTATGTAAATTTTATATGTATGTATGAGTGTATATATGCCTGTCTGTATGTGTGTATGTATGTATGTGTGTATATATGAATGTATGTATGTATGTGTGTATGTATGTATGTGTTTATGTATAAATGCATGTATATAGGTGTTTATGTATGTATATGTGTATATATGCATGTGTGTGTATGTATGTATGTATGTATGTGTGTATGTATGTGTATATGTATGTATGTGTGTATGTATAAATGCATGCATATAGGTGTGTATGTATGTAGGAGTGTAGGCATGTATGTACGTAAGCTTTGTACGTATGCATCTGTGTATGCATGATTGTTTGTATATATGTATATGTGTGGTAATATGCCAAATAATTGCCTGCACATTATGCCATATTATTATGCGGATGTAATGAGCGTAAAGTTAGAACCGTAAACACCTTGTAACTAGACCTGTGCTCTACTTTAGGTAAACGGATGTAGTCATTTTGCAAAGACGTTCTTTTGGAAATTTTAACGATATTCTGACAAAATTGCGATGTTTCCTTTAACAACAGAATGAATAGATATTCGGGAGAATAAAGACTACATCGTGCAGTAGATAGGCCTATGGCTGAATCTACATTTTCTTTTAAATATTTAAACCTTCGGCCTCTACTCAGAAGTGTTGCTCAGCGTGAAAACCGCTGTGGCTAGAGCGCATTGCTTGTCTGGCATTTGAGACAGTATTGCCCAGGTTGGTAAGCAGAGAGAAGTAGGTCACCAGCAATAAAAGCATGTGTCATCTCGAAGTCACCGCATGTTGTATTGGCTCAATGTACTAAGCCCCATTATGGCGAATTATAGTTGCTTACGGGTCCGACTTTTGCCACAGCCTTTGGGATTCAATTCCGATATAACATCTCCCACGGACGTTCCTCTTCCTCGACGCAGCGCAGACCAGGGACTCTGAACACGGGGTCAACTGCTAACTCTGGATAGGAATCAGTCGGTTAGGCTCTGCGTGTTTGCGGGAGCCAGCTAGTGGCTTCTTTTCTCTGTAGTTATCTAACACTGTATTCGTACCCATAAACTTTTTGTTTTTAATGACTTTAACTAGAGGCTTATCGAAAGCAGTGCTGTTGTGAGATACTTAAAAGGCGCTATATTACGTGTTACATGACTGAGTAACTTATTACTAACGACTGGGAGAAACTGATAATACGTGACAGATCCATTAAAATCCAGTGGAAAATTAGTTGTTAGATTGATCTTGTGTTTGTTCGTAAGGCCCATGCATTTACAGCTATGGATGCAGAGCCACGAAAAGGAGATGACCGCTTTGGTTGCTTACAAGACAACAGCTTAATTTAAAATGCTATGATTCATCGCTAATGAATATTTATTCTACAGACGGGGTTTTTGAACGTGTTCAGTGGCGTGTGAAATGATCTGCGTTCAAGCACAAAGGAAGCAAAGTCCAAGATGTGCGGTCAGGTACACGCAGTGTGTACAGCAGCCGCTCTCCGAAGAGACACCTTGCTGGCTTGGGGAAGGTGTGGGGCATCGGCTAGCTTGAATCGACCAAATTCCCCGCGTTCAGCAGCCGGGTGTCCCAACAGAACAAAGGAGGAGAACGGAGCAGGAAGTGGTGGGGCTCTACACCTGCACGACCTGCTTAGAGCCGTTCGATCGGTCGGTCAGTGGGTCAGTCGGTCGGTCGGTCGTCGGAAATTTGATGTGGTGTTTGTTGTGATGATTATCAGTCAACAGAAAACTGGTATGCACTCTGGAAAGTTACTACGGACCTCGGTTAACACATAACCTATTTTTCATCGGACGTCACGACTCACCTACAAGCACAGATTCATGCGCACACATGCCCATCTACTGCCACCACACATCGCGGTCTACTGCAGTCAGCAAGCGCACTTTGCTAATAAGTAGGCCTACACTTACACGATGTAGGTCTCTGTTCTGTAGATGGTACCGATAATGAGACCTATTATACCCAACCCATCTTTCCCAAAACCTATCAGTCTGAAGCGGCTATATGCCCCCATGCATCCCCTATTTGCCTATTTGGTACACAGCAGATTCTACCCCGCAATACCTGGAAGCCATGTTGGGTAGAAATTCAAATGAATCGTAATTGTTTGACCAGCATAATTACTGGCAATGTCTTGGAATGACGCTCGCACATGCAGCCAGTGTTCCCAAAGACTTGAACTGTTTACAGCTCAGCTAGCAAGCATGCATGAACACTAAACGGTCAGTATGGATGGATGGGTTGGTCTGCTGTAGGCCTAATGTCGATTCTGGTTGGCATTTACAGTCTGTGATGAAGTTTTTGGTGAAACAAGGAGAGAATATTTAAGCCAGCCACAGAACTGAATGACAGCAACAGAATTCGGACTTGGAATTGCAGTCCTTTTTCCGATCTGAAATCCAAATATCAGTTATAAAAACTAAATCGTAGTTTCACTGCATTTCCTAATCTCACTCTATAAGTTTATTAACCAGATTCATATTCTTATGTCGAGGTCATAAATCCAAATCTAAATCCAGGTCGCTAAAGATCAACATCGGGAAGATGTAAAAGAGATATTTCCCCTTAGCTCCCCCAGAGGCAACCATGGGTATGAAATGTTAGCGACTTAGTGCTTTCTAATTCTGGGCATAAGAAAGTGGATGACCAGTCCTCTCCCTCACCACCTGATCTTCTCAGCGACAGTGTACGGTCAGTGTACTCATTCTGTAGTTGAGTTTGCTAAATTTCTGGTGAAACAAGATGAACCCACTGTCGGGGTTCTGAACCCCCGGCCTCTGAGTTTACGTCCAGCACCGTAACTAACGACTACCAGGCACCAGGATAGGAAAAATCCTCCTGAAAGCAGTTTACATTGAACAGAATCGATGCAATATACATGACTTTATCAATAACGAATACATAATACATCCCTCCTCGCAGCCTACGATCTTCAAGCACGGGTCTCTTGGCTGAGCCACGATGCAGAACTGTCCTGGGCTCTCGTGCATTCCACACCGCTGCCCCAAAGGAATGGAACCGTCTACCAATGTTTCTCCGAAGTTCGAACTCCTTTCCTTCCTTCAAGAAACGCCTGAAAACTCACTATTTCTCACTGGCTTTCAAACATCTGGATATCTAACTCTTTCCATCTGGCGGCTGACTATCCGCGCCTCAGATTCGCATTTCTGTGTGACTTTGCGCACGTTAAAAATTTTCGTAATAATAATAATAATAATAATGAATTTATGTATAGCCAGTTCAGCAGTGCAATCTTTGTAATAGTTCGTTAAGAATTACTGTAAGTCTATGCATTGCATACGCCAATACGACAGGACATATCCATAAACGTTGTTATTTAACGAAGGTACGATTGACTTATTAATGCTAGTAGCAGTTCTAACAACAATGTAAATAACCCAATTGATGTGCTCTATGAATGCATTCCTGCAGGAATGAGTAGCCTCATTTCCTCCGTATAATTTATAACTTGTTTCTCACCATTTCTGCTTAAACCTTTGCTGTGATTTAAAGTGCAATTAGAGATTTATATAGCACCGCTTAAAGACAAACCTATCATATGACTTCTGTACGATCGCTTAAACTATGTCAAATGTAAAAACTGTCGAAACCTTATCATGTGTGATTGCAATTCTGTTCAAGTTTCTTGATGTAAAGTAAATTCTTTCGTAAACACTAGAAAAAATTTATTTCCTATTTTCCTTCTGACAGACCCTTCAGTGGAAGAAATGAGCCCAAGTCCTGCACACGGACTGGACCAGCGTATATAGGGTAACACAGGGCATAAGGTCCATACGGGGCATAAAGTTCACTCCCATAAATTCGTTAGAAATAGTTATAATTCGGCGCACACCTCTGCAGACCTAATTTACATATTCTAGGCAACGTTTTGGTTACAAAAGAGCTGTTCGAATATCGAATCGGTGTGCTTGAAGGAGAAAAAAGGTCTTTATACCTATTTTCGGTAATTTCTTACCATAAACAAGTTTTTATATCATTTAATGTGAAAGTTTTATTGAAAAATGAAAACGTTGTTTGGAAGGAGTTGTGAAATTAGTTGAATTTTATAAACTATTAATGAACCAAAATTGAAAGATTTAGCAGTATCTCTGGTATCATGTATGTCACTGTTGTGGGGCAAATCCGACGGGGGGCAAAATGGTCGTGGTGGACGTTTTGCCCCGGTTATTTTTAAAATAATTAAATTTTGCTCGTAACACCGTTTGAGATATAGTGGGCCCGCAGATGCATGTTCGGCCATTCAGAAAGGAAAGGATTTTCTCTGTTCCAGATGGTTCGAACTTACAAGCGTAAATCACAACGTGGTATGTATGGTGATAGAGTTTTGTCCGATGCATTGCGTGCTGTTCAGCAAGGAATGAGCTTGAAAAAGGCTTCTGTCGAGTTTGGAGTTTCGCGCACAGTATTAAGAAGACATCGTGATGGAAAGGTGGAATTTGAAAGGGAACTCATTGCAAAAGTTCAAGCCATGGAAAATGCTCTGTTTGGATTGACACCTGTGGATATTCGGAGGCTGGTATTTGACCTTGCAGAGAGGCTAAATTTAGAGCACAATTTCTCAGTGGATTCCCGTATGGCAGGATTGGATTGGTCTCACCGATTTATCAGTCGTAATCCTCAACTGTGCATCAGATCACCTCAACCAACAAGCTTATCTCGAGCTGTTGGCTTTAACAGAGCAAAAGTTTGTCAATTTTTCACAGTTTATAAGAGATTTCTAAATGGCAAAAGAAATTATTCAGCTAATAGTATACGGGATGTTGATGAATCGGGCATTTCTGATGTCCACAAGCCATGTAAAATTCTGGCAACAAAAGGACAGAGGCAAGTAACAGCAGCAGTTCCGGTTGCAACCGTGAACGAGAGTATCCCTTCAAATGGTGTCCAGCGCACAGAATCTGGAAAACTGACAAGAAATGTTACCCCAAGCACTTCTCATCCAGGTCTTTCAGAAGCCATTGAACTCCTGAATGCCATGTCACCACTGCCTAAGATAGCTACATCTAGATCAAGAATCCTCAATGCACAATCTGCTGAAAACATAACATCTGCACCATTCAAGCGACTTCTAGAATTAAAAGCAGCAGAATGTGTGCCATCGAAGAAAATGAAGAACATAGCAGCACCGAAGAAATCTAATTCTAACGTTTCTTTTATGCCAAGAAAGAAGTCAAAAACCCTTACGCATGGTCCACCAGCAAACACAAAGAAAGCAGCTGTTAAAAAGAAACTATTTCCAACTGATGTCCAGGGTTTACAAACAGAGTGTGATGAAACACCTTGCTGCATTTGCCAGAGGAGATACTGTGACCCGCCATTTGAAGATTGGCTGAAATGCAAGAAGTGCATGAAATGGTGTCACGAATCTTGTGGCCCGGATGACATTAATGAGTGCTACAATTGCCTTTAGTAATGTAATGTAATGTAACAGAGCTTTATATAGCACCTTTCAAGCATTTCACGAGGTTTTGTAACCTACAATCATGAAGTAGCCTTACTATGTAGGCCTACTAACATTTTATTAAGGTTAACTTTTAGCTACTGTTTTGACAGCAACATCGAGGTTTAAAAACAATGATAATAATTTCAGCTTGATTAAACTGTAGGCTAAAGAGCCACAACTCTTCTGTCCATAAGCTTAGTGCATTAGAATTCACTAGATTAGATTAGATTAGAAGTTTTGTGTTTTACAGTTTTTGATGTCCAATTGGTGTCCTACTTTGTTGCAATTACAGTGTTTTAAGTTGTTTTTCACTTGTATCCATTTCAAATGATTGTAGCGAGATAGCAAGAAACAATTGTAGTACATGTATGCCCTATCTGTAAGAATTGGAACTTCTGGGGTAAAACGTTCACCTAGTGTCCTTTATGCACCAGACACGGGGCAAACAGGACATTTTAGGTCATCACATCTTTCACTAATTATATGCTATTAAACTAGTTTTTTGAAATTTCAAACCCAAAGTTTAATTATGCATTGGCATCGCTACATAATAAAGGCGAATTGACAATTTTATATGAATCAGCTCAATTGTTATCTTAGTTATCACCTTAACGGGTCCCTTTTGCTCCACGCTACCCTAACGTCGCTGGTTCTTAGCTTCAACGGAAACTATATTACTTTGCTTGGTGGCACAAAAATTTAAGTGACACATCGAGGGAGAGCTGCTTTGAACCTATAGCTAGATACTCTGATACAATACAGTAGCCTAGAGTACAACTGAAATTTTATAGTGACCAATTTAAAAAGTTTAGAAGTGCACACTGAAGCAAACATTAACCACAAACGGGTTGAGAGATAAGATTTCCGTTTAGAACGAAAGATAGTCTCAGAAACAGTCGCAAATACGAGGAGAAAGTGAGTTCCAAATGGCGGGACCATTAACTATGAATGAGAGCTGGCTAAAGACAGCCAAGAGGCCTAATTGACTTTTGCCAGTAAATTGTCTAATGAAATGTGTGTTAAATAAATGTAAAAGTCGACATATTTGCATTTATGGACATTTATTTCCATAAATATTTCTTTTAAGACAGCGCAGTTGTTTCGTCAGAGAATGCCATTCAAACCATCATCTTCTGTTCAAGATAAAGTTCTACCTTAACAAGTTGATCAAATGACTAAAATTTTAGATATTCTACACTTTCAAATTTTAATTCAGCGCCAACTTAGGCCAAATTTCAAAGGACAAGGTCCAGAAGTTCAGTGCATACAACTGTGAAGGTAGAGCTCCAGTCTTAACAGCTAATCAGGATCTCTTAACATCTCTTCATAACTACGCACGTTGTTTTCATCACATGAATGAAGAATGTAACACTAAAATCTAAACTATATTATTAACGTTAATTTTGGCATGATTTTTTTAAATTATACTCCAAATTGATTGTACGAATTCTGTATTGTCGATTAGCGGTTGACTGTAATTAATGGCGGCCATTCTGTTTCTCTCCTCAGTTGATTTCTGAACGGCGATTGCGTCATGCTCTATCCAATGGCTTTATCTCGACCAATAAGATAACATCACTGTCATCGACAAGAGCAACGCTGACATCAAACTGAAGAAACTCTGACTGGATGCCGCTGATGTAGTGGAAGCAGGTGTCACTTCAAAACAAATGCACAAATTAAGTAGCTGTGCGATGTTCAATGTGCCAAAGATCAATACCATTGGTTTTGCGCTCGCCTTGTTGCACTAATGGTGCAGTCACGAGCTTCCCAGAGAGACGAACGTTTTTGCATGCATGAATGCACGTATGTAAATTATAGTTGCAACTTTATGTATATTTATTTTGTGTATATGTATGCATATATTTATATTTATGTATGTGTGTATGACTGTATGTATGTATATGTATGTATGCATGTATGTATATGTATGTTGTATGTATGTACCTGTGCTTGAATATATATGTGTATGTGTGTATATATATGTATGTATGTATCTAATTATTGTGTGAAAATTTGTATAGGACATCTCAAAAGCACTTGATGGCCGTATTCATATACATGCAGCTCTTAAATCTGTTGCACAACAAACCATAAGCAGAGGACGAAAGAGAAACAAGTTGGCAGCAAAGGCTTTCAAATTTAGAAGTTTAGTGCAAATAACTATAAAAGAAAGAGTAACTTATAATATATGTAACTCAATGTGGCTTTTTAATTTCATGTAATGTTTATATAGCTCCGCATCAGTGCAAAAATGTCACCCTTATAGTCCAACAAAAGGCTTCAAGATAATCACCTGAAGTCGAAGCGGAAGGCGAAGGCTGTGCGGAGCTCGTGGTGGTGGAATCGGGTGCGACGGAGGAACCATAAACAGTTGCCACAAGAGCAACGAGAAGTAGGACGACGAGTGTGATTTTCATTTTTCTGCAGAGAAAAGGAAAACATACTGGGCTATCTGCATTCAGCGATTAATATTTATATTTGCATCTTCACGATATTAGGAGACATTATACGTTAACATTGATAGCATAAATGGTTTAATATCGTACAATTCGTGCTTATCATTCTATTATTAAGCTTCTAAAGTACAAGGTTATTTAGTGCTCACGTGTTAATTATTATTATTATTATTATTATTATTATTATTATTATTATATTATTATTATTATTATTATTATTATTATTATTATTATTATTATTATTATTATTATTAAACATACATTTTATTTATAACGCGCGTAATTAACAACAGCCTTAAAGGCGTGTGCAACGACCCTAAAAAGTCCTACAGAATAATATAGAGTAATATCATGGTTTACAGATCAATAGGAATGCACAGAAATCTAAGCAGAGCTATTAAGCATGTAAGTTTTAAGCTGCTGTTTAAAACTTGTTATTGGAAGAGTGTTATCTTTGATGCTAGTCGGGAAGGCATTCCACACTGTGGGGCAAGAGTAACAAAATCCACGAGAGCCAAATGTAGTGTCAATCTTTGGAACTATGAGATTTCGGATTAACTGAGACTGTTGTTCTTGAGAAATTTGACCTTTCAAACTCAGACCTTTTGCAAAAGCTTTAGGACGCTGACTTAGATCAGAGTAATTGGAGTTCAGAGTTTAAATTACTGGTCTCAGAACCGAGAAGTTGCCAAGTGAAACAATTCATTTCATTTACTGAAACATTTAGTGACAAGTTAATAGTTTGGCGTAACAGTTAAGCAGTCATGTAGGGCCTAATCCTCCGACGAGAAGAGGAACCTAGAATAGCTTATTCAATCACTCTCGTCAATTGCTTTACAGAAATACCCACTAAACAATTGAGCAAAACGGGTCACAAAATGAAATTAACAGTCTACTTTGGCCTTTGTAACAAATGATAACTATTTTAAATAGCATCTCGCTAATATGCGGACAGCAATTACTCTAGTAAATTTGTTTTGAAACGCATTACATTTTCCAGGTTCCTTATTGTATCACAGCTGCTGTATAAAGGTTTAGGCCCTTGGATTTTTTACTGTAGAAAAGTTGAACATCGTTTTACTTATTGAAGGTCTGAGAAGATGGACTCAATTCGGATTAACAAGAAATCAGACACTGGAGTCTAAGAACAATAATTCAGGTCCATTATGACAGGCCGACTCGAAGAAAATTTAACTAAAACTTTGAGTCTGACTCATTTGGCGATCGAATATCATCCACCCTATAAGTATATTAAGCTCTTAATTTGATCTAATTTGAAGACTAATGAAAATATTTGTCAAACTTTTAACCATTATGCTATTAAATAAAATGTAGTCATTTTTTGTCATTTTTAGTCCAAAAATAATTATATCCAAAGGGTGTAAGACGGTTACTGTTTAGGAACCTTGAGCAAGTCCTTCACTCAGAGTTATTCAGTCCCATCGAATGTTGCCTAGTCATTAGATAGTGGCGTTTAATAAATGCAGAAATATTAATAAATAATACTGTAATAAACTCGACCAACAAATTAATTACGGTCTTTGTACTTTTGCTGGTTCTTACTGAAAAAAATAATGAGCTCTAAAGCAATTCCCAGGCTCACATGTATGTGTTTTAAGAGGTTGCTAAGTAAAAATTTGTCTTTTACAATGAACCAATATTTAAGGAATTAACGCACAAACCTAATAGGCCTAAACCCCAAAATCTTTGACTGTAAAGCACTCGGGCGTTAACCAATCTAGTTACGCATACGCAGTTTAATTGATCTGTTAAAACAACAATCAATTGGCTACATACGTACAATGTAGGTGTAGGCTGTCTGTAGCGAAAGTCACACAATTTCTGCTCGCCAAAAAATTAGATTAAGCCGTTAGAGTTCCCTTGTCTTTTATAGTGTTCTAGGTCTAACCTTTGGAGTTCTCAAGTGGTTAGGTACAACACTGAGTTGCTAACCAAACATTTGGCAGTTAGATTTCCAGAGCTTTGTCTCCGATAAAAGTTGATTCATGCGCAATCCATAAAAGCGACAGTAATTAACCCCGAGCTTTGAGAACTGGTTGTCCGTATTGAGCGAACCGCTGTAGAACAGAGGAATTGCAAAATTCTTCGCCTCTAGCTTTTCCGATCTGACCAATGCATGTATGCATGTATGTATGTTTGAATGTGTGTATGTATGTATGTATGTATGTTTTGTGTGTATGCATGCATGCATGTAGTTAGATATTTCATGTAACATCTTGTAGGTATCTCATAAAGATCTGGTTATAACTGACAATTCGCAGTTCACCTTTTTGCGAAAAAACACTTATGATATGTCCTTGCTCTACAATATAATTGTGATGATCACAGTAGCTACAAAAGTGTTCTGTAATTTGACTAAAAGGCAACGATTTCTTTATCTGGTTGAAACATCTGTGATGAATTTCATAATTGTACTGTATATCATGGTAAAGATTTACAGTATACGCCCTAACACCTCGTCGATTGAAGCATCGAATCAACGCACAAATTTCACCAATTGTCTTGTTAAGTTTGCCTGTATGTGTCTGTTTCAAAACGATGTGACAGCAAATAAGCTGCAAATGTGAATTTCTCTGTATCAGACAGAAGTAGGTAAACAAACAACTTCCGTTAGATTTCAGAAATTATCTTACCAAACTACACCTCTTGCAGTCTTTTCAGTGTATCCCCGGTCTTCCATTCCACGCTAAAACCATCCTCTTCGACAAATCCTATCTTGAATCCTTAGGTTCTCCTCGGCTCTCTCGCCGCTCTAATTCCAAAGACTATCCGCCATAGCTATCTGGCTATCTACCAGCCTAACCTTTGATCTCGACCTCAATCCGACCTTGACTTTACGCGAGACTTAGCTTCCCTTGCGTGTTAGAGAAAACTCGCCGAATACTATTACGAAAAAACCAGTGAAGATCTCTCCATCAGGTGATCGAAGTCTCTGCTTAAATAGAAACTTTTATTAAGCTACACACATTTAGTGATAGTTAAACAGTTGATGAAATAAACGATTGCAGGAGAGACGTCTTAGGTTAAGATTAGTAGGAGGAAGAAAAGCATGCTCTCAGTGGTTCTGAGTATCCAAGACTGTAATGCATTTTCCCATTCAATTTGACCTTTCCCATTAATTGCACTGTTTTATGTCCTTCTCATAGACATTTACCTCTTTATACAGGCAACACATTTAAGGTGTCTTTCATTCCATCCACATTAATATATGCAAATGTGAAGTAACGCAAAGTAGGCTAAGCGTTGATTTATTAGGCACCTCTAGACAGTTTAGCAAACTAACAAAACGTTATACAAACAGCTCGTCTGTTTCATCAGTTTAGTTCTAGTTATTGGGCTGGAGTTGAGAATTGAATCATTGTAAATTTTGTAAGTAAGCTTATGCATGACACTAGCTAAGATAAATAGATTTATGGAAACAACATGTCAAAGTCTTAGATTTTTGGTAGGTAGACCTATCTATCTAATTTTACAAATGGGAAGGTTCATGGATTTTTTCATTTGACTCTGGATCTTTGTGGACAGTTTTATAGGGTATAGCGATTTTAAGGTGGTAGAAGTAATATCAATAAACGCATAAGATTTGCGCGGCTGGTAGCTGTGACATGGACAGCACCCAGTTGTGAGTAGACATGTGACAGCTGTTGACATGTGTATTGGTAACGGTTGCTTTGACAGTTAGCAATCAACAGAAGTTGAAATTGACAGAGTAAAATTAAGCGTGCCTAAATGACGCAATAGGGTGTACAGTCTCTTGAAGATAAGTATGAAATTTATTAACTTGGCTCTAGGCAAATACAAGCTTCCGTTCAACTAAGCCCTTGAGACGACAGCCTGTAAGTATAATGAACTTTTCTAATGGACTGAAAGCCCATCAGAACGAAGAGGATTCAATTAATTAAAATATACATTTGCATAACATGCTTATCCGGACAACGCGTTGTCTTCCATCAACGAGGAACTGCTGGACGGTGAGACAACCGTGAGCCATCACCATCGTTGTTCTTCATTCTCGATGCAACGCGGCTCAGGAACGCTGAGCATGCTCTCATCTGTGAACTTTAGTTTGAACTGCATTGGTTGGGGTCTGGGTGTGTGCGGGAGCCTGTCACTGGTGACTCTTCTAGTTATCTGAACATTGTTTGCTCACTGATAAATTTTCAGTTCTTACGGTCAATTAACATCGTGTTGGCTAGCACAGAGATCTCCTCTGATTAGGTTCTCCTGAAGCAGTGCTATATAAATTTCTGATTAGAATTACAAAATTACAATTACAGTAATCATATCCAATTGCAAATGTAAGTTTGAAAATACATATTCATATTAGGCCCCCTATTAATATTTTAAAGTTTTAAATACAAGCAAGTGAAAAGCGAGCGGCCAATATTATGCATGTTCATATATATAAACAAGCTTATGCCTCACAGTGGGTTTTTAAAAGATCAGCTATGACATATATATATATTGTATATTTAGGCAATGGCTTCTCGTTACATGTAGTAATAATAACTTTGGGTCAAACAGAAGGGGCCTTAAATCATCGATTACTAAAATGTTATCTGATGCAAAGGTACGCTTTGACTAGCTATCGTCTAGCTAGTAAACATCGACTAGCTATTAAACATTTAATTATGGTATCTGAATCCAGGGTTATAGTCAGATCTGCTAGTGATAGTGGCGCTTCATAAATGTTTCATTATACATCACCATACTTCCCTGAACTCTGGCTCTTACGTTCTTATTACAAATAAGAGGTAGGCCTTCCACTGAAGGTCTAACGAAAGTCGTGTGAGTCGCTCACCTTTAATGACCTGCGTGATTTTTAATTGAAGTAGCAATCTAGTTTTTAAACAGTCGGTAGATTAATTGTCATAAAGCGACGTCTGTGCCACCCTGCGCAATTGCAAAAGGTTATCTACATAGCTTTTATCAACTGGAATCGGTAACGATAAATCACAATTTGAAAGATAAGATTCTCAAACAAAGGACTTTGTAGCCGAATTTTGACCCGCTTATCAGGCAGACGACAAGAACGTTGTATCGAGATGACACGAACCAAACAATCTATTGAGGAAGAACTACGTGTAATTTAGTTAATTGCTGTTGTTAACTTCGTGCGAAGCAAAGTACAATCGCTCAATCATTTCAAACTTATGTCAGCGATAAGCTAGCTGTCAGAGAAGTAGCCCCTATCAGCAGTTACAGCAGAAATTCAACAAGACATCATGTCTTATTAATCGCATGGCTTAAAAAAGAATTGATATCCACTCCTTCACTTCATCGATCAGCAATCGTGCCATTGTATTTCAATCACTTTACATTGTTCTTCGAAAACGAGAAAGGACATCAAACAAAAGGTTAGGAAAACTGTGTAATTTTGTTTAGCGCATTAATGCTAGAAATTTGAAAAAATGAACAATTGCTGAATTTTATAATAAACTCACTTTTAAATTGGAAAGAGTAAAACAATTGTTGGATTTTATGTCGGGCGTAGGTTACAGATAAACAGTAGATGAAATCAATATGCAAACTATGTCACACTAATAGGCGGTTGGTATGGCTTACAAAGATGGCTTACGTAGTTTATATCTTTCTAAGCCGTATGTGCAAGAAGTCGTTGTGTTTATGCTACACATGGCTAAGTCAGTAATGGCTAAGTGGGTCGTACTCGATTAGCTATAACTTAGGTTGCATAGTTATGATACATAGGTTAACCCTAATATTATCACTGCACTGGTATATGAAAGATTTCCCCGAAATAGTTATGCCATCATCTTTCTTATTCAGTTATCCTACAGTTAGTCAGTCAATCACGTCACTGATCTGCTGCGCAACAACCTGCACTGGCTGCTCGTTCCTCAGCGGATCACCTATAAACTGTGCCTAATTACATACAAGGCCCTTAATGGTCTTCTACCAGATTATATATCCGACTTCTGTATTCGCGCAGCCGACAATCAGAACACATATCAGCTACGGTCCTCATCGAGGAATCAACTGCATGTCCCGCGGTCTTCCACGAAGTTTGGCGAACGTTCCTTCACTGTCGCCGGACCCACTGTGTGGAACAGCCTTCCTGAGATTGTGACGAATGCCCCATCCCTGGATACATTCAGGTCAGGACTCAAGACACATCTTTATAGGATATCTTATGACTGTAGTTGACTTTTGAACAGCGCCCTTTGCTAGCTACGGCGCTATATAAATTGTCTTATTATTATTAGTAGTAGTATTATTATTATTATCATTGTTGTTATTATTATTATTTTTATTATAATTATTATTATTATTATTATTAGTCCTCGTTCAGTTAAGCAACATAAAGCAACTGCATTTTTCTGCCTCTACGGGTTAAAAATTCTGGTTTATCCAATCATATTTAGTCATGGCTTATCACTGTCTACGTGATGACACGCTGGCATTTATCGGCGATGATAAAGTCACCTGTGCCGTTTAGTGGTAACTACCTTCTAGAAACCTTGTATCGCTTGTTTCAACTATTACAGTCAGCCAAACGCTTCTGGAAAATAAGAAATGACTACAGCTTTGATTGGATACGAGCTACCCAATGTTTTGTCTGATATTATGCGATGCAACTGCCTGCATTCTCATTATCACCTATCCTATTGAGCGATGCATTCAATGTCATCCGTACCTGGTTGCAGATCTCTTCGCTCTGCAGTGTAAGGTAATCTGGCTTTTCTCCCGTCCCGTATTTCCACAGTGCAACAAGGAATCTTCCCCGTTGTCAGTCCCTCGTTCTAGCCGCCACGGAACCTGCGACATAGGCCCTAAATGTAAATGTAAATTTACATGGTTTTATATAGCAACCGTATGGCCTCGATCCTGCTCATTTAGCAGTGAACTGATCGGCCGCTGTCCGTTTGAATGGGCGCCACGCCATTTAAGGTCCCCGTGTGCGTACCGTGCTGGCCCAAGTTTCTTGCCCTCTGTCTAGCTCTGTTTCGCCAACGCTTTAAGACCAACCTATATGACTGTGGTCTGGTGGTATCAGGTAGGGAGGCCTGTGAGAAATTTCCTTATTGACGAGCTTTATAACTGCGATTACTATTACGGTGAAGAGTTGAATTCATTTAGCTCTTGCTGTCACCAAACCCCCAAACAGCAACATATCACTCCTGTTCTCAAATCAATCACTTCACTGGCTTAAAATACCTGAACAAATTTGAGTACAAAGTTCTATCACTTACCTACAACACATCTCAGTTCTTTCAACCATCCTATCTTCGTCAGTTATTTACAACCAAACCACTTCGTTCAACCCCTCCTCTTCTGCTCTGATACTTCTCCGCCCTCCCGCCATCTCATCCTAAAAATTTGGAAATCGCTCCACAGCCATAGCTGCCAAACCTCTCTGGAATAAACTCCCGCCAGCATTACGATAATTTTCTCATCCGTCATACGAATTCACCAACACTTTACCCCTTGTAACCTCTGCGTATGTCTTTCAATCAAACAAAAACACTCCTCTTCCATAGATCCTATCCTGATTCCTCTTCTTCCCCTTATCTGTGTTGTCGCTCCAATTCCATACACCAGACACTGTAGCCGCCTGACTGCCTGCCTGCCTCTTGGATCTGGACCTGGAACCGTTTCTAACCCTTCTCCAAACGATTTTGCTTTGACTGAACGCCTGTGAATCAGTGAGTTCCCGCGACTTAGCTTTCGTTGGGCGCTATTGAAATCTCCAGTTAACGATTATGATAACGATATCTCAACTTTGGGGAAGGGATATTTAGACTTCAATCCTTTGTACTCCCTTCTCTTCCACCAGCAAATTGGTTAGTTTGAACACACCCCTAACTTATGGAGTTACTTAACAAGTAATGCATTAGTCCAAATCAGAATGCATGCCAAAACCCTAAATTATTGAAAAGCATAATAAAGGTTAGCATGATAGAAGTTTATTGCTGTGTCTTATACTGTGTAAGTGTATTATAAAAATCTGAATAGTAAGTCCAACTCGCAAAGCGTCAATTGAAAGCTTCTGTAAATAAATGCATCAGTACTACAGATTCACTGCGGCTAAGAGAAGCTTCAGTTCAATTGTCATCTGTAACGTACACAACAGTATAAAATCTACGAGAAATTCAAAACAACATTCATTCAGCGCCACCTCCAATCAGCTCTTCCTTGGCGGTTCAAATATTTAAACAAAGTAGCGCACTAGTGACGTCAGCGCTGACGTCAGCAGAAGAAATAAAGGTGACGTCACTGTTTTAGCACAGTTCTCTGAAGGTTGACCTTCGGGGTATCCAGAGTTTTCCGTCGGCATCTCATTCCTCAGAGGAGTCTCGGTGTAGTCCACGCCAGCGACTGAGCTACGTGTGCTTTGATCGTTTCCACTTCGGCTTGAATTTTCTGTCGATCTTCCATCGCCCCATCCATTTCCACCACTTTGTTTAGTAGATCGCCCAGCTGAATCCGTGACTCCTTCTCCATTACCATTAAAACTTTCTGTGACTTTTTCATTGCCATTTGTGCTGAAATCTTGTGGGTGATCTCGACGTCCCCCTGAGTTTTCGGTGACTCCTCCATTTCCATTTCCACCAGAGTCTTCGGTGAATCCACCGATTACATCTGTATTTCCACCGAAATTATCATTTCTACTCACAGTTGAACCCCCTCCCCAATCTCCCCAACCACCACCACCGCCACCATTACCACCACCACCACTAGGAGATGGAGAACGATCGCCATCAGCTGTATGAAATAAACAAAATATCGCTCATTCAGCGTCCTCTGGGAACATGATATGATTGTAACGATGATGATGAAAATTCTGACGATACATACCCACACACACATACATACGTATTAAGTACGTACGTGCATACATATATACATATATACAAACATATATGCATACGTACTTACATACATACTTTCATACATACATAATGCATTCATACATACACCACGATCACGAAGATGATAGTGTTGATCACGATAATCATGAGCATGATAGAAGTTTATGGCTGTATTTTATACTCTTCAAGTACATTATAAAAATCTGAATAGTAAGTCCAAATCGCAAAGCTCAACTGAATTGAGAAGCGTCTATTGTTTCTGTAAATAAATGCATCCATACTAAGATTCAATGCAATTAAGCGAAGCTTCAGTTCAGCTATCACCTGTAACGTACACTACAGTATAAAATCTACGAGAAATTCAAAAGAGTTGTTTAAGAGTTGTTTTTAATTTCTCATAGATTTTATACTGTAGTGTACGTTACAGGTGATAGCTGAACTGAAGCTTCTCTTACTTGCATTGAATCTTAGTATGGATGCATTTATTTACAGAAACAATTGACGTTTCTCAATTCAGTTGACGCTTTGCGATTTGGACTTCCTATTCAGATTTTTATAATGTACCTAGAGAGTACATTTATTCAGCGCCACCCCGAATCAACTCTTCATTGGCGGTTCAAATATTTAAACAAAGTAGAGCACTAGTGACGTCAGCGCTGGCATCAGCAGAAGAAATAAAGGTGACGTCACGGTTTTAGCACTATTTTCTGAAGGTTGACCTTCGGTGAATCCAGAGTTTTCCGTCGGCATCTCATTCCTCGGAGGAGTCTCGGTGTAGTCCACGCCAGCGCCTGAGCTACGTGTGCTTTGATCGTTTCCACTTCGGCTTGAATTTTCTGTCGATCTTACATCGCCCCATCCACCACTTTGTTTAGAAGATCGCCCAGCTGATTCTTCGGTGAATCCTTCTCCATTACCATTAAAATTTTCTGTGACTTTTTCATTGCCATTTGTGCTGTCATCTTGTGGGTGATCTCGACGTCCCCCTGAGTTTTCGGTGACTCCTCCATTTCCATTTCCACCAGAGTCTTCGGTGAATCCACCGATCACATCTGTATTTCCACCGAAATTATCATTTCTACTCACAGTTGAACCCCCTCCCCAATCTCCCCAACCACCACCACCGCCACTAGGAGATGGAGAACGATCGCCATCAGCTGTATGAAATAAACAAAATATCGCTCATTCAGCGTCCTCTGGGAACATGATATGATTGTAACGATGATGATGAAAATTCTGACGATACATACACACACACATACATACGTATTACGTACGTGCGTCGCATACATACATACATACATATATACAAACATATATGCATACGTACATATATCCATACTTTCATACATACATACATGCATACATACATAATGCATTCATACATACACCACTATCACGAAGATGATAGTGTTGATCACGATAATCATGAGCATGATAGAAGTTTATGACTGTATTTTATACTCTTCAAGTACATTATAAAAATCTGAATAGTAAGCCCGAATCGCAAAGCGTCAATTGAAAGTTTCTGTAAATAAATGCATCAATACTACAGATTCACTGCGGCTAAGAGAAGCTTCAGTTTAGTTGTCATCTGTAACGTACACTACAGTATAAAATCTACGAGAAATTCAAAACAACATTCATTCAGCGCCACCTCCAATCAGCTCTTCCTTGGCGGTTCAAATATTTAAACAAAGTAGCGCACTAGTGACGTCAGCGCTGACGTCAGCAGAAGAAATAAAGGTGACGTCACTGTTTTAGCACAGTTCTCTGAAGGTTGACCTTCGGGGTATCCAGAGTTTTCCGTCGGCATCTCATTCCTCAGAGGAGTCTCGGTGTAGTCCACGCCAGCGACTGAGCTACGTGTGCTTTGATCGTTTCCACTTCGGCTTGAATTTTCTGTCGATCTTCCATCGCCCCATCCATTTCCACCAATTTGTTTAGTAGAACGCCCAGCTGATTCTTCCGTGACTCCTTCTCCATTACCAATAAAATTTTCTGTGACTTTTTCATTGCCATTTGTGCTGTCATCTTGTGGGTGATCTCGACGTCCCCCTGAGTTTTCGGTGACTCCTCCATTTCCATTTCCACCAGAGTCTTCGGTGAATCCGCCGATTACATCTGTATTTCCACCGAAATTATCATTTCTACTCACAGTTGAACCCCCTCCCCAACCTCCCCAACCACCATCACCGCCGCCGCCACCACCACCACCACCACTAGGAGATGGAGAAGGAACACCATCAGCTGTATGAAATAAACAAAATATCGCTCATTCAGTGTCATTTGGGAACATGATATGATTGTAACGATGATGATGAAAATTCTGACGATACATACCCACACACACATACTATTACGTACGTGCGTCGCACACATACATACATACATTTTTACATACTTTCATACATACATGCATACATACATAATGCATACGTACATGCATACATACATACGTATACACATACATATATGTATGCATACATACATACATACATGCATGCATGCATGCATACATACTTAATGCATGCATACAATAACCACGATCACGAAGATGATAGCATTGATCGTGATAATAATGAGCACGATCATTTATCATCGTCGTCGTTGTCGTCAAGAACAAGCTGATGTAGAAAACGATGGCTATAGTGAGACTCTTGAAGCAGACTGTGGGAAACTTACGTGGAATGCCAGTCCAGGCCTCGGCTGCGTCAAATGCGTAGACGACGACCAGGAAAGCAAGCAGACGAATTGCTCTTTCTGCCATGTTTTCTACAATCAGTCAGGGCATCATCGTCATCATCGTTGTTATCATCATCACCACCACCATCGTCGCCATCATCACATCATCATCTGCATTATCGCACTCTCAAAGACACGATTATCAATACTATTTTTAAAATAGTCCGAATGATGGTGAGACGATGACGACGACGACGATGATGATGACGATGTTGATGAGATTAGTGACGATGATATTGGTGAGTGTTGATCTTGTGTTCAATGAGTAAACAATTAGTACAATATAATACTAGGCATGACAAAACTTCATATAATTTGTGATGACGATGATGATAATAATAATAATAATAATAATAATAGTAGTAGTAGTAGTAGTAACAATAATAATAATAACAGCAACAACAATAAGGGTATTAGCAGTAGTAGCAATCGTTGTGGTGGTGGTGGTAGTGGTAGTAGTAGTAGTAGTAGTGGTGGTAATAGTGGTAGTAGTAGTAGCAGCAGCAGCAGCAGCTTCTGCTGCTGCAGCAGCAATAATAGTAATATATTCATAGTATTTGTTTTATGTTTTATGTTTTATCATCGTCATTTATATTTTATGACGCCACCACTGGGATTGTCTCATGCTCAAGGTGCTAAACGTTGATTAACTTGGATAATCGCTGAAAAAAAGGGTGTCTTCCAAGTGACGTGACTGTAATACAATGCAAATGATTGTAATACAATACTCGTGCTTTAATGCAATACAGTTTGTTTCGAAGTAAACAAGGACCCACTGACGTCGCTGAAAAGCAGGTTATGAGCATCAAATATCAGAAATGCGATCGCTTATTTTGATCAGGAAATTTGAACATGCCATTTGAAAGGTATCGTAAATGGTGATCACCATAAAGAAATTACGATTACTATTATGTTTAGATACTGACATTCGAACCCTCATAAAATTGAAATTGAAACATAGACTGTTGACTCGTAGGCAATTACGATATGGCCTAATTTTATATTTATATGAGCAGGTGCGCGCATGCGTATGAGAAGCGTATCCGAGGCCTGGCTACGGCGATGATTCACTTTTGGGCCGGCAAACACAAAGCCAAGAGGTAAACAAGTAGCCAATGTCGGCCTTAATCTAGGCCTAACTGGACGAAACAATTTCATTCTGTTGTAGCAACAACAACAGCAACAACAAAAACTACATACATACATATCTATGTATACATACATACATACACACATACAGACATACATGCATACATACATATATACATACATACATATATACATACATACATATATACATACATATATTTTTACATACATACATACATATATACATACATACATACATACATACATACATATACATACAGACATGCATACATGCATATATACATACCGACAGATATGCATGCATATATATAGATACATACATATATATATATGTACATACATACATACAAACATGCATATATACATACAGACTTGCATGTATGCATACATATATATATATATATATACAAACATACGTACATACATACATACATACACACAAAGGTTACAGAAGGCCATACAATGAAGTGCTCGTTTGAAAGGGGTTGTCCTTATTGTATGCGGTAGACGTGTTTGTGTCAACATCTGCAGTAACTGGCTCCAGAAAGCCGTGTCTGCAAAGCAGACGTTGGTTTGGACAGGTCAGAGTGCAATGTACATTTGATTGGGTCGGTACGAGATTTGATTTGGCCAGGTGGCAGGATGCTTTCGGTGGTGACAGTTGCAAGATTAATAACAGATCACATTCAAGGATTTTAATGACCCAGTATATCACGAAGCCACCTGCTAGACTCCATCTGCGTTGCTTGCCTTGACTGACTTTGGCCGCCTAGCGGATTTTCAGGTGTGAGCCTCCTCAGCCGTCATTGGTTGCCTATTCACCATAGGCTGCCTCTCTGTCTCCGTGGACTGACCTAGATATTGACCTGAAGGGGTTTGGCTTTGGAGCGCCATCGATTGACGCCTTGTCCATTAGACACCGGCGCATTAGAACTTACTAATTACAATTACAATTACAAAAGATGTAGCTTACTATTCCTTTTTTAACTAATCCAAACTATTCTGTTTGTCTACTGTTCTAAAATTACGTTTCACCTTTTAAAAAAAAATAAATTAGCCACCTTCAAAAACTAATGCACCTTTAAATGCATTCTCTATTTTTCCCGATTGATTTTGTTGTTACTTTGAACGTAATTTTAGTAGGCCTAAGAACAGGATATTTTCGCTAAGCCATCGGCGGTCACGTGATCTGCGGTGTCGATAGAAGGTTCAGATGGCGAGAGTGGTTATTAGAACGGCACAATTGATGAACGACGCCATAATAATCCGATTTAATTATATTTTGCAAAAAAATTATTTTATTGTTAAAAGTTTACAAAATTTCTTAGAACCCTTATATATAATGACGTCTTAAACCTTTTTATGTTTATATTTTCTCAAAAGTTGTGCGATCTTTAACCATAAATATTTAGATAACAATACCTTCAGAATATTTTCTCAGTTTATCTTCTCATTGAGGTAGTGTTAATAATATTTAAAAACCTTTCATCAGCATAAATTTTGATGAAATTCGTGGCGAAATTTATTCTTAAATCATTAAATAATAGCACCTTTAGAATACTCACTTTATGAGACTGTGTTCCCTTCTGGAATGCGTTGCGCCGAAGTTCTTGAGATTGTGCTGATTTGTAGAGTTACAGGTGTCTAAGGTGCTCAATCTAATAATTTTCTGGCATTAAATACCCGTAGGTATATAAGAACAGGGAGCAGGCATTGTTCAAAATGGGGTTAGACCTACTTGTGGTGGTTGGAGATACATTCTGTGTTCAGTGTTTTGTCACGCTTGACTGAATGCGATTCTAAAGCATAGAATGTTGATGTGTCATTACTGTCTTATGTGGACCTGTATGTCTCATAATCGAAATGCTTTGATAGCCGTGGGAGCGCCGAGTCATAGTGGTTACCAGAAGGCGTTGGAAAGGTGCATTGATTTGCCAAGCCAAGAGTGACGGTTGGCCTCAATATCTGTACCGTAATAGTTTAAAAACTTGACCCAGTGCAATTATTGAAGACATGTTTACCGGTCAACCGTACAGTGGAAAAACACCTATGACTTGGTCTCACAAATGTCCAGACACACTAACTCAATAACACACTGCTGTAGTACAATTCCGCAACTCGCCGTCAGCTTTTGCATTTGGTAGTGTGATGCAAAGTAATCTTGTACTTATATAGCGCCAAGTCAGAATCTGACAAAGGCGCAGAGTATAAGGCAAACTGCCCGATGACTGTGAGCCTAACTTTATCTGATATACCTGATCTTACAGCTTCTGTTGCGTCGTTATAATGTAGCACAAATCATCAAACAGTGAAACACCAACACCTGTATAATACCTGGTCAATTCTAGGAGCTCAGTCCTGTTAGACAGAGAGGCAGCCAATGAATGTTAAGCACGTTGAAACAGGTAAGTTGTAAGCCGAAATTGGATTAACAAAACCTTCGGAGTGAATCCTGAACAAGGATGGGTTGACGGATTGATAACTGAGTCATATTGATAACTGTGAATCATACATTTTTGGCTAACTGGTGCCAAAATGAGTATAACCTTACGCTTATCTTTCGTAAATTTAGGTAATGAAAGTACAATCTTCATTAAAGAGGACTTTTGTTCTCTTTAACTTCAGCCTTTAGAGTTTCAGAAATTATAACCGAGTCTGCTATACATAAACTAGTGACCCTAATAAACCTATTCGGCACAAATTAAACTAAGTGTATTGTTATCCTATCTTTCTTGCTGAAAGGCAGTAATTCCGTTTTCCTTTGCGAGATGGTTTACGAGAAGGTTTCTTGCATCGGTGTGATTAGTCCAAACTGAAATTCTTTAAGTAGTGTTCACATTTCGACGAACCCCAATATCGCAGGAACTCGATTATGGCCAATCAACAGGTTGATTGTTGGAGTAAGACTTTCGGAAAGAAGCGAAGATCTTCGTTACGATTCCTTGCTGCTACTCCATATGCATATTCGCTGAGTCACACGTCATAACTTCGAAGATAACGAAACTCAAAGTATAACAGTTCGACTGCTAAACGATATGCACTCAAATACTAATAATCCTGACGATTTTTTAAACATCCGTCTCAACTATATAGCGTTATAGTTATACAAAAAAACTGGAATGGCCGCGTTGAAATGATATTCAATCCGTTGATTTGACTTGAAAAAATTGTGCACCGCAGTCAGGCGATTCTATGGACTCCCTTTGAACTAATACTTGATGGATTCCAATTCGACTTGGCGCCATTAGTTTCCACAGTGATCCAGCATTAATTCCGTTATCACTGTCTTCAGTTGAAATAATAGGCTGTCATTCTGCCTTTGTATATGTAAATACATTTATCCATACGGTTCCGACTATGTAAAATTTGCAGTTTTAATTAAACTAATTATTTTAATTATGTAGCAAAATATACCTAAATAACAAAGATGTTATTTGACCGGAGTGCAATCGCTACAATAAGCCTGTGCTTTATTATGAAATTCGTGATGCGTAGGGCCTACCAGAGACAAGATTGGTATTCTGTAAACACGAGGTAAACAAAAGGTGGTATAGGAGGCCAGCTGAAAATCTGGGGCCTGTTGCATGTTGCTGGCGTTGAAGGAACAAAGAGCTGTTGTTTGAATGATTTGCTTTTCTCCGGCGACTCAGTTGGTTACTTCTACATGTTGTATCGGTAGCGGTGATTTGTTCTAATTGCGTTTTAGTTTTCTGATCAGAATTTTTGGTTTATATATAATTTGGCAAATTCTTGTTCAGTAAAGTTAATAGAAGCGATGAAAGCGGGTCAAATCTTCATCATCTCTCTGCCATCCAGTTATACATGGCAATGCTTCTTAATGCAGCTACTTAGCATAGGTGTAATTGGTTAGGACTGCAGATAGTTCTTCGAGTTTTCAATTCGTCTCTACATAACGACGTCGTAAACACATTTTCTGCAATACTAGTTATAGAATGGTTCAGCTACACTGATAATAAATTATTGTTTTGACTACAATTCTCTGCGACTTTAACAACATCGGAGTTGCTAATGTATTAACAGATCAAAGTATTAAAATTTCATATACATCTAAGTAATTACGGAAAATTTGGCGAGAACGGTAAAATGTGTCTCTGAATGCAGTGGCAATGTGGCGCTGGACACAGATGGAGAGGCGTTAGAAAAGGAAACGAGTCTCACAGCCATCTCTGGAGACTGCTGAAATGCGACGCTTCAGCTCTGAAGCAAATTCTGTACACTCAGAATTTATAGAACCAAGGGTCTCAAAGGCAAAGGGAACAAACGTGTGAGTTGTAGGCATCAGTGCATATTTGGCAGATTAGTGAACTGCTACCTGTTCAGCTGCAAAAGAGCTCCCTCAAAAGACATTCCCCGATTGGTATCACCGGAGGTACATCAAAATCTTAACTTCAATAGACTGTGAAATAGACAGCCAGGGAAGTACGCCACTACATAAATGCGAGCCATGGTCAAATTTCGAAATGCCACCAACAGGCCTGGCGGATGCAAGCAGCACGCGTTTGAGCAGCTAGTGGCCACAAAAAGACCCGCATACAACTATAACACAAATGATTTAACAGGCGAAACTCACATGTTCAAATAACAGACTGATGTGCACACATAGGCCTACATGGTGAGTTTTTGTAACGAATTACATAAGGCAGTTACTTCGTGGAGCTCGGTGACAAAACAGGATAGAGATGCGGAAGAGTGAGAGTGCAATTGTGACAATTCTTGGATCTTTAGGCTGGCATTATCTTTTAAAACAAACCAAAAGACAATCATCTTAGTTACAGACTCTAATGTCCATAACAAGCTTTATTTCAACTAAAAACTACAACACGGCCATTCTATTAAACGTCGAACCCTCATCGTCTGTCTGTCATCAGTCGAATAAGAAACTGCCAAACTATAGTGAAACTTAAATCTTATTGAAAGGTTACTGAAAAACAAATTTCGTCATCATAATCTGCAATTTAAAGTTTGCCAATTTAAGTTGAATTTTGACGAAATGAAATAGTTTCAGAATATAGCCTTCAGTTAATCTATACGTAACTGAAAACAGTTAGCACATCAGGTTCTCATTTCGTCTAACCATGACCATGTGTTTCCGAATTAACATCTGCAGTATTCATTTCAACAAAAGCACTCACTAAATAGGCCTAACTCCTGCTACTAGTAAAAATTATGATAGGTCATTTATAGTTTTAAATAATAGGCCTAAATAAACACAAATCATATCAAATATGAAACCAACTAACAACATATGTTAGTATTTTGCATAATTGATGTGAATTAAGTTTGTCATTTGTTGAATCAATTTCCTCATCGAAGACGTAATTTGCTGTAAGGATAATTTAGAATCTACGTCACCAGAACAATGACATCATGACTGCTGACGCTATTATTAGAAAGACGGGTGTCGTGCTGCCTGACATTCTGTGTACGTGAGGTGCTGAGGATCGTGTGCTATCGTCACCTGGGTTGTTTTCTGCAACAGTTGCGCAGATGCGCCATCGTTAAATTCAGTTTTTAATTAAAAATAATGCTACAAGCTGTCTGTGTGTAAAACTAAAGGCCACAACATGGAATATTAAGTATGCAAGTAAGTAAGTAAATAATCTTTATTAATGTGATGTAACAAAACATTGATATAGCGCATTCCAAGCACCTTCCAAAACCGCTGCTTGCACGGCTATCTAAGTGATCAGCGCCAAGACTGGCTCAAAACTTGAACGAAAAGCTCTTTTACTTATGCGGGCGTAGTGCCGATGATCCAAGTTGGAGGATCTTGAATCGAATCCGTTCTTCCATATAAAGCAGTGCAGCAGTTCCACACTTGAATTCAATAATCTGACTAGCGATCTGTACAGATTGAATGTTGCATCCTTTTCTCTGGGTTAGAAGGTGATACCAGTTTGGTGATACCTAACTGCTTACTTCCAAAGTCTACAGTGCTTGTTTGGCAGCAGTAGTAGCAGTAGTTCCAATATTTAACGACATCTTATGGCATCAAATGCCGTTGACATCGCCCTCCTTCTTCATCCGGGCTTGGGACTGGCACTACCTGAGTATGGCAGTGGCGATGTTTGCTTGTTCGGCCATTCTGCATTCAAGTCCGTTTTAGAGCTTGTCATGCATTCGGAACAATTTTTTAATAAATTCGTTGATCATCGCACCTCATCTACTCTTCTTCTGCATAGTCTAATTGTCACAGATATTCTAGGCCCTGTCGCTCTCTGTCCTTGCGATTCGGACATTAAAATACCTAAAATTAGGCTACACGCTTCTCTGTTACGTAACATTTACGAAATCAGTCTTATCATGGCGAGTCTTAAGAGTTATTCTTGTGTCATTTGCATCCAGCCTCTGAACCACAGGCTGGCAGTTAGACGGTCCATAGTTGCTTCTACAGATTGAAAGTGTAATGCGTTTGCAGATCGCTTAAAGTGTAAGACGCGCAAGGAAATGTTGTTATTCGGTTATAAGCCTATTGCGCTGTGCATTTGATAAAATCAAGAAAGAAAGTGAATAACTGGGAAGCAAATAAATATCTGAGATGAAAATGAATGACTGTGAATTGCCAGTCGGATTCGGTGTGCGAAACCATGTATGGTGTGCATTGGCGGTCGTCATTCCCCATTCTTAACGCAACACGAATGAGGAACTCTGAATACGGCGTCAGTTGCCCTGGCAGTCATTACTGCGGCTCTTTTGGTCGATTTCTACGTTTTTGCGGGAGCTTGACAATGTGGACTTTTCAGTTATCATTTGCCAACAGACAGACTTGTCGTTCTTGACAAAAATCTAACATCGGTAGATTATCAAAGAACGTCATCGAGATATGGCTACTTAGAAAGCGCTATGCAAAGCTAAGTTTCATACGTACATTAATAATTTCATTAATGAGTGTCATGGGCAGAAAATTTATGATAAGCAATAAGTAAGTATGTTTCATTTAGGCTGGTAGGCATAGGTAGATAGGTAACGAGATAGATCGATAAGTAGGTAAGTAAGTAATTTTTCCTAATGAAAGGTCAGCCACCATTCTTTACAGTAAACTGCTGTGCGGAGTAGCTGTGGATTATTACTACTTTTTAGGCAACTCGCTAATAATAATTTACCAGAATAGGTCATAAACTGTGCTCGAACAAGTCACAACTGTGTGACCTTGTGTGCGTTACAAAATATTATATGTATAGTAAAAAAACTGATTTGTTAAAAGTCATAACTTACCGGTATTACTGGGACCAGTTACGGTTGCAGCAGCGGGGGCGGTGTTTGTAGCTGCAGCAGCGGGGGCGGTGTTTGTAGCTGCAGCAGCGCCGGTGCCAGTACTAGCTCCTTGTACATAAGCAGCGGCAACGAGTACCAGCAGACAAAGTATTCCGATGTCAATCTTCATCCTCAATCTTCTACGAAGTGTTCAAACAGTCGTTAGATAGTGATAGTGAACAATATGAATAGACACTAGAATAAGGAAGGAAAGAGGTAAAAGTAAAGTAACGCTCTTATTGACGCAATCCTTTAGAAAGCAATCCGCTACCGAGAGAATAATTGTATTATGGTCGCAGTGGGGTAGTAGTAGTAGAAGCAATAGTGGTAGTAGTAGTAGCAGTAGCAGCATCAGCAGTAGAATTAATAGTAGTAGTCGGGGGCCTAGTAGTGGTATTTGGCGATGACATCATAAACATATGCATCGTCTTCGATACCACTTTTGAAGCTAAACGTTTCACTTGAAAACTTTATGAAAAATACATGACATCTACGAATCACAGTAGACGAAAATTCCAGTCCATCACTGATGTTGCCGAAAACATCGATTCTCATCTAGAAGACGTGCATATAACATCGTAGAATGTAGTTCATGCCGTTATTCCAAATCCGCAGTGAATATGTGCTGTCAGCGAAGTTTTGTGTGCGTATTGTATCTAAAGCATTTAGGTCACAAACACCGACACCAAGAGACTAGAGGAACTTTGAGAAAGCTAACTAATCCCAAGCTAAAACATCCGAAGAAAGAAATAGATTAAGCGCTGTTTGTGCTATAGCTAATACCTGAGATTTATATCACTGCTAATAGCAATCGAGTGCAAGGGAATGCTGTAAAATGCACTCTTTAACAGTGTTGATAACATTCTATACTTGGCACAGATGCTCGTTATTAACGATTTATACAACTGCCAGTAGTAATCGGATATAGATGAGCTAGCTTTCAATTTCTCCTGCAACTCAAAAGATATGAATTGCAAAGAAATAAGAATATAAAAAGCGACAATCAATAAGATTTATCTGCACTTTTAAATTATTAAAAATCCGAACAAATAACCCCCAAATAACCGTCTTTTCAGTATTCACGACTTCACCTGCAAGGCGTTAAAGAATTAAAAGTAGTTTGCACTCCTAAGACAAAACGTGTTGCATTAGGTGTAAAGCTTAGGTCTACATGCAATCTATTCAGCACATCTTTTCAGAAGTTCCAATGCTCTGACCAGCAAGTTTTAGATTTGTGGATTCCTTAGACATTAACAAACCAGTTTCAGTCGAAAAGATGAACTGTCTTGAGCGAATGTCTGGGGAATGTATACAGCAGTAACTATGAGTCCACTGTAACTGGTCATTTTGTGTATCGCCTTTTAGAACTTTTCAAATGTGCTCATCGAACTAGAGACGCTTAATTGCGTTACAGCTGTTGTCCTTGTTGCACATCCAATTGTGTGTCATAATGCATTGCCATACAAATTAAATTTAATAAAGCCTGCTTACAAAGTTCAGAAGTGCACATTATGCTTTTCAGAGGTAGTGATATATGAACTTTGATGCTTAATATTAAACAGTGCTTTTTTCAGACGGAACGCTTCGGAACGGCGATCCAGCACCTTTTATCGGCTAATAAAAATAATTTAGTTTTTAATAAAAGAATTGTGTTACTAAGTTATTTTAATTATGTAATATAACGTAACTTATTTAAATTCAATTTCAGTGTTTACAGCTTTACACTGTTTTCAGTGTTTATTGATTGATAAAAATAATGAAATTTTAGCACAAAATTCCATAACTTTTCAGTTCCGGAACCTTTTTTCTAGAAAAAAGCATTGATATTAAAGCACAATTAAAACTAGTTTTCAGTTCGTACCATTTTAGATTTCTATGCGCAGAGTAAATCCGGTTCGTCATAGCTTCGGCTTATCATTAATTCTTACTCGTTTAACAGTAGGCCTACATTACGCAGGAATGAACGCCACTGACGAGTTTCTCTTCAAAGAGGCGCTATACAAATTTGCGATTACAATTACAATGTTGCAACACGCTGTCTCATGATTCAACAGTCTCATATCGGTAGTACTTCTTTGTAGTTTGCATCGGGATTTGCTCAATATAAATTTAACAATATCAAACAACTACTGATTGTCTGCATTTATGCAGAACTACTTTACAGAGATGTCAGTGTAATGTAACGTAACACAAAGCAAAGGAATAGTTATAATTTAAGCCTGCCTCCTATTGTCTTACCGGTGTGCCTGATGTAGATGTTGCTTAATCAGTGAGTAAGCCTTCGTCTGCCCGCAGTTGTCATGGGATCAGGAATTTATACCCAATCGTCTGCGCACGGTTGTCATGGGATCAGGAATTTATACCCAAAGAACAAACTTTGATCCTTGCGAATGATAATGGCTCAGTGTGTATCGGCTTTGCAACAATGAAGTGGCATTTAATTTATTGTATGGTTGCATTATTTGTTCGTGGCTTTCGTTAAACAGATTTTCGCCCAGGCTTTGCCGGCTGATGGGGCCACTTATGACGTGCTTGACTGAGCGGTAGAGCGCTTTATTTTCGATATAACGATCGTGGGTTGGAGTTCTCTCAGCGGACAAACGTGTAACAATTTTGGGCAATCGTAATCGCAACTGCACATTTGTAATTATATCATTATCGTACATTCATAGTTATTTATTCAGCAAGTATCTTAAGTTACTACCAACACAAATTCAAAAATAAGCTAAACGCTAAGTCCAGCGATGGACTAGCACGTATATAGGATTTTGAGATATTCTTGGTCTGCTCTGGAGCCAAGAAAACTTACCTCGCTGACGTGCGGGAGACCGCTTCATTCATTTTATAAACAAGCATGGCTAAGATGAAGTTTATTATTGTTAAGGTGGAAGTTGTTCCTGAGAGTGTTTTTGTACATCGCAATCCGCTGCAGTCTGTTAACAAACATTAGTTCTAATAGGCGTGGAGACGTGGTTGAAGGACCTTACAGTAGAAGCGCAGGCGCGATCAGAAATACTAACGGTAGGACGCCTTTAACCTCCCATCTTGTGTTGGAACACATTTACCTTTGGTTAAAGAATGGAGGGCTGAGATGACGTAGTATTTCACAGACGGTGACCCATGTAAGTACTAATCATGCTTAACCTCGCTGTGCCTACCAGTGCCGTATTTACAGCTTCAACATTTCCGTCCGAATTATCAGTATGATATGACGAGCCTGGAATTGATTCCTGAAAGCAGATTTTAAAGGCAATGTAGCAATCTGGCACCGTGCTTCCAATTAAGAAAAATATTCATGTGCTTACAAGGTCACTGATGAATGTGATATGTATGTATGCATGTATGCATGTATGTATACTCGTGACATACGCAGAATTAGGCGCTATGTTCCCATGTCTTCCAGAATATCCGTGGCAAACACATTGGTCTCCAGTCGCCTTGACTACTGTAAATCAATTCTTGTTTGTATCACAAAGTCCAACATGCAGGAACTCCAAAGAATTCAGAACACCTTGGCTAGAGCCATAACAAATACATCAATAAATGATCATATAACCCATATGCTTAAATCTTTGCATTGGCTTCCTATTCAGCAAAGGATTTGTTTCAAACTGGAATCTACGGTTTATAAAACATTGAACTCTGGTCAACCACAATACTTAAAATCAGTCCCTGTTCCTCAGACTTGCTCTTATTCTGCAAGGTCATCTGATTGTCTTTCTCTGGCCATACCTTGGACTAGAAATGTTCTGGGTTAACGGGCTTTTTCGGTTGCTGGACCAAAATTTTAGAACTCCCTGCCTGTGTCTGTTCGTTCTGCTCAGTCGCTTCTGTCATTTCGTTCTCGACCTGATTGTGGCTTGGCTTTGGCGCACCATCGGTTGATGCCTTGTGCATTAGACACCGGCACATTAGAAGTTTGCTAATTATTATTATTATTATTATTCATACATGCATATATACATACATACATACATACATAAATACACACATACATACATACATATATGCATACATACATGCAAACATACATACGTACATACATGCATACTTGCATATTTGCACGTATGTATGTATGTATGCAAGCATGTATGCATGCATGTATGCAAGCATGTATGCATGCATGTATGTACGTATGCATGTATGTATGTATGTATGTTTAGGCGCTTAATACAGTGCTTTTCAGTAACTCATAAGTGTTTATACGTTAGCCTTAATGGTGCTTAAAATCATAAAGAACAAGTACTTCATCTGTTAATAAATAATGCTCAGATAACTGGTCACCACTGGCGGGCTCTAAAACCCACACACACACACAGTGAAATCAACGAAGTCCCATAGAAAGAGTAAAGTAGACACTGTGCTACGTGATTTCTAATTCATTTGCATTTCAGTTGATTTCAACGTGTTTCAAGGTCAGAGCTTTATTATTCGATTTATAACATTATTGTTTCCGGTTTCAGTTGGACTAATAAAATTGTTTCAGGGAACGCTGGTCAACCACAATACTTGAGTGGTGTTTGCATTGTGCATTCAGTAGGTGTAAGTGACAACTTTTCGCTTCCTCCACTGGGATGCATTTTCTCATACATTTTGCTCCAACTCACAACACTACCTTCTCTGCTTCCAAACGGAAAATATGAGCCTACACTGGACATTTGCAAGCAAATACTGTTAGATGCTTCCAGAACTTCACCAGCCCACATTTTCGTTAAATAATATAAAAAACACAATTGGTTATAAATGTATACTTTGCTGCATAGCTGAGTTGAGTTTATTAGACCGGCTAAATGAGGTAGTTAAGTATGCCTCTTAAAACTGAATTGCCTTTAAATACCAGCATAAACATCGAAAGTATGACATCAATAAGTGGTTCTCAAAAAATTTATTGGCTCACTGTTGAAACTGTTGTAACGTCTATTCAGGACAAGGAGTCGTGGCCTCCTACTAGGAAATCTGGGGACAGAGGTTATTCCTCCAAATTTTTTCGGCAGATAAAATTTTATGTGCCTAAGGTTCGGTGAATATGGAGACCTGCTAGGAAAGGAACTTAATAAATAGGCAGAAGTCTAGAAAGTCATCCAATAAAGTATGAGAAGTCCATTCTTTGAAAAGAAGTTGTAAAGTAATGGCTTTATCCATGCTGGAGGTCATAAAGTCATAAAAATTTGCTGGCGTACTTAAGCCCACGTCTTAATCTTCTGGTACCCGATCTGACTCTAAAAACCGTGCCGAAGATCTTAACAACAGTATAAATTTACAGTAGCTTAATAAATCTAAACTGATAATTAAGTTACAATTTTACAACTTACACGACTATATTGTTCTTACACACACGTTCACGTCCTGCAAGACCTTTATTTCATTATGCATGCCGACGTAATGCTCCTTATGTTCAATATAGTTTGCACAATGCTCATAAAAATCTTAGAGTACCCAGATAAAATTACAAACAGTGTACACAGCTTAGATAACCTCAGTTTTACTAGACCTATATAGGCCAACGCTTGCACACATCTTAGACAACATTTTCCAAAATGTACACGCTTATGCCATAAAAGAACACTTTATAGGTTGTACACTTCACGTGGCAATATTGGTATAATGTCGATTGTTTAATATTTCGTGAACAATGTTAGCTTAGTAATTATTGTAATTACAACAGATCTTGCGGATACTAGATTTTAAAGATATGAATAATTCACCATCGCTTGGCACTTTAAAGTCAAGGCTTAAGACAATATTCAATACGTTATTCGGCTGTTAAATTTCACTGCCTGTAAAGCATCTTTTATTTTTCTAGGTCGTAATGTAACTCTTCCAAAGAGTGGATAGCGCCAAGATGGTCAAACAAGTGGTGTTTGGAATGATGGATGACGGAGGGATCAGAGGTAGACCGAACAGAGAATGGCTGGACGATGTCAGGGACTGGTCCGGGATGGATGTGGATGGGTTGGGTCTTTTAGCACATGACAGAGGGGCAGTGAAGATCTGCAATAGAACCAGCGATCGATACCAACGGACGATGAGCCTATGGACTCAAAAGAAAGAAGAAAGAAAGAAAGAATATAACTTTACAAACTGTTTTTATTTTTTAAATACTTTTTTGTAATAATAATAATAATAATAATATTATTATTATTATTATTATTATGGCTATTTTTATTGTTCCGCACAACGTTAAGGCTCCAGTTTCTTTGCTTATGTCTCATACAAGTAATGTCTAAGAGCCTTCTAGTTGCTAGCATGTTAGAATGACACTATACCTTTCTTCCAGGTATCTGACACAACCCCAGCTTCATAAGATGGAATCTTTGCTTGTCAGACTTGCAGAACCATCCATGCAGCAATGCCAGAACCAGATGAAACTTAACAAGTTATGTGCAACAAACATGCCCAGTATATAATACTATGATCAATATTCCAAGACGATATTCTGAACAGTCTTCATAATTGGACTTAAGGACTAATATTGCAAAATATGTTGAACATCCCGGAACACTTCAAATATGTTCCTGTATCGTCACATATGATGCGCTTTTAGAACCTCTTAAAAGAACTTGATTGATTATAGAATTACGCATTTCGCTATTGCCCATATCATCCAAATGTCCATGACAACAGAACTAGTTAAACGGCACGAATGACTAGGACCTGTTAAGATCGGTTTCGGATAGAAATCAGTCGGTAGTGACAGTCCACTACGAAGAAGATTCGAGGCCAGCTACTGACGAATGTTACAGCATACACGACGAATCTGACCTTGAGGTCTGAACTTGTCAAGCTTCGATGAGAATCCACTGGTTTATTTATAAATGCGTACGAGACCCTAACAATGGAGCCTTTGCTGTTATTTGTGCATCATCGTCTGCATATGAACCTGTAGTTTTAGCGAACTTTGCCCGATTTAGACAAGCGAGGAGTACCTTTGAGAGGTTCTTACAAGGCGCTACATAAATGTCTAGATACTTGCATAGGAAATATGTAGAATATGGAGAGACGGGTGGCTTTGAACGCAATTATTAGGTCTCTAGGGCTATGTATATGCTATATCTTCCAAAAACATTCCAACGACAATCGTCTTAGTTACGGAATTTCATATCCGTAACAAGCTTTTAATTTCAACTATGAACGACAACATGGCCTCTTCGTCAAAGAATACACGTCAAACCTTCATCATCTGCCTGTCATTCAATCGTATAAGGAACTGCAAAAACTACAGTGAAACTAAAATCTTACTAAAAGCTTAACGAAAGACAAATTTCGCCATCACAATCTAAAATTTAAGGTTTGCAATTTAAATTCATTTCTAACGAAATGAAGTAGTTTCAGATTGTAGCCGTCAGTCAATCTATACGTAACTGAAAGCAATCAGTTCATCAGGTTCTCATTTCGTCTAACCATGACCACGTGTTTCAGAATTAATATCTGCAGTATTCCTTTTAACAACACCACTCACTAACAAGGCCTAACTCCTGCTACTAGTATAACTAAAATTATAGCATGGATTTACTCAGTGCCATGACTATGAGACTTTCTTCTTTATCTCGATGATTCATGGCGGGATTAGGAGCCAAGACTACCGGGTCACTGAAAACTATTTATATCTCATAAAATACTGCGTTTTGGATAAGATCGAGTTAGTTGAGTTCTTGTACGTTGTACGCCTTCCGTACATTTTGGCAGGAAAGCCGAATTTTTTATACCGGCGATCTGTTTAACTTTTGCTCAGATTAGATTTTATTTATTGCTTCTACATAACCGTTTTGTTGCAAGTCTCTCGACTAGTCATTGTGTCTCCCTGCGTGGACACTTATTTGGTTCTTCTGAGCCGTTTAGGTCATTTTTGAGCCATTTTTCGTCACCGTCTGCTGACAGCCCTCAACACAGCTCTAAGGTCTTCATGGATCGTCATGGATGATATCGAAACAAGCGATTACCATCTGGCTGCCACTTTATTGGGAATATTTTTATTGAGCCAAATGTTCAATTACATCAACTTCATGTTTGATTTCTCAAAAACTCATTCAATTCTGCAGGGCTTAGTTACTCATAAAATGTTATTAGGCTTCCGAATTCTTGGCCACTATGTTTTTGTCAATTAAATTTGGCGATAATCGCCGACCTTAACCCATAACCCAGCTAGTCATCGACTATTGTGTTCCTTTTGTTAAAAATCATGTATGATTAGTCACACTAAATAACTTTTTATTCGTTTTCTTATTTGGCCGATGTGTCTTTGCTACGATGAGTGGAATGGAGAGAGAATTGGAGGAAGGAAAGGCATGAAAAGAAGAGATTGGGGCTGCTAAATTGGAATGAAACAGGGTCACCGGGAAGCTAAGGCCGGTCCTGCTTGCAGTCCCATTTAAGTTTAATGTAAAGTAGCAACATTTCATCAGTAACAGTAGAACTGTAATTTATTTTAAGAAACACTGGTATTTGCAACCTGACATTGTTAGGCGTTGCCAAGATATCGCCAGCTCTTATCACAACACGCTGTCGTAAATTGAACATAAGACAGCTATATATGCATGCTTGAATAAATAAGCCGACTTGTGTTAGTTTAAGAAGCTTACTAATTAACATACTCAAACCAGCCGCTAATAAAACTAAATCATTTCTAAATGCTAGCATAAACGTCGTGCTAGACATTAAGAATGTCAATAAGAATTTGCAATTACTTCACTTTTACACGGTTTATCAAAACAACGTATAGCCTACGCCAAACCTACTGTGTACTAAATTGTTGACACCTCGTTTCAGACATGTCCTAACGACATTCAGTTTAGTGGTCTATTAACATACAAGTCAGTATAGCCGGAACTGAACAGCATATGTTATAGATATGCCACCGCCAAACTTTACTGGACTATAGATTAGAGATCATAAGTTTATGGCTAAACGAAAGAGCTACCCATGTAACTCTAAGTTATTTGAGCAATCGTAATCGTAAATTCGAGATTTCTACAGCGCCCAAAGAAAGCTAATGGTCTAAAAAGTAATATGGATGATGTATTGCAACAAAATTGCACCTAGTGCATGTGACATACAACTTGTCTATATACCAGTAAATGTCCAACTGCATGCAGCAGTGACATTGATTTGATTCCCCATAACAACTACAGGCTGCAATAAATGTCTGCGATACAAGTTTTCCAATGATTTAAAATAAAACTATTGTAAGCACAATATCTGCTTGTAAGGTACGTAAGGTCGACAGCCTGGAAGTCATAAGTTGTCGTGAACACTCAAAACTACCGCTCAGTGGTTATTTTGAGACACGTTCGATAAAGCAATTCAATCTCGCCTGTCGAAATAATTGCACTGAGAAATGAAGAGAGTGGAGAAAGTTCCGTCGCTATAGAAAATGTGTTCATAGATAAAAGTACAGAGAAGCTCCTGATTTCTAGGTCTTCTTAATTGAACTGGAATCAGGCGATGCAGACTTGTTCAGCGTCAAGCTAAACTATGCATAATACATCGCACTGTAGATCGACGCTACTATTGACGTCATCACGAGAAATGACGTCGATATGACGTTATTGGCTGCAGATGGCATTGTGCTCCTCGCCATTGCTGTTAAAATGCACAACAGCACCAAATAAATGAATGAATCGTTCGTTTGTGCATTTCTTAGTTTGTTCGTACATTTATTTATTTATCCTATCAACAAAAAACAGCATGATCCTCATTATACAAAACATCGGCATGATACATAGGGCACAAAAAGGGCATAATTTTCCAGCAGATAAATGATCATAACTGATATTTATAAACCAATACACAACTTACAAAATCTCATTATTTTTGAATTTATTTAAGAATAGGGCCTACACAACTTGGACGACCGTATTTTAGACCTACACTCGAACTCATCTGACAGCATATTTACAAATATCTAATATTACAAATATCATGTATTACAAATACCACTTAGGCCTAGGTCTGTGCATATTAAATTATAAATACATCAAAATACATTCTCCCTAAATTTCACTGCTGCGCATGTTTCTGAATATCATAACGACCTGACGTGATGACAAAAACCAGCGATATAGTGGCCTCTTCGGTAACGCGCTGGGTTTCTAATCCAATGGTTGCGTGTTCGAGACTGCTGAGCGAACTCCGTGTAACTAACCTGGACACGTTGTTTGCGCCTCAGATTCAGCTCTAATGGCTTTGCGCGCGTAATAAGTGATGCAATAAATAAATAAATAAATAATTTCAGTAACGTCCTAGCTAGAGGTCATTCCTATATTACTCTGTTGTTCTCTATTTTGCGCCTCAGCCATTGCAAATATAGCGCTGCTTTCTTTGTATTGTCGCTATATAAACTATGTTACTACTACTACCACCACTATTATTACCAATTTACAATTACTATTAACACTATTACTACTACTGTTGATGCTTAATAGGCAATCAATGAATGCATCATCACATTGTGTAGCTAACCTAGGACAATTGTGTTATGTAACCTTCCTTATAGTATGTATCTGGATATCTATATAACGAATTTTATGGGTATCCCGTTTCCTACGAGTAAACAGTTAACGAATAATGACTAGTTAATTTGTTTTTGAAGGAAACTCAGTACATACTTGGACTTTGGCTCATAGTGGGGGAAGACATCATCATGGAGGAGGTGGAGCTGCTGCTGCTGCTGGTGGTGGTGGTGGCAATGGCGGTGGAGACGAAGCAGACGAGGAGGCACACTGCGATGACCACGAGCTTCATGACGACGAATTCTCTGTTCAAGTATTTGATTGATTGATTAATTGATTGAGCGATCGATTGAACCGTTTATTTAATCATCAGCAACAGTCAATCACACGCACTTTGAATGTTACGAATGAAACTTACATGCTGCTGGTGAGATGTCAATAGGAAAATCTTAAAGGGTCGTTAAACCCGCTTAATTCAAGGTTGTCTCTGTACCATTGATTATACTAAAGGCTGCTTGTTTAATGTACAATCCAATGAGCTACTTTTATGCCCAAGCAGCAAAATATCGAGAAAAACAAAAGTATTGACACAATCCTCTCAGTCAGTGATCGTGCAACAAAACATGTAACGTGTAAACAACAACACATTATATGCTTTTTGCCTATGCAGTTGGCTATTTATATAGCGCCTTTTAAGACCTTCACAAAGGCGCTATGGGCCATTCTCAGTTCAATTATTCTATTCCTTTCGTTGAACTCTTAAAAATATTGTCTACTAAAAGCAGAAACTAATGTGGCTAAGACGCACAATGCTAGACATGGCTTCTTGTGGTAGGTGCAGCTAAGCCCAGTGACTATTCGTGAAATACCAGGCCACCTGGTGTTCACTCAGTCAACTATCTTTTTCGAAATAAGCCCTAGGGAGGGTAAGTTTGGAGGACAAAAAGGGTAAAGGATCCATCGACCTTGGGACCACCCTTCTAAGAAGTTTCTATACAGGCGCGTGAAGTGTATTATCTTCATGCCTTACCAGTGGCTGAACTGTAAATTTGGGCCCCCCAGATGACTCAGATGGGCCGGCCCTTATGCACTTTATCACGCTCTGAACTGGTTCTTTCTCTTTCATCATCGGGCCCGGTCCCCCGCAGTTGCAGGCCTGAGGGCGCATATTTGGGCCTACGCTACTATGCCATACCGTTAACGATATGTGTAGATGTGGAACATTTTTCACAGCTCTACACATTTCTCACCAGCAAATTTTTAATAATTTCCGAACTTTTCTGTCAAAAATTCTATAATTTGTGTAGTGTTTGGTCTTGCCATAAAAACTCCCCGTTTGGCTCGTATTCGTGACTTCCGTAATGGAATCTTTATTTATTTACATATTTGCCGGGGTTTTCTTGCAATAAAATGGCGTTTCGTAATAACGCACACATGCAAACAAACTAAATAGCGATCTTGCAAAATATCGGTTTCCTGGTGCTTTCTAAAGGAAATTTTGACAATAAAACTGTAAGTTTTAAATGCGATTTAAAGCCATTTTTGAGAAGCTAACAAGGTATTACAAAATTGCTTGTTATGTTTGGCTATATTTGACGGTTTTAATTTTTTGGCAAAATATTGTCATAATTCAAAATTTAATAATTGTTTCGATTTACATTGAATTCTGATTATCACTGTTGTTTTTTAATCAATGTTTCATTAAAAGCCAGTGTAACGGTTAGTGTTTAAAATATTTAACATAAAAATTATTTTTTTGGCGAATTAAATTTTTTTAGGTGAACATGCTAACTGAAAACAATGATCCTGTAAGCTTAATCTTATAAGATATTAGGCCTATAAGCTGTTAGGCCTATAAACTTATACAATACATGATGCACTACAATGTATAATACATGCTATACACTTAACTACATTGAGAACAGTTAATTCGATGCGTTATAGCTACCTTTGTTCTAATTCAGTCAAGTTCAGTCTAATACAGTCTAGTGTAGTCTCGTCTAGTGTAGTCTCGTCTAGTGTAGTTTCGTGCAGCCTAGTGCATACGAGTGCATTCTAAATGAATATTTTTATTTTATTTGCTTCAAACGCTTTACAAGGCTTACCTGTTTGCTTGTCCGAACGATACGAATCGTTTCTCTGAGATGTCTGAGGCAAATTCAGCGTCAGGTACTGTTTATAAATCACACTTCACGAAATGCTCATAAGCTTTGCACAAAGCATTCATGGTTCACTGCGCATGGGTGACTCATCCATGACTGCCAAGTGCCACGCTTCCCACCAATAAAAGACCTACGACCTGTTCTGTGGTCCCAATTTAGAGAGTCAGGCAAGGAGGTGAGCAACAGTTGATAGAATGTAATCGCAGTTGCTTTGCGCGATGCATACAGGTGCGGTTCAAAACAGCCGGAATGTTTACCAGTTTCTCGAAAATTTCCTCTCATTAGTCTAAGGCTGATTGAAACGTACCCCGATCATATCAGCACTTTTACATAGATTGTTCATTAGCCGAGCCAAGTTTAAGAGGTCAACCATTAATATTGGACTGGACGTCAGACGACAGAGACCGTTGTATGATTAGTTATGATAATAAATAGAGTCCCTTTGAGCGACACATCAGTATCATAGTACCCCATCCTGTATCACAGTTAGGGCTGGAGTGAGGAAGTCCGCAAAGGGGAGGAAAGGGTTATATCAAGTGCAGACAAATGAGAACAAAGGAAGGGAGGGGTCCAAAATAATATCATTCTTGCGGACGTTCTTCATGTACGACCCCTAACACATTAGGCAAAATATGCACTTTGGAAATTGCCAATATAACCAACACAGTTACCGTTTTGGCTACAATTCTACAAAGGCATAGCGTACTTTAACACTGTAACACTTTAGTACTATGTAATCGCTCATTTTGTAGTCACTTACTTCAGCAGTTAGTTCTTAGTTGGTCCAAGCGTTGAGCAATATTTTGACCGAAGGGCATACACATCAAGAGGCATCCAGCAACAATAGACAAATTTTCCGAGCTAAACATGCAGATCTTGACTACTATGTACCACTGAAAAGAAGAATAAGAAGAAAAAGGAGGAGGAGCAGGAGGAGGAGGAGAAAGAAGAGAAGGAGAAGGAGGAGGACAAGGAAAAGAAGAATGAGAAGAGCAGTCGCTTAACTATCCCCGAAAGACAGCCATGAGTACAGCTTATGCATATACAGTGTTAGCGACTTCATTTTCTTGGCCCCGACATATGACTGAGGGTGACTAGCTCTCTGCCTCGCCAACTGATCTTCCCAATGACAGTGTACGGTCAGTGTACTCATTATATGAGTTGATTAGGGGACGCAAGTGGTGGCGAATTATCGAAACAAATGTGTGCTCTATCGAGGATCGTAATCCTCAACCTTTCTTCTTGACAGGCTAGCGTGCTAACCACTAGACCATCGCGCACTTCTATAAACAAAATATGTCATGAAAAGTCTGCTATGCGTTCCCCGTGTAATGAGTCATAATTGTAAATCGTTGCGAATTACACAAACCTTTGCAAATAAGTGCGACATTATTATGCGATAAAAATTGTCCTGTTCGCTTTCCCCAAGAAATAACTGTTACTCATGACGGTGACTACTTGGCACACGGGACGGGAAAGTCTGTTGCAAAAACGTGTTTGATGACAATGGCATTTTGCTGAGATGACGTATAAAAATAAATCAAAAATTGGTCATACGCGGTATATTAGTAGACTACAAGTCGGAAGGCATTGCAGAATTATAAAGACTATAGGGTGTGATGTTAGACTAACATCACACCCTTTTTTTACCCTTTCACACATGGCTTTTATTCTCATGCATAAAAATACAATGGAGGGTGATACACTGTTTCAATAGACTGTCTCTCAGTTTCGCAGGCTGGATTCTTACAGCATTCTACTACCCCTTATTCTGCGCACCTTTCCCACATGCAGATACAGTGCATTCTGTATTCAAGCGCTACATAATTATGCCGTCCTTTGCTTAATAGCAGCATAACTTGGTCTTGTTCTGTGATGACTAGACTCGGTATGGTGGTATGGTTAGACATGACTACACTAGACTAGACTCGGTATGGTCTTATGGTTAGACATGACTACACTAGACTAGACTCGGTATGGTCTTATGGTTAGACATGACTACACTAGACTAGACTCGGTATGGTCTTATGGTTAGACATGACTACACTAGACTAGACTCGGTATGGTCTTATGGTTAGACATGACTACACTAGACTAGACTCGGTATGGTCTTATGGTTAGACATGACTACACTAGAATAGACTCGGTATGGTCTTATGGTTAGACATGACTACACTAGACTAGACTCGGTATGGTCTTATGGTTAGACATGACTACACTAGACTAGACTCGGAATGATCTTATGGTTAGACATGACTACACTAGACTAGACTCGTATGGTCTTATGGTTAGACATGACTACACTAGACTAGACTCGGTATGGTCTTATGGTTAGACATGACTACACTAGACTAGACTCGGTATGGTCTTATGGTTAGACATGACTACACTAGACTAGACTCGGTATGGTCTTATGGTTAGACATGACTACACTAGACTAGACTCGGTATGGTCTTATGGTTAGGCATGACTACACTAGACTAGACTCGGTATGGTCTTATGGTTAGACATGACTACACTAGAATAGAGTCGGTATGGTCTTATGGTTAGACATGACTACACTAGATTAGACTCGGTATGGTCTTATGGTTGGACATGACTACACTAGACTAGACTCGGTATGGTCTTATGGTTGGACATGACTACACTAGAATAGACTCGGTATGGTCTTATGGTTAGACATGACTACACTAGACTAGACTCGGTATGGTCTTATGGTTAGACATGACTACACTAGACTAGACTCGGTATGGTCTTATGGTTAGACATGACTACACTAGACTAGACTCGGTATGGTCTTATGGTTAGGCATGACTACACTAGACTAGACTCGGTATGGTCTTATGGTTAGACATGACTACACTAGACTAGACTCATGACTACACTAGTATGGTCTTATGGTTAGACATGACTACACTAGACTAGACTCGTACTTATGGTTAGACATGACTACACTAGACTAGACTCGGTATGGTCTTATGGTTAGACATGACTACACTAGACTAGACTCGGTATGGTCTTATGGTTAGACATGACTACACTAGACAAGACTAGACTGGAATGGACTGAAATTGAATGGTCTAAACTGGATTAGGCATAACTTGATTGGATTCGGCCACATGGTAGTTATAGTGCATCAAATTAATTTAACTGATCTCAAGTCAATAAACATTCTCAGCATAAAAGCATGGTCTGTCCTGTGTGACTGAATATTAATAAGCCACGTGGTTTTTGGTGACGCCATCCGGCGGCCATCTTTAACGGCGAATTATGGGAGCGCGCCGGCATTGAAAAACGTATAAATTATTGTTTTAAATTAAACCTTGATATTAAAAGAAACTTATTGCAGTTGATAGCAAAAACTCAACAATTTCCCTTGCTCGGCCTGCTGGGCTTTGCGCTCTCGTTGTGTCCATGGTTTCCAACGGCAGTCGGTAGCTTCAACGTCACAAGCCGACAAAGCGAAGAAAGCTCCATCTAGTCACATGTAAAGGCGGCCGTACACCGACCAATGCCCGATCAAAATCGGATCGGGTTAGTGTATGGCCAGCTTAAGACGTCGATGAATATTACCTGTTAAGCAGGTGTTACACGTGTCCATTTACAGAACAGTGGGCAGAGGGCATTACCCTTTTTATCTGTGCAACCAGCCGTGCGTGTACGTGTCTGTGCATGGTCGTGTGGTTGTCCACGCGTGTCTGTGTGCAACCACTTATTTTGTTGTTATTGTTGTCGATGCTGTTGTTGTTTTGCAGACGGCCAACTATCCCACAGTAGATGCGGTGCCAAAATGTCTGGAATGGGAATTGCTATTATGTAAACCAGTAGTACGCTCTAAACTTATGCCAAACGTATTGTCTCCTTTAGTTTTCCATCCAAAACTACAGTTTCACCTCTTAAGAAATCTTATCCTGATCCATCCAATCCGCCGTCCTCATTTCTCTCAACATGGATACAACCCACAGTAAAAAAACTCTTCTGTATCCTTCTCTCTGTATGTTCTTATGATTACCGGATCTTGGTCTTCATACGGTAGCTCTGGACAACCCATCTGACTTGACGCAGCTATGGCACTCGTGAATAAGCTGGTGCCCTGATCTTAGCTTTGCAGTAGCGCTTTAGTAATTGTCGAGTTTACAATTCCGATTAGTCGAATAGGAGTCGTGCATTAAATTCTTCATTAGGTTGATTCAATCCTCGTGATGCCTTACTACTCATTCAGCAAATATGAATTTCATTAACAGCTTGCTTCACTGCTCGTTAATATTCATATTTGCTGAACGTACGTGGGATCGGCGAAAATGCATCTGGTCGGTCATCCTGACCGGAAGAAGTGACTCACTCGACCGACTGATTAGCATTGAATGCGTTGGTGGGAAAGCTACAATTTCAGTGTGTGGGGTAAGGTTGGCGGGAAAGGCACAACTGCATTGCGTGGAGTAAAGGTGAGCAGTTTGAGACCAAACATTCTTGACAATGAATGTACATGGTTTTATATAGCGACTGTATAGCCTCGATCCTGCTCATATTTCAGTGAATTTATCGGGTGAGATCCTTGACCAACGCCCCCCTGTTGAATGGGCGCCACTCCATTTAAGGTCCCCGTGCACGAACCGTAGAGACTTTATGACACTTTTTTTCAAAAATCATCCTGATTCTTCCTCTTCCCCTTATCTCTCTTCTCGCGTCAATTTTAAACACCATCCACCGTAGCCGTCCGACTGTCTGACTGCCTGACTCCTGGATCTTGACCTGGAACCGAACCCTTTTGCCTAGCGATTTTGTTTTGACTGCGCGCATGTGAATAAGCTGGTTCCCGCGACTTAGCTTTCGTTGGGCGCTGTAGAAATCTCGAGATTACGATTACGATGACCAGATTAAGTTTGTAGGTATTGATACGATCTAATCGTAATCGTAATTCAAGAGCAGTTCAAGCCTGAGTGCCTCAATGTCACTGTCAAGCATCCTCTGAAGATCATGGTCTGGGGCTGCATGGCTGCCAGTGGCGTGGGACGCTTGCACATCGTCGATGGAATGGTGAACGGGGCGAAGTACATCACAATACTGCAAAAGTGCATGTTGCCATCAGCGGAGCAGCTCTTTCCAGGCCGGTTCCTGTTCCAAGATGACAACGCACCTTGCCACCGAGCCAAACTGGTGATGAACTGGAAGCTTCAGCACAAGATTGAGTCACTTGACTGCCTGCGCAATCTCCAGACCTCAATCCCATCGAGAATCTGTGGCACAAGGTGGCATTGGAAATTTCAAAGAAGCGCCCAACTTCAAAGCGTGAGCTAATTGAATCGCTCATTACTGCCTGGAATCGCGTTGTCACGCATGATCACCTCGTCAAACTTGTGCACTCGATGCCGAAACGTGCTGACAGGTGATCAAGAATAAAGGGTGGCCCACCAAATACTAATTCACCACGGTCACACAAAACGGCCTTTTCAAGGCCACCTAAATGATTACGAAGGAATACAGACCACACGTGACCTGTTTTAAAGCATACATGTACGTACTAATTATTTTACACTATTGCCTAGGGATGTACGTACACGTGTACAAATTAGGAGATTTACACGCTAAACGATAAACATGGTAACTTCAACAAAAAATAGAAGATTAAGGCCAAACTAGGTCAAAAAGTTGATTATAATAGCCAAATATATCCCTTATAACGAAAAACACAAAAAAAGTTAGTAGGGTAATAAAAAAATTACAGTAAAAGGTCATAAAGTTGAAAAAATGTCAAAATTCGTAGGTGGTTCCAGACTTTTGCACACCACTGTAGGCCTCCAATATGTCTGCAAAATTATATCAAACACTGAAGAAATGTAATCTGCTGGTCTGCACTTCCAAAGGCCGATAACAAATATTTTTAATTGACAGACCATAACCCTGTTTCAATCCTTTTTTGGTCTTTCGTTCACGGAGATCGTTTCACTGGGACGAATGTAGTCTCAAAAGTTTTATTTATTATTTATTTATTTTTACTGAGGTTGAAATGATCCTTCAGGAACATATAAATTAAGTTTCGGGTAGAAATTTTATTCTGGGAAATCAGACTTGTCATGAAGGCCAAACAGGAAGCTGCTTCGGAAGACAATATATGCATATATGTATATATATATATATATAAAGACACATATATACACATATGCATGCAAGTAGATGTGTGTAATTAGTCCATCGCATAGCATAGTGTTACAAAATATATGAGCATATTTGCTGCTAATACAAACATTTTTAAAATATTGATTGAAAATATCTCAAACTATTTCATTGGTGTTGAGTCGCTTTTTGTCTTGTCCGCGCACTTCAGTCAAAGGATCTGTCAGACCTACTTATTTACCTATAACAGAGATCCCAAAGATTCTCCTAAGATTCTCCTTTGATCTTAAAACTGGCACTTATGTGTATGTTCTACTTATTTATATAGTGAAGGTTCTTTAAAATTCTGCAATTTTATGATTCCTCCTAAACCGGTTTTTCTGAGGATATTCAGCTTATTTACCCACGTGGAGCCATAAAATATTCTTCCTGCCTATCAATTTTTACTGAGCGCTTGTGAATAAGCTGGTATCCACGACTTAGTTTTCGTTGAGCGCGGTTGAAATCTCAAGCTTACGATTACGATTACGCAATACCACTTCGGGCCTAATCTGCCTTATTTTAGATCTACCTGTACTGCAATGCAACATCACTGGTTTGATTGGCTGAGTGCCGGTTTTATGAATCGAAGTGTGGGGTTTAAGCCTCCTCTGAGCCGGTGATTACTGTGTATATCACGGAGCCCTTGAGCAAGTCCTCACCTCTGAAAAGTGGCTAACGCGTCGACTTTGACTCCCAGACCCATGGTGTCAAGTCAAACACATGCTTCTCCACTGAGAATTACCTAGCCTCACAACGATGAAGGCTTGCCTTAAAAACTGAGTCTCTGTATCATAAAACAATTTAAGTAGCACAGTGATTGTATTATGGTCGATAACGAAGGCAGTAAATTCACCTAAGCGGTAATTAACACCGGTGTTCTTGACGTGACTGGCGTCGGCAGCTCATTGCGGGTAGACCTACAACCTTCCGGGTGGCTGTGGTGAGGGATCTCACCCGATCGATTCATTGCAAATGAACAAGGCCGAAGCCACACGGTCTCTGTATAAAACCATTTGCTTTTACATTTACAGGTAGAGGCAAAAGGTGTGATTGGGCTACTTTACACTTCTGATAGACGTAGGTCTGTGTTACTTAGAGCCATCCTCTACTCAGTAATTTGGTCATCCAGAGATAGCATATCTAAAAACATTTTGCAAATCTTAGGCGATACCTAAGCCTATCTGGCAAATCTATAACCGATACTAGCTATTCGCTATTCGGATAAGACATAAAATGCATGAAACACGATAGCGATACTGAAGGATAGTTTACGGTGATACCGAAAAAGGATATATTCAAAAGGCTGAGCAGGAGGGAAATAAGATCTAAGACTCCCAATGACCCTAAGGCCAGTATTTTGGAGGGAATCATATAAATTCCATAAACAAGAGATTCAGTGAGGAAGGATATATTAGATATATCAAGAGCTTGAGCAGAATGGAAATACCTACTAAGATTCCCCGTGTCCCTAAGCCTGTTTTTCTGCAATATTGGAAGATTCCCTCGTTGTCCTAACAGGTATTATTTTGATTGCAGATCGTACCTACTTATTGACCTATAATGAAGATCCCAAAATTAACCTAAGATTCTCCTGTGATCCTAAAACGAGTATTTATGTTGATGTTCTACTTATTAACACAATGTTCTTAAACTTCTGCAATTTTATGAGAGTGCTATTCTGCTTATTTACCTATAATCACACAACCGACAAGTGATGCGTCAAGCTATCTTGCGCCACCTGGCGTACACATTAACAACTAAACAGCACAGCTCTGCTTCTACTTTTCTGGTCCAAGTCGTCTTAAACAAATTTGCCCAAAATACATAAATCGGAGTGTTCCATCTGACGGATAGTCATATGCAGAACAATGTCTAGGAGCTGTTAAGCAAAACTGAATAACCACTGGAACACTACCACGATCTTCATTTCATCGAGCAAGAACTGGGAATAGTAAAAATTAAAATCCTGTCAGAAGCCTTCAAACAAAATTTCGATAACATTGTATTACATTCATGCTATCAACACTACGAGTTATGAATCTGTTTAAGTCAGCTGTGCTGAGAAATTGGCATCGTATTCCACACAGATTGAAAGTAAGTAGGTAAGTAATGCATTTGTTAACGCGCCATATGTACTTGGACTGAGCGAGGAATCGTAGGTGTGAGTGGATCACAGTGGTCAGACAACAAAAGCAAAACGATACAAATAGGCATTGAACCGCTTTTCAAATATATCCAGCGAGATATTGTTGTGAGTAATGTAAAAAGCAAGACTATTTAAGATGGCTCTTTCAGAATTGCTGAATCTACGTCTGGAGAATTCAGACCAATTGAAACTCAGGTCGTGACATAGCAGTTAACAAAAATGATGCAAGAAGCAGAAATATTGAACGCCTATTTAAAATTATTGACGTTTATACAAATTATGTAATTATTAGTTAATAATGGTTATTGCTTGGTACTTCAGTCTTTTTATTAGACGATGCAAGCGTCACCGTTATGCAAACACTTTGCGATGTTTGTTGACCAATTAACCGCTTTCTGTGTGGTATGCAAGCTCTTGACTTCAACAGCAATAATTAACATCACTTCATTTGCATATGTTTACCTAATCACCACGATTCCTCGACACAACAGACCTGAGAGGAACAAAAGGCGGTGACTTAACGATCGATATTATCGACTCAATTGCTTGTTAGCTCATAACCAAAACTCAAGTATCCAGGCGTTCCTCAACTTCCTCTTGTTGGCATGAAATAAAAGCAGTGGTCAAATTTAGCTGGATCTGAGATCCGGCACCTCTGATATGATATCTCGGCCGCCTGAACTATGAGATCCACCAACTTAAAGAGGATACCTTAAAAATTGAGATCCGCCACCAAAATTTCTTGTATTTTTGGATGTTGTATCTTTTATTCTGTTGCCATGTGTTTTTGTATGTGATCACATTTAACATTTAGATCCAAGCCTAGTCATTTGTAACACGTCCTTAAATACTTTCAGTTAATATATTTTGCAAATCTAAACTTAAGCCTATCTGGCAAATCTATAACCGATAGCCTACTTATTCGCTATTCGGATAAGAAATAGAATGCATGAAACACGATGCATATCGTCGATATTGCAGCCAAAATATATTCACTGTAAAGTATTAAATGACATGTTACAAATAACTAGGCTTGGATCAAAATGTTAAATGTACTGTTATTATCAGTTGGTGATTTTTTCTTGAATTAGGCACATGAGGTAAAATTATAGTTCTCTCTTTGGCCACCACGTGGCTAACTCTTTGAATTAATCACACATGATCCAATGTCCTTTATCCATATCTGATCCAAAGGTTCCTTATGTTTACCTGATCCAAAGATACTTTATTCACACCCGATCCATAGGTCTCTTATTCTCACCTGATAAACATGTGTGAATAAGGGACTTTTGTATCAGGTGTGCATAAAAGGCCTTTGAATTACGTATGAGTAAGGGACCTTTGAATCGTGTGCGATTATGGAGCTGATAAGATTTTCGTATGCATGACCAGGTAAGGTTCAAAGTATCAGTATTTATCACGTCCTTCCATCTTAAAATGAAATCAAGCAAAAACATGAAGCTACGTCAAAGTTACGTCAGAATTACGTCAGAGTTACGTCAGAGTTACGTCAGAGTTTGATATCTGTAATGCCTCTTGAGATATATGCACGTCAGCGCAAGAGCAGTAAGTTAATAAAAGACACCAATTAGAGACTTTGATGTATAAATTACAGGCCTCAGATTCGTTTGATTCCAGTGTAGCCAAACTATTACGGGGTGTTCACATAAACCTATAAACACACATACAGACGAATATTATAAACTTTAATATATCTGCTATTTATATACAAATGCACATGAATAAAAGCTCACATTTATAAATTCATACATATATACATATATCATAAAGCAAATATATATAACATACAAATATATACATAACAGACATGTATATAACATATAACATACATGTGTATTTTCGTTCATATATACAGTAAGTATACAAATACGCGCACAAGTCTATATAGAGGCCCCTATATATTTTATGTACGCCATTCGTATCAGCCATGTATGCCTCCAAAATCGTCATGGTTGAATACCATTGAAAATGCATCTATATGGATGGGCTTTATTTAGTCACTTGACTTGTTTGGTTGCATATTTTCTAAACTCAGTTGTCAGTCATGCGTATCGGAAGGAACCTCAGGGCAGAGTGAGATCGTGGTTCTTGCTCACGCCACGTATGCTTAGATGCCGCCTTGTTTGTGTGTGTCGAATACGTTTTAGCTTCCAGCACAGGAAGCTACTGGGCACTCGTGTGAGAATCATGAGGAAAACACAAGCCTTTTAGAAACATTTTATAAGGAAAGACCGCTGCAAGATGTGGATTCCAACACACGTGAAAGTAACCGGTAGGTGGCGATCGATTTGTTGTCACGTATTGCAAGTTCACACAGTGAAATATGTGCTTTGCGTGGATCCAGTGAAGACTGTAATGAACCCAGTGAGGGGTCTTCATGGAGCAGAAGAATTGTAACGCTACACAGTGAAATGTGTGCCTTTACTTGTATGGATTCAGTGAGGATTGTAATGGACCCTTGAGGATTCTTGATGGATCATTTAAAATAAGCATTAGCAACTTCTATAGCGCCGGTATATTAATGCACAAGACATCAACCGATGGCAACCATAGCCAAGCCATAGTCGGATCAGTAGCCAGACAGTCAGCCCATTTAGACAGACAGGCAGAGCTAAGCACAGCTGGCAGCGAGTTATGCCGTTATCCTTCATGCTTGTGCGACATTAGGCTTCTCTCGATTTGTTGGTGGAATTTCCGAATCTGCAGAGCATCTGAATATACGCGCTATGACTGCTGGGTTTGGCCACTGGTTACCCGACTATCTTGCCTTTAGCTTTCTCGTTAATGGAGCCAAGTTCCGTGTCTCGAAACAAATAAATTCATTTTGCTTGTAGGCCCTAATTAGACCATCCGGCATCACGCCTTTTCGGTCTTTGTCGTGTCTGCGTGGAACACCCTTCTGTGTCCAAAGATGCCTCTGAAATCTTAACAATCTTGGCTAACTCTGCACCACGGCCACGTAGTAGCTTCTTAGCGGAAATCTTCTATATGCTCTTAATTGTAGGAGCACAAATCATTGGATTACATTACGTAATGGATTCCTCGTTATTTGCATATAGCTTCTTTTGTTATCTCACTGCATTCATCTCTTTATGTCATCGTATTAGTGTCTGTTGCTACGATAGAGCATTTGCGGAGCATTTAGTGACATATTTTGCGCTTTACAAATTGGTCTATAGTGATAATAATAACAACAGCAATAATAATAATGATAATAATGATGATGATAATAATAATAATAATGACAACAACAACAATAATAATAATAATAATGATAATAATAATAGCAACAACCCTAATAATAATAATACAGCTGATTAGTCAGTCATAGCAACAAATATTTCATGCTGGCTGTGGCCATATCATTTACAGTACGTGCAAACACATGAGCGGTGACCAAACTATTGATATACTCGAGCATTTAATTTATGACGAGCGGGTTTACCAAACAAAACTCATCACCATGCGCACTACTGATATCGGAATATTTAGTCAACATTTTTTTAATCTGAACAAATCGCCCCTCCCCCAAGACATAGAATTCTTAGGTAGCAAAGTAGTAACAGTACCCTACCAACGACACGCGTGTGCGCCAGGTATTGCCACAAGGGTATTCCTACATCTGTAATATGAAAACTACGCATCAAAGGTAAACTAGAACGTGAATCCACGACTGATATAACGGAATCAAGCATCTTGCAAGGCTGTCCTGCTTAATTCCGACGAACAGTCACTTAATAGCCACTTACCATGCGACTTACCTTCGCACGATGCATTTAACTTTCAGGGTTCATAAAAAAGAGTAGTACGCCTATAGCCTGAGCATTGTCATACATTGGCATTGCGGCTCAAGCAACATTTGAAACAGCCTTTTGCAAACAATTACTCCTTAAAGAAGCAATAACATAGCTTCGTACGTATTTATGCATGTGTGCATGTATACATGAGAGTCTGTATATATATGTATGTATATATGTATATATAGGTAGGTATATATAAAGCATAAGTATGTATATATATGCATATGTATGTATATGTATGTATGTATGTATGTATGCATATCGAGGTAGATATATATATACATATATAAAGCAAAAGCTATGTATATATGTATGCATATGCATGAATGTGTGTATGTATGCATGTATCATATCTTTTGTATAGCGCCTTTGGGACTACTGAAAAGCGCTATAGCATTTTTCATTCTTCCTTTTCAGTTCATAAAGCACGAAATCTAAAGCATGATAAAAGTTAGCATGATAGAAGTTTAATGCTGTGTCTTATACTGTGTAAGTGTATTATAAAAATCTGAATAGTAAGTCCAACTCGCAAAGCGTCAATTGAAAGTTTCTGTAAATAAATGCATCCATACTACAGATTCACTGCGACTAAGAGAAACTTCGTTCAGTTGCCATATGTAACGTACGCAACAGTGTAAAATCTACGAGAAATTCAAAACAACATTCATTCAGCGCCACCTCGAATCAACTCTTCATTGGCGGTTCAAATATTTAAACAAAGTAGCGCACTAGTGACGTCAGCGCTGACATCAGCAGAAGAAATAAAGGTGACGTCACGGTTTTAGCACAGTTCTGTGAAGGTTGACCTTCGGGGTATCCAGAGTTTTCCGTCGGCATCTCATTCCTCAGAGGAGTCTCGGTGTAGTCCACGCCAGCGACTGAGCTACGTGTGCTTTGATCGTTTCCACTTCGGCTTGAATTTTCTGTCGATCTTATATCGCCCCATCCATTTCCACCACTTTGTTTAGTAGATCGCCCAGCTGATTCTTCCGTGACTCCTTCTCCATTACCATTAAAATTTACTGTGACTTTTCCGTTGCCATTTGGGCTGTCATCTTGTGGGTGATCTCGACGTCCCCCTGAGTTTCGGTGACTCCTCCATTTCCATTTCCACCAGAGTCTTCGGTGAATCCACCGATTATACCAGTATTTCCATCGAAATTATCATTGCTATTCACAGTTGAACCCCCTCCCCAATCTCCCCAACCACCACCACCGCCACCATTACCACCACCACCAATAAGAGATGGAGAACGATCGCCATCAGCTGTATGAAATAAACAAAATATCGCTCATTCAGCGTCCTCTGGGAACATGATATGATTGTAACGATGATGATGAAAATTCTGACGATACATACCCACACACACATACATACGTATTAAGTACGTACGTGCATACATATATACATATATACAAACATATATGCATACGTACTTACATACATACTTTCATACATACATAATGCATTCATACATACACCACGATCACGAAGATGATAGTGTTGATCACGATAATCATGAGCATGATAGAAGTTTATGACTGTATCTTATACTCTTTAAGTACATTATAAAAATCTGAATAGTAAGTCGAAATCGCAAAGCGTCAACTGAATTGAGAAGCGTCTATTGTTTCTGTAAATAAATGCATCCATACTAAGATTCAATGCAATTAAGCTAAGCTTCAGTTCAGCTATCACCTGTAACGTACACTAAGGTATAAAATCTACGAGAAATTCAAAAGAGTTGTTTAAGAGTTGTTTTTAATTTCTCGTCGATTTTATACTGTATAAATAATAATGAAAGTACAATCTTCATTAAAGAGGACTTTTGTTCTCTTTAACTTCAGCCTTTAGAGTTTCAAATATTATAACCGAGTCTGCTATACATGAACTAGTGACCCTAATAAACCTATTCGGCACAAATTAAACTAAGTGTATTGTTATCCTATCTTTCTTGCTGAAAGGCAGTAATTCCGTGTTCTTTTGCAAGAGATAGTTTGCGAGAAGGTTTCTTGCATCGGTGCGATTAGTCCAAACTGAAATTCTTTAATTAAGTAGTGTTCACATTTCGACGAACCCCAATATCGCAGGAACTTGGTTATGGCCAATCAACAGGTTGATTGTTGGAGTAAGACTTTCGGAAAGAAGCGAAGATCTTCGTTACGATTCCTTGCTGCTACTCCATATGCATATTCGCTGAGTCACACGTCATAACTTCGAAGATAACGAAACTCAAAGTATAACAGTTCGACTGCTAAACGATATGCACTCGAACACTGATAATCCTGACGATTTTTTAAACATCCGTCTCAACTATATAGCGTTATAGTTATACAAAAAAACTGGGATGGCCGCGTTGAAATGATATTCAATCCCCTGATTTGACTTGAAAAAATTGTGCACCGCAGTCAGGCGAATCTATGGACTCCCTTTGAACTAATACTTGATGGATTCCAATTCGACGTGGCGCCATTAGTTTCCACAGTGATCCAGCATTAATTCCGTTATCACTGTCTTCAGTTGAAATAATAGGCTGTCATTCTGCCTTTGTATATGTAAATACATTTATCCATACGGTTCCGACTATGTAAAATTTGCAGTTTTAATTAAACTAATTATTTTAATTATGTAGCAAAATATACCTATATAATAAAGATGTTATTTGACCGGAGTGCAATCGCTACAATAAGCCTGTGCTTTATTATGAAATTCGTGACGCGTAGGGCCTACCAGAGACAAGATTGGTATTCTGTAAACACGAGGTAAACAAAAGGTGGTATAGGAGGCCAGCTGAAAATCTGGGGCCTATTGCATGTTGGTAGCGTTGAAGGAACAAAGCGCTGTTGTTTGAATGATTTGCTTTTCTCCGGCGACTCAGTTGGTTACTTCTACATGTTGTATCGGTAGCGGTGATTTGTTCTAATTGCGTTTCAGTTTTCTGGTCAGAATTTTTGTTTTCTATATAATTTGGCAAATTCTTGTTCAGTAAAGTTAATAGAAGCGATGAAAGCGGGTCAAATATTCATCGTCTCTCTGCCATCCAGTTATACATGGTAATGCTTTTTAATGCAGCTACTTAGCATAGGTGTAATTGGTTAGGACTGCAGATAGTTCTTCGAGTTTTCAATTCGTCTCTACATAACGACGTTGTAAACACATTTTCTGCAATACTAGTTATAGAATGGTTCAACTACACTGATAATAAATTATTGTTTTGACTACAATTCTCTGCGACTTTAACAACATCGGAGTTGCTAATGTATTAACAGATCAAAGTATTAAAATTTCATATACATCTAAGTAATTATGGAAAATTTGGCGAGAACGGTAAAATATTTCTCTGAACGCAGTGGCATTGTGGCGCTGGACACAGGTGGAGAGGCGTTGGAAAAGAAAGCGAGTCTCACAGCCATCTCTGGAGACTGCTGAAATTCGACGTCTCAACTCTGAAGCAAATTCTGTACACTCAGAATTTATAGAACCAAGGATCTCAAAGGCAGTTGGGACAAACGTGTGGGTTGTAGGCATCAGTGCATATTTGGCAGATTAGTGAACTGCTGCCTGTTCAGCTGCAAAAGAGCTCCCTCAAAAGACATTCCCCGACTGGTGTCACCGGAGGTACATCAAAATCTTAACTTCAATAGACTGTGAAATAGACAGCCAGAGAAGTACGTCACTACATAAATGCGAGCTATGGTCAACTTTCGAAATGCCACCAACAGGCCTAGAAGATGCAGGCAGCACGCGTTTGAGCAGCCCAGTGGCCCACAAAAGGCCCGCAAACAACTAGAAAACACATGATTTAAAAGGCGCCACACAAATGTTCAAATAACAGACTTATGTGCACACATAGGCCTACATGTTCGGTTTATGCATTGAAATACTTAAGGCAGTTGCTTTGTAGAGCTCGGTGACAAAACAGGATAGAGAAACGGAAGAGTGAGAGCGCAATACTGAAAATTCTTGGGTCTTTAGGCTGGAATTATCTTTTAAAACAAACCAAAAGACAATCATCTTAGTTACAGACTCTAATGTCCATAACAAGCTTTATTTCAACTGCAGACTACAAAATGGCCATTCTATTAAACGTCGAACCCTCATCGTCTGTCTGTCATTCAGTCGTATAAGAAACTGACAAACTATAGGGAAACTAAAATCTTATTGAAAGGTTACTGAAAAACAAATTTCGTCATCATAATCTGCAATTTAAAGTTTGCCAATTTAAATTCATTTCTAACGAAATGAAATAGTTTCAGATTGTAGCCGTCAGTCAATCTATACATAACTGAAAACAGTAAGCACATCAGGTTCTCATTTCGTCTAACCATGACCATGTGTTTCAGAATTAACATCTGCAGTATTGATTTTAGCAAAAACACTCACTAAATAGGTCTAACTACTACTAGTAAAAATTATGATAGGTCATTTATAGTTTTAAATAATAGGCCTAAATAAACACAAATCATATCCAATAAGAAACCAACTAACAACATATGTTAGTATTTTGCATAATTGATGTGAATTAAGTTTGTCATTTGTTGAATCAATTTCCTCATCGAAGACGTAATTTGCTGTAAGATAACTTAGAATCTACGTCACCAGAACAATGACGTCATGACTGCTGACGCTGTTATTAGAAAGACGGGTGTCGCGCTGCCTGACATCCTGTGTACATTAGGTGCTGAGGATTCTGTGTCTGCAACAGTTGCACAGAAGCGCCATCGTTAAATTCAGCTTTTAATTAAAAATAATGCTACAAGCTGTCTGTGTGTAAAACTAAAGGCCACAACATGGAATATTAAGGATGCAAGTAAGTAAGTAAATAATCTTTATTAATGTGATGTAACAAAACATTGATATAGCGCATTTCAAGCATCTTCCGAAACCGCTACTTGCACGGCTAACTAAGTGATCAGCGCTAAGGCTGACTCAAAACTTGAACGAAAAGCTCTTTTACTTATGCGGGGGTAGTGCCGATGATCCAAGTTGGAGGATCTTGAATCGAATCCGTTCTTCCATATAAAGCAGTGCAGCATTTCCACACTTGAATTCAATAATCTGACTAGCGATCTGTACAGATTGAATGTTGCATCCTTTTCTCTGGGTTAGAAGGTGACACCAGTTTGGTGATACCTAACTGCTTACTTCCAAAGTCTACAGTGCTTGTTTGGTAGCAGTAGTAGCAGTAGTTCCACTATTTAACGACATCTTATGGCATCAAAGGCCGTTGACATCGTCCTCCTCCTTCATCCAGGCTTGTGACTGGCACTACCTGAGTATGGCAGTGGCGATGTTTGCTTGTTCGGTCATTCTGCATTCCAGTCCGTTTTAGAGCTTGTCATGCATTCTGAACAATTTTCTAATAAATTTGTTGGTCATCGCACCTCATCTACTCTTCTTCTGCATAGTCTAATTGTCACAGATATTCTAGGCCCCGTCGCTCTCTGTCCTTGCGATTTGGACATTAAAATACCTGAAATTAGGCTACACGCTTCTCTGTTACGTAACATTTACGAAATCAGTCTTATCATGGCGAGTCTTAAGAGTTATTCTTGTGTCATTTTCATCCAGCCTCTGAACTACAGGCTGGCAGTTAGATGGTCCATAGTTGCTTCTACAGATTGAAAGTGTAATGCGTTGCAGATCGCTTAAAAAGTGTAAAACGCGCAAGAAAATGTTGTTATACGTTTATAAACCTATTGCGCTGTGCATTTGATAAAATCAAGAAAGAAAGCGAATAACTGGGAAGCAAATAAATAACTGAGATGTAAATGAATGACTGTGAATTGCCAGTCGGATTCGATGTGCAAAACCAGATATGGTGTGCATTGGCGGTACTCATTCCCCATTCTTAACGCAACACGAATAAGGAACTCTGAATACGGCGTCAGTTGCCCTGGCAGCCATTACTGCGGCTCTTTTGGTCGATTTCTACGTTTTTGCGGGAGCTTGACAGTGTGGACTTTTCAGTTATCATTTGCCAACAGACAGACTTGTCGTTCTTGACAAAAATCTAACATAGTGTAGATTATCGAAGAACGCCGTCTGGAGATACTTAGAAAGCGCTATACAAAGCTAAGTTTCTTAGGTACATTAATAATTTCATCAATGAATGTCATGGCAGAAAATTTATGATAAGCAATAAGTAAGTAAGTATGTTTCACTTAGTTTGATAGGCATAGGTAAATAGGTAACAAGATAGATCGATAAGTAGGTAAGTAAGTAAATTTTCCTAATGAAAGGTCAGCCACCAATCTTTACAGTAAACTGCTGTGCGGAGTAGCTGTGGGTAATTACTACGTTTTAGGCAATTTGCTAATAATAATTAAACAGAATAGGTCATAAACTGTGCTCCAACAAGTCACAACTGTGTGACCTTGTGTGCGTTACAAATTATTATATGTATAGTAAAAAACTGATTTGTTAAAAGTCATAACTTACTGGTATTACTGGGACCAGTTACGGTTGCAGCATCGCTTGTGCCAGTACTAGCTCCTTGTACATATGCAGCGGCAACGAGTACCAGCAGACAAAGTATTCCGATGGCAATCTTCATCCTCAATCTTCTACGAATGTTCAAACAGTCGTTAGATAGTGACAGTGAACAATATGAATAGACACTAGAATAAGGAAGGAAAGAGGCAAAAGTAAAGTAACGCTCTTATTGACACAATCCTTTAGAAAGCAAGCCGCTACCGAGAGAATAATTGTATTATGGTGGGGTGGTAGTAGTAGAAGCAATAATGGTAGTAGTAGCAGTAGTAGCATCAGCAGCAGTAGTAGTAGTAGTAGAATTAATAGTAGTAGTAGTAGTGGTATTTGATGATGACATCATAAGCATATGCAACGTCCTCAATACCACTTTTGAAGCTAAACGTTTCACTTGAAAACTTCACGAAAAATACACGACATCTACGAATCACAATAGACAAAAATTCCAGTCCATCATTGATCTTGGCGGAAACATCGATTCTCATCTAGAAGACGTACATAGCATTGTAGAATGTATTTTATGCCGTTATTCCAAATCCGCAGTGAATATGTGCTGTCAGCGAAGTTTTGTGTGCGTATTGTATCTAAATCATTTAGGTGACAAACACCGACACCAAGAGAATAGAGGAACTTTGAGAAAGCTAACTAATCCCAAGCTAACCCATCCACAGAAGGAAATAGATTAAGCGCTGTTTGTGCTATAGCTAATACCTGAGATTTTTACCACTGCTAATAGCAATCGAGTGCAAGGGAATGCTGTAAAATGCACTCTTTAACAGTGTTGATAATATTCTATACTTGGCACAGATGCTCGTTATTAACGATTTATACAACTGCCAGTAGTAATCGGATATAGATGAGCTAGCTTTCAATTTCTCCTGCAACTCAAAAGATATGAATTGCAAAGAAACAAGAATTTAAAAAGCGACAAACACTAAGATTTATCTGCACTTTTAAATTATTAAAAATCCGAACAAATAACCCCCAAATAACGGTCTTTTCAGTATTCACGACTTCACCTGCAAGGGGTTAAAGAATTAAAAGTAGTTTGCACTCCTAAGACAAAACGTGTTGCATTAGGTGTAAAATTTAGGTCTACATGTTGTACATCCAATTGTGTGTCATAATGCATTGCCATACAAATTAAATTTAATAAAGCCTGCTTACAAAGTTCAGAAGTGCACATTATGCTTTTCAGAATTAGTGATATATGAACTTTGATGCTTAATATTAAACAGTGCTTTTTTCAGACGGAACGCTTCGGAACGGCGATCCAGCACCTTTTATCGGCTAATAAAAATAATTTAGTTTTTAATAAAAGAATTGTGTTACTAAATTATTTTAATTATGTAATATAACGTAATTTATTTACATTCAATTTCAGTGTTTACAGCTTTACACTGTTTCCAGTGTTTATTGATTGATAAAAATAATTAAATTTTAGCACAAAATTCTATAACTTTTCAGTTCCGGAACCTTTTTTCTAGAAAAAAAGCATTGATATTACAGCACAATTAAAACTAGTTTTCAGTTCTTACCATTTTAGATTTCTATGCGCAGAGTAAATCCGGTTCGTCATAGCTTCGGCTTATCATTAATTCTTACTCGTTTAACAGTAGGCCTACACTACGCAGGAATGAACGCCACTCACGAGTTTCTCTTCAAAGAGGTGCTATACAAATTTGCGATTACAATTACAATGTTGCAACACGCTGTCTTATGATTCAACAGTCTCATATCAGTAGTACTTCTTTGTAGTTTGCATCGGGATTTGCTCTATATAAATTTAACAATACCAAACAACTCTACTGATTGTCTGCATTTATGCAGAACTACTTTACAGAGATGACAGTGTAATGTAATGTAACACAAAGCAAAGGAATAGTTATAATTTAAGCCTACCTCCTATTGTCTTACCGGTGTGCCTGATGTAGATGTTGCTTAATCAGTGAGTAAGCCTTCGTCTGCGCGCAGTTGTCATGGGATGAGGAATTTATACCCAATCGTCTGCGCACGGTTGTCATGGGATCAGGAATTTATACCCGAAGAACAAACTTTGATCCTTGCGAATGATAATGGCTCAGTGTGTATCGGCTTTGCAACAATGAAGTGGCATTTAATTTATTGTATGGTTGCATTACTTGTTCGTGGCTTTCGTTAAACAGATTTTCGCCCAGGCTTTACCGGCTGATGGGGTCACTTATGACGTGCTTGACTGAGCAGTAGAGCGTTTTATTTTCGATCTAACGATCGTAGATTGGAGTTCTCTCAGCGGACAAACGTGTAACGATTTTGGGCAATCGTAATCGTAACTGCACATTTGTAATTATATCATTATCGAACATTTATAGTTATTTATTCAGAAAGTAGCTTAATTAAGTTGTCACCAACACAAATTCAAAAATAAGCTAAACGCTAAGTCCAGCGATGGACTAGCACGTATATAGGATTTTGAGATATTCTTGGCCTGCTTTGGAGCCAAGAAAACTTACCTCGCTGACGTGCGGGAGACTACTTCATTCATTTTATAAACAAGCATGGCTAAGATGAAGTTTCTTATTGTTAATTTGGAAGTTGTTCCTGATAGTATTTTCGTACATCCGCAATCCGCTGCAGTCTGTTAACAAACATTAGTTCTAATAGGCGCGGAGACGTGGTTGAAGGACCTTACATTTGAAGCGCAGGCGCGATCAGAAATACTAACGGTAGGACGCCTTTAACCTCCCACCTTGTGTTGGAACACATTTACCTTTGGTTAAAGAATGGAGGGCTGAGATGACGTAGTATTTCACAGACGGTGACCCATGTAAGTACTAATCATACTTAACCTCGCTGTGCCTGCCAGTGCCGTATTTACAGCTTCAACATTTCCGTCCGAATTGTCAGTTTGACATGACGAGCCTAGAATTGATTCCTGAAAGCAGATTTGAAAGGCAATGTAGCAATCTGGCACCGTGCTTCCAATTAAGAAAAATATTCATGTGCTTACAAGGTCACTGATGAATGTGATATGTATGTATGCATGTATGCATGTATGTATACTCGTGACATACGTAGAATTAGGCGCTATGTTCCCATGTCTTCCAGAATATCCGTGGCAAACACACTGGTCTCCAGTCGCCTTGACTACTGTAAATCAATTCTTGTTTGTATCACAAAGTCAAACATGCAGGAACTCCAAAGAGCTCAGAACACATTGGCTAGAGCCATAACAAATACATCAATAAATGATCGTATAACCCATATGGTTAAATCTTTGCATTGGCTTCCTATTCAGCAAAGAATTTTGTTTCAAACTGGAACTTACGGTTTATAAAACGTTGAACTCTGGTCAACCACAATACTCAAAATCAGTCCCTGTTCCTCAGACTTGCTCTTATTACTAGAACTGTTCTGGGTAAACGGGCTTTTTCGGTTGCTGGACCAAAAGTTTGGAACTCCCTGCCTGTGTCTGTTCGTTCTGCTCAGTCGCTTCTGTCATTTCGTTCTCAACTTAAAACTTACCTTTTTCAAATTGCTTATCCACCATAGGCTGCCTCTCTGTCGTGCGAACTGACCTACTGGATATCGACCTTATTGTGGCTTGGCTTTGGCGCACCATCGGTTGATGCCTTGTGCATTAGACACCGGCACATCAGAAATTTGCTAATAATTATTATTATTATTCATACATACATACATATATACATACATACATACATACATAAATACACATATACATACATACATTCATGCATACATACATACATACGTACATACATGCATACTTGCATACTTGCATGTATGTATGTATGCAAGCATGTATGCATGCATGTATGCAAGCATGTATGCATGCATGTATGCATGTATGTATGTATGTATGTATGCTTAGGCGCTTAATATAGCGCTTTTCAGTAACTCATAAGTGTTTATACGTTAGCCTTAATGGTGCTTAAAATCATAAAGAACAAGTACTTCAGCTGTTAATAAATAGTGCTCAGATAACTGGCCACCACTGGCGGGCTCTAAAACACACACACACACACACACACACACACACACACAAACACAGTGAAATCAACGAAGTCCCATAGAAAGAGTAAAGTAGACACTGTGCTACGTGATTTCTAATTCATTTGCATTTCAGTTGATTTCAACGTGTTTCAAGGCCAGAGCTTCATTATTCGATTTATAACATTATTGTTTCCGGTTTCAGTTGGACTAATAAAATTCTTTCAGGGAACGCTGGTCAACCACAATACTTGAGTGGTGTTTGCATTGTGCATTCAGTAGGTGTAAGTGACGACTTTTCACTTCCTCCACTGGGATGCATTTTCTCATACACTTCGCTCCAACTCACAACGCTACCTTCTCTGCTTCCAAACGGAAAATATGAGCCTACACTGGACATTTGCAAGCAACTACTGTTAGATGCTTCCAGAACTTCACCAGCCCACATTTTCGTTAAATGATATGGAAAACACAATTGGTTATAAATGTATACTTTGGTGCATAGTTGAGTTGAGTTTATTAGACCGGCTAAATGAGGTAGTTAAGTATGCCTATTAAAACTGAATTGCCTTTAAATGCCAGCATAACATCGAAAGCATGACGTCAATAAGTGGTTCTCAAAAAATTTATTGGCTCACTGTTGAAACTGTTGTAACGTCTATTCAGGACAAGGAGTCGTGGCCTCCTACTAGGAAATCTGGGGACAGAGGTTATTTCTCCTAATTTTTGTCCGGCAGATAAAATTTTATGTGCCTAAGGTTCGGTGAATATGGAGACCTGCTAGGAAAGGAACTTAATAAATAGGCAGAAGTCTAGAAAGTCATCCACTAAAGTATGAGAAGTCCATTCTTTGAAAAGAAGTTGTAAAGTAATGGCTTTATCCATGCTGGAGGTCATAACGTCATAAAAATTTGCTGGCGTACTTAAGCCCACGTCTTAATCTTCTGGTACCTGACCTGACTCTCAAAACCGTGCCGAAGATCTTAACAACAGTATAAATTTACAGCAGCTTAATAAATCTAAACTGATAATTAAGTTACAATTTTACAACTTGACTATATTGTTCTTATACACACGTTCACGTCCTGCAAGACCATAATTTCATTATGCATGCCGACATAATGCTACTTATGTTCAATATAGTTTGCACAATGCACATAAAAATCTTAGAGTACCCAGATAAAATTACAAACAGTGTACACAGCTTAGATAACCTCAGTTTTATTAGACCTATATAGGCCAACGCTTGCACACATCTTAGACAACATTTTCCGAAATGTACACGCTTATAAAAGAACACTTTATAGGTTGTACACTTCAAGTGGCAATATTGGTATAATGTCGATTGTTTAATATTTCGTGAACAATGTTAGCTTAGTAATTATTGTAATTACAACAGATCTTGCGGATACTAGATTTTAAAGATATGAATAATTCACCATCGCTTGACACTTTCAAGTCAAGGCTTAAGACAGTATTCAATACGTTATTCGGCTGTTAAATTTCACTGCATGTAAAGCACCTTTTAATTTTCTAGGTCGTAATGTAACTCTTCCAAAGAGTGGATAGCGCCAGGATGATCAAACAAGTGGTGTTTGGAATGATGGGTGACGGAGGGATCAGAGGTAGATCGAACAGAGAATGGCTGGACGATGTCAGGGCCTGGTGCGGGATGGATGTGGATGGGTTGAGTCTTCTAGCACATGACAGAGGGGCAGTGAAGATCTGCAGTAGAACATGCGATCGATACCAACGGACGATGAGCCCATGGACTCAAAAGAAAGAGGAAAGAAAGAAAGAATATAACTTTACATACTGTTTTTATTTTTGATTTTATTTGTATTTTTATTTTTTTTATTTTTATAATAATAATAATAATATTATTATTATTATTATGGTTATTTTTATTGTTCCGCACAACGTTAAGGCTCCAGTGGCTTTGCTTATTTATCAAACAAGTAATGTCTAAGAGCCTTCTAGTTGCTAGTATGTTAGAATGACACTATACCTTTCTTCCAGGTTTCTGACACAACGCCAGCTTCATAAGATGGAATCTTTGCTTGTCAGACTTGCAGAACCATCCATGCAGCAATGCCAGAACCAGATGAAACTTAACAAGTCATGTGCAACAAACATGCCCAGTATATAATAAGGCCTACTATGATTAATATTTCAAGACGATATTCTGAACAGTCTTTATATTTGGACTTAAAGACTAATATTGCAAAATATGTTGAAAATCCCGAAACACTTCAAATATGTTCCTGAACCTCTTAAAAGAACTTGATTGATTACAGAATTACGCATTTCGCTATTGCCCATATCATCACATCCAAATGTCTATGACAACAGAACCAGTTAAACGGCACGAATGACTAGGACCTGTTAAGATCGGTTTCGGATAGAAATCAGTCGGTAGTGACAGTCCACTACGAAGAAGATTCGAGGCCAGCTACTGACGAATGTTACAGCATGCACGACGAATCTGACCTTGAGGTCTGAACTTGTCAAGCTTCGATGAGAATCCACTGGTTTATTTATAAATGTGTACCAGACCCTAACAATGGAATCTTTGCTGTTATTTGTGCATCATCGTCTGCATATGAACCTGTAGTTTTAGCGAACTATACCTGATTTAGGCAAGCGAGGAGCACCTTTGAGAGGTTCTTACAAGGCGCTACATAAACGTCTAGATACTTGCATAAGAATTATGTAGATTATGGAGAGACGGGTTGTTTTGAACGCAATTATTAGGTCTCTAGGGCTATGTATATGCTATATCTTCCAAAAACATTCCAACGACAATCGTCTTAGTTACGGAATTTCATATCCGTAACAAGCTTTTAATTTCAACTATAAACGACAACATGGCCTCTTCGTCAAAGAATACACGTCAAACCTTCATCATCTGCCTGTCATTCAATCGTATAAGGAACTGCAGAAACTACAGTGAAACTAAAATCTTACTAAAAGCTTAACGAAAGACAAATTTCGCCATCACAATCTAAAATTTAAGGTTTGCAATTTAAATTCATTTCTAACGAAATGAAGTAGTTTCAGATTGTAGCCGTCAGTCAATCTATACGTAACTGAAAGCAATCAGTTCATCAGGTTCTCATTTCGTCTAACCATGACCATGTGTTTCAGAATTAATATCTGCAGTATTCCTTTTAACAACACCACTCACTAACTAGGCCAAACTCCTGCTACTAGTAAAAGTTATGATAGGTCATTTATAGTTTTAAATAATAGGCCTAAATAAACACAAATCATATCCAATAAGAAACCAACTAACAACATATGTTAGTATTTTGCATAATTGATGTGAATTAAGTTTGTAATTTGTTGAATCAACTTCCTCATCGTAGACGTCATTTGCTGAATCCAAGCGCAGGAAGAAGTTATTAAGCAGATCTATGATTCATGATTCAGCATGATTCAACAAGACCTAAAACTCCTCAGATTGAAGAAAGAAGATACTGAAGACAGAGACAAATGGAAAAGAAGGATTCGTGTGGCTGACCCCTCCCCTCGGAGGGATTAATTCCAGCCAGAAGGAAGAAGAAGAAGATCTATGATCTATGCACGTCAGCAATAGTTATCATTACCGCTATTCAGTGTTCTCTTCGTGGCTTGCTACGACTATTACTTCTTCCTGCGCTTGGATTCAGCACGACTTGTGTGGAAGAATTTTTGATAATAATCAATTACAGATAGAATGATAGTTCCATCTGGTGCCATTTATTAAATTCCTCTTCTAGTTCAATATTAAGCCATACGTTGAAAGTATTGTCTAAACAGGAACTCTGAATGTTGAAATTGAAACAGTTCCTCGCCAGGACGTGTAGGAGACTTTCCTGTTGTCTCTTTTCGAAACGCAGTGGGTTATTCTCAGCCTTCGCTGTCTCTTAAAGCACGCAGGGCTTACGTGTTGAATTCACTTTCGACATATGAAGAACATCAGCCTCGGTTTGTGATACCATGAACTTCTACATCAGTTTCCAGGAATGTAGTCTCAGTTTTGACGTCTTAGTCTTGAGAGGGTCTCGAGACTTAGACCTGTCTAACATCTCGTCTCGGTCTCATTGCGGATAGATTAGCCAACGTCTCGGTCTCGTCTTGGTCTCGGGGCACGACGTTTAGGGTCTTATCTTGGTCTCGCCTGTTTTGGTGTCGTGGACACCAAGTCCCGGTACTCGATGTTTGTTCTAGGCAGAACATGTGGACTATAGTCGGTTATAAGTTTACCACGCTATCCGCATAAAGGAATAGATAATTTATCAGCGCTTAACTGCAGCCCGCTGTTGTGCATTTCAAATTAGCTGAAAATCCAAACTTAACTCGCTGATGCTCAAGAAAATTGCAACTATCTAAGGAAACACCTACAAAGATGCGTCTTAAGATTAGCTGATAACCTTCACAACCTTTTGATAATTTTGTTCCAGCGTCTTTGAGAGCTTTTTGAACGGCGCTGTACAAATGTTCATAAACATACTTACACACATAGGCCTACATACATACATGCATACATACATAAAACATGCTTACATACATACATACATACGTACGTACATACATATATACATGCATATATAAAAGCATATTTATGTATACATATACACATACATAAAACATGCTTACTTGCATACATCATACGTACATACATACTGAGCATACATGCAAACATACATACATACATATATACGTACATACATATCTACATACATACGTACAAACGTATATACATACATACTGTACATACATACATGCATACGTACATACATACATACGCACATACAAGGATGCATACATACATATGTACATATGTACATACGTACATACATAATGTACATACATACAAACATACATACTTACGTACATACATACATGCATGCACACATACATACATACGTACAAACACACATACATATATACCGTACATATATACCGTACATATATACCGTACATACATACGTACTACATACATACGTATATATATATGTATATATATGTACACATATGTATGTATGCATGCATACATACATACATACGTACATGCATATATACATACACACATACATGCATACACATATACATACATATATACATACATACATAAACACATATATATGATAGTAAGCGTTATTCAAGTTTTCAATCGGTAGACGATCGCTGGACTGGCATACGTACATACATACATACATGCATATATATGTATGTATGTATGCATGGACTGGCTGCTCTCCTTCCTGACAGTGAAGGTGACCACGGGCTCAGACGGAAAGACTTGGACACTAGTTTTTTTCGGTGTCTCATAGGGTCAGTACTCAAGTCGCTTCTTTTTCATCAGTTGATTTTTGTAGGCTATCCAGTGTCCACAATGACTGTCTGTTCACACGGAGCGTCACTGTGTGACCATCTTGCGCCATCTGGAGCCTAAAATCCGTGCTCAAGAAATTAGAGGTATTCATGTGATATGAAGTGTGAGTGCTTGTTTGTTTATGTGTTTATTTGAAGAGCTTATATTAAATATGCAAATCTGAATATGAGTGGCGGATAATTGTTGGTTCGTGTTGCAGTATGCTGTATCTCAAGACTCGCCTACTTGCAACATCTCAGTACTTGTCCATACGGTCGCTATTGAAAACCGTGTACATTTACATTTACACTTTTCTTTAAAGGCGCTTTACAAATCTAACATAACAATAAAATTCAACTTTTAGTTGTACTGCAGCTTCAAAAAGTATAAAAACGTTAACCATGTCATTAGAGGAAGAAACTACTCCAACTTACCTCTTTATTGCTCCTTATCGTGACGCTTCAGATGAACTTGATTTATAGCAGCTGTTCAGTTGGTAAATGAGTCCACTACTAACAGCTGTCACTGCATCAGGAATATATAGCGGCTGGCAAACTTTGAGCTTTGCGGATCAAAATTTGGGTCGGCGCCTTCGTCTTGTCTCTTTCTGTGAGGTTGCAGATTGATCAATTTATGAATCAAATTAATTTTTGCTAATCGCCGTCGAACGTTATTTTTTCTGACTCTTGCCAAACCTTTGATACGCCGATCGGGCCACACGGTGACGTTCTGGCCTACCTGGTAGCCCGCTTAATCTTTGATCCAACGATCGCAAGTTTGAGTATGCTCAAGGAACAAATATATTATGTAACGATCTTGGATAACAGGGCAGAAAGGTAGAGATTATTATGTAACGCACTTATTACACGGCATATGTTTAGCAGCTAGGCGAGGAATGGTAGACGTAGATTACACATTTGTAATCTACTTGTAATTTTGCACTCCTCTACAGAAACTTCTCAGAAGCATTGTCGAAGGCTTGATGGATGTATCGCTTGACGCACGAACATTGGCAACAATAATCTAACAACGGTACACTTTACCCCCAAATTTACTGATAGACTGATTGCCTGGAGATGGCAGGCTGAACTGGCTCAGATGGCCTGGTGTATCATGGATATTCGAAGTACTACAGAACTCCACGTTGCTTATTCTAGATAAATGTACAAGTACATGTACATGTTTTTCTACAGTGACTGTATAGCCTCGACTCTGTTCATTATTCAATTAATTGATCGGATGAGATCCTTAACCTTCACCACTGCTGCTCGTTTGAATGGGCGCCACGCCATTTAAGGTCCCCATGTACGGACCGTGCTTGCCATTGTCGTATCCATAGAAACTATTCGCCCACTTGTTTGAACACAACGACCTATGTTGCCAAGCACTACAGTCTTTTTTATTCCTACCAATTGGAAATGAAACTAAAATTATAACATGGATTTACTCAGTGCCATGACTATGAGACTTTCTTCTTTATCTTGATGATTCATGGCGGGATTAGGAGCCAAGACTACCGGGTCACTGAAAACTATTTATATCTCATAAAATACTGCGTTTTGGATAAGATCGAGTTAGTTGAGTTCTTGTACGTTGTACGCCTTCCGTACATTTTGGCAGGAAAGCCAAATTTTTTATACCGGCGATCTGTTTAACTTTTGCTCAGATTAGATTTTATTTATTGCTTCTACATAACCGTTTTGTTGCAAGTCTCTCGACTAGTCTTGTGTGTCCCTGCGTGGACACTTATTTGATTCTTCTGAGCCGTTTTGGTCCTTTTAGAGCCATCTTTCGTCACCGTCTGCTGACAGCCCTCAACACAGCTCTAAGGTCTTCATGGATCGTCATGGATGATATCGAAACAAGCGATTACCATCTGGCTGTCACTTTATTGGGAATATTTTTATTGAGCCAAATGTTCAATTACATCAATTTCATGTTTGATTTCTCAAAAACTCATTCAATTCTGCAGGGCTTAGTTACTCATAAATGTTATGGGGCTTCCGAATTCTTGGCCACTATGTTTTTGTCAATTAAAATTGGCGATAATCGCCGACCTTAACCCATAACCCAGCTAGTCATCGACTATTGTGTTCCTTTTGTTACAAATCATGTATGATTAGTCACACTAAATAACTTTTTATTCGTTTTCTTATGTGGCCGATGTGTCTTTGCTACGATGAGTGGAATGGGGAGAGAATTGGAGGAAGGAAAGGCATGAAAAGAAGAGATTGGGGCTGCTAAATTGGAATGAAACAGGGTCACTGGGAGGCTAGAGCCGGTCCTACTTGCAGGTCCATTTAAGTTTAATGTAAAGTAGCAATATTTCATCAGTAACAATAGACCTGTAATTTATTTTAAGAAACACTGGTATTTGCAACCTGACATTGTTGGGCGTTGTCAAGATATCGCCAGCTCTTATCACAACAAGCTGTCGTAAATCGAACATCAGACAGCTATATATGCATACTTGAATAAATAAGCCTACTTGTGTTAGTTTAAGAAGCTTTCTAATTAACATACTCAAACCAGCCGCTTATAAAACTAACTCATTTCTAAATGCCAGCATAAACTTCGTGCTAATAGACATTAAGAATGTCAATAAGAAGAATTTGCAATAAATTCACTTTTACACGGTTTATCAAAACAAACAACGTATAGCCTACGCCTAACCTACTGTGTACTAAATTGTTGACACTTCGTTTCAGACATGTCCTAACGACATTGAGTTTAGTGGTCTATTAACATACAAGTCAGTATAGCCGGAACTAAACAGCATATGGTATAGATATGCCACCGCCAAATTTTACTGGACTTTCGATTAGAGATCATAAGTTTATGGCCAAACGAAAGAACTACCCATGTAACTCTAAGTTATTTGAGCAATCGTAATCGTAAACTCCAGATGTCTACAGCGCCCAACGAAAGCTAATGGTTTAAAAAATAATATGGATGATGTATTGCAACAAAATTGCACCTAGTGCATGTGACATACAACTTGTCTATCTACCAGTAAATGTCCAACTGCATGCAGCAGTGACATTGATTTGATTCCCCATAACAACTACAGGCTGCAATAAATGTCTGCAATACAAGTTTTCCAATGATTTAAAATAAAACTATTGTAAGCACAATATCTGCTTGTAAGGTACGTAAGGTCGACAGCCTGGAAGTCATAAGTTGTCGTGAACACTCAAAACTACCGCTCAGTGGTTATTTTGAGACACGTCCGATAAAGCAATTCAATCTCGCCTGTCGAAATAATTGCACTGAGAAATGAACAGAGTGGAGAAAGTTCCGTCGCTATAGAAAATGTGTTCATAGATAAAAGTACAGAGAAGCTCCTGATTTCTAGGTCTTCTTAATTGAACTGGAATCAGGCGATGCAGACTTGTTCAGCGTCAAGCCAAACTATGCATAATACATCGCACTGTAGATCGACGCTACTATTGACGTCATCACGAGAAATGACGTCGATATGACGCTATTGGCTGCAGATGGCATTGTGCTCATCGCCATAGCTGTTAAAATGTACAACAGCAACAAATAAATGAATGAATCGTTCGTTTGTGCATTTCTTAGTTTGTTCGTATATTTATTTATTTACCCTATCAACAAAAAACAGCATGATCCTCATTATACAAAACACCGGCATGATACGTAGGGCACAAAAAGGGCATATAACATAGACCTAGTATAATTTTCCAGCAGATAAATGATCATAACTGATATTTATAAACCAATACACAACTTACAAAATCTCATTATTTTTGAATTTATTTAAATATAAACAACTTGGACGACCGTATTTTAGACCTACACTCGAACTCATCTGAAGCATATTTACAAATATCTAATATTACAAATATCATGTATTACAAATACCACTTAGGCCTAGGTCTGTGCATATTAAATTATAAATACATCAAAATACATTCTCCCTAAATTTCACTGCTGCGCATGTTTCTGAATATCATAACGACCTGGCGTGATGACCAAAACAGCGATATAGTGGCCTCTTCGGTAACGCGCTGGGTTTCTAATCCAACGGTTGCGTGTTCGAGACTGCTGAGCGAATACCGTGTAGCAAACCTGGACACGTTGTTTGCGCCTCAGATTCAGCTCTAATGGCTTTGCTCGCGTAATAAGTGATGCAATAAATAAATAAATAAATAATTTCAGTAACGTCCTAGCTAGAGGTCATTCCTATATTACTCTGTTGTTCTCTATTTTGCGCCTCAGCCATTGCAAATATAGCGCTGCTTTCTTTGTATTGTCGCTATATAAACTATGTTACTACTACTACCACCACTACTATTACCAATTTACTATTACTATTAACACTATTACTACTACTGTTGATGCTTAATAGGCAATCAATGAATGCATCATCACATTGTGTAGCTAACCTAGGACAATTGTGTTATGTAACCTTCCTTATAGTATGTATCTGGATATTTATATAGCGCATTTTATGGGTATCCCGTTTCCTACGAGTAAACAGTTAACGAATAATGACTAGTTAATTTGTTTTTGAAGGAAACTCAGTACATACTTGGACTTTGGCTGTTACTTTGGCTCATAGTGGGGGAAGACATCATCATGGAGGAGGTGGAGCTGCTGCTGCTGCTGCTGCTGCCGGCAATGGCGTTGGAGACGAAGCAGACGAGGAGGCACACTGCGATGACCACGAGCTTCATGACGACGAATTCTCTGTTCAAGTATTTGATTGATTGATTAATTAATTGAGCGATCGATTGAACCGTTTATTTAATCATCAGCAACAGTCAATCACACGCACTTTGAATGTTACGAATGAAACTTACATGCTGCTGGTGAGATGTCAATAGGAAAATCTTAAAGGGTCGTTAAACCCGCTTAATTCAAGGTTGTCTCTGTACCATTGATTATACTAAAGGCTGCTTGTTTAATTTACAATTCGATGAGCTACTTTTATGCCCAAGCAGCAAAATATCGAGAAAGTATTGACACAATCCTCACAGTCAGTGATCGTGCAACAAACATGTAACGTATAAACAACAACACATTATATGCTTTTGCCTATGCAGTTGGCTATTTATATAGCGCCTTTAAAGACCTTCACAAAGGCGCTATGGGCCATTCTCAGTTCAATTATTCAATTCCTTTTGTTGAACTCTTAAAAATATTGTCTACTAAAAGCAGAAACTAATGTGGCTAAGACGCACAATGCTAGACATGACTTCTTGTGGTAGGTGCAGCTAAGCCCAGTGACTATTCGTGAAATACCAGGCCACCTGGTGTTCACTCAGTCAACTATCTTTTTCGAAATAAGCCCTAGGGTAAGTTTGGAGGACAAAAAGGGTAAAGGATCCATCGACCTTGGGACCATGCTTCTAAGAAGTTTCTATACAGGCGCGTGAAGTGTATTATCTTCATGCCTTACCAGTGGCTGAACTGTAAATTTGGCCCCCCCAGATGACTCAGATGGGCCGGCCCTTATGCACTTTATCACGCTCTGAACTGGTTCTTTCTCTTTCATAATCGGGCCCGGTCCCCCGCAGTTTCAGGCCTGAGGGCGCATATTTAGGCCTACGCTACTATGCCCTACCGTTAACGATATGTGTAGATGTGGAACATTTTTCACAGCTCTACACATTTCTCACCAGCAAATTTTTAATAATTTCCGAACTTTTCTGTCAAAAATTCTATAATTTGTGTAGTGTTTGGTCTTGCCATAAAAACTCCCCGTTTGGCTCGTATTCGTGACTTCCGTAATGGAATCTTTATTTATTTACATCTTTACGGGGGTTTTCTTGCAATAAAATGGCGTTTCGTAATAACGCACACATGCAAACAAACTAAATAGCGATCTTGCAAAATATCGGTTTCCTGGTGCTTTCTAAAGGAAATTTTGACAATAAAACTGTAAATCTTAAATGCGATTTAAAGCCATTTTTGAGAAGCTAACAAGGTATTACAAAATTGCTTGTTATGTTTGGCTATATTTGACGGTTTTAATTTTTTGGCAAAATATTGTCATAATTCAAAATTTAATAATTGTTTCGATTTACATTGAATTCTGATTATCACTGTTGTTTTTTAATCAATGTTTCATTAAAAGTCAGTGTAACGGTTAGTGTTTAAAATATTTAACATAAAAATTATTTTTTGCGAATTAAATTTTTTTAGGTGAACATGCTAACTGAAAACAATGATCCTGTAAGCTTAATCTTATAAGATATTAGGCCTATAAGCTGTTAGGCCTATAAGCTTATACAATACACGATGCACTACAATGTATAATACATGCTATACACTTAACTACATTGAGAACAGTTAATTCGATGCGTTGTAGCTACCTTTGTTCTAATTCAGTCAAGTTCAGTCTAATACAGTCTAGTGTAGTCTCGTCTAGTGTAGTCTCGTCTAGTGTAGTTTCGTGCAGCCTAGTGCATACGAGTGCTTTCTAAATGAATATTTTTATTTGATTGATTGATTGATTGATTGACTCTCTTTATTGATCCCAAATTCAACATATCAAGTTACACATTAAGGTACAGTTTGCCAGGATACAAAAGGCAAACCCAGAAGGGACCAGGGTCCCGCTTAATTAGGGTCACCTATTAACATCAGTAACGTAAGATGGCAATCTTACGTTATTTATTTTATTTACTTCAAACGCTTTACAAGGCTTACCTGTTTGCTTGTCCGAACGATACGAATCGTTTCTCTGAGATGTCTGAGGCAAATTCAGCGTCAGGTACTGTTTATAAATCACACTTCACGAAATGCTCATAAGCTTTGCACAAAGCATTCATGGTTCACTGCGCATGGGTGACTCATCCATAACTGCCAAGTGCCACGCTTCCCACCAACAAAAACCTACGACCTGTTCTGTGGTCCCAATTTAGAGATTCAGGCAAGGAGGTGAGCAATAGTTGATAGAATGTAGTGACAGTTGCTTTGCGCGATGCATACAGGTGCGGTTCAAAACAGCCGGAATGTTTACCAGTTTCTCGAAAATTTCCTCTCATTAGTCTAAGGCTGATTGAAACGTGCCCCGATCATATCAGCACTTTTACATAGATTGTTCATTGGCCGAGCCAAGTTTAAGAGGTCAACCATTAATACTGGACCGGACGTCAGACGACAGAGACCGTTGTATGATTAGTTATGATAATAAATAGAGTCCCTTTGAGCGACACATCAGTATCATAGTACCCCATCCTGTAGCACAGTTAGGGCTGGAGTGAGAACGTCCGCAAAGGGGAGGAAAGGGTTATATCAAATGCAGACAAATGAGAACAAGGGAAGGGAGGGGTCCAAAATAATATCATTCTTGCGGACATTCTTCACGTACGACCGCTAACACATTAGGCAAAATATGCACTTCGGAAATTGCCAACATAACCAACACAGTTACCGTTTTGGCTACAATTCTACAAAGGCATAGCGTACTTTAACACTGTAACACTTTAGTACTATGTAATCGCTCATTTTGTAGTCACTTACTTCAGCAGTTAGTTCTTAGTTGGTCCAAGCGTTGAGCAATATTTTGACCGAAGGGCATACACGTCAAGAGGCATCCAGCAACAATAGACAAATTTTCCGAGCTAAACATGCAGACCTTGACTACTATGTACCACTGAAAAGAAGAATAAGAAAAAAGAGGAGGAGGAGGAGGAGAAGGAAAAGAAAGAGGAGGAGGAGGAGGAGAAGGAAGAGGAGGAGAAGGAGGAGGACAAGGAAAAGGAGGAGGAGAATGAGGAGAGCAGTCGCTTAACTATCCCCGAAAGACAGCCATGAGTACAGCTTATGCATATACAGTGTTAGCGACTTCATTTTCTTGGCCTCGACATATGACTGAGGGTGACTAGCTCTCTGCCTCGCCGACTGATCTTCCCAATGACAGTGTACGGTCAGTGTACTCATTATATGAGTTGATTAGGGGACGCAAGTGGTGGCGAATTATCGAAACAAATGTGTGCTCTATCGAGGATCGTAACCCTCAACCTTTCTTCTTGACAGGCTAGCGTGCTAACCACTAGACCATCGCGCACTTCTATGTACAAAATATGTCATGAAAAGTCTCCTGTGCGTTCCCCATGTAATGAGTCATAACTGTAATGAGTCATAACTGTAAATCGTTGCGAATTACACAAACCTTTGCAAATATTAATATGTGATAAAAATGTCCTGTTCGTTTTCCCCAAGAAATAACTGTTACTCATGACGGTGACTACTTGGCACAGGGGACGGGAAAGTCTGTTGCAAAAACGTGTTTGATGACAATGGCATTTTGCTGAAATGACGTATAAAAATAAATCAAAAAGCGGTCATACGCGGTATATTAGTAGACTACAAGTCGGAAGGCATTGGAGAATTATAAAGATTATAGGGTGTGATGTTAGACTAACATCACACCCTTTATTTACCCTTTCACACGTGGCTTTTATTCTCATGCATAAAAATACAATGGAGGGTGTTATACTGTTTTGATAGACTGTCTCTCAGTTTCGCAGGCTGGATTCTTACAGCATTCTACTACCCCTTCTTCTGCGCACCTTTCCCACATGCAGATACAGTGCATTCTGTATTCAAGCGCTACATAATTATGCCGTCCTTTGCTTAATAGCAGCATAACTTGGTCTTGTTCTGTGACGAACAATTATCCGCGCCTCAGATTCAGATTGAGTAATTCTGCACTCGTAAATGAGTAGGTGTTTGAAATAAATAAAATTTAGAATGCTCTCGTCTGAACTAGGCTACACTAGACATGACTTCTCATTTCTCTCAACATGGATACAACCCACAGTAAAAGCTCTTCTGTATCCTTCTCTCTGTATGGTCTTATGGTTGGACATGACTACACTAGAATAGACTCGGTATGGTCTTATGGTTAGACATGACTACACTAGACTAGACTCGGTATGGTCTTATGGTTAGACATGACTACACTAGACAAGACTAGACTGGAATGGACTGAAATTGAATGGTCTAAACTGGATTAGGCTTAACTTGATTGGATTCGGCCACATGGTAGTTATAGTGCATCAAATTAATTTAACTGATCTCAAGTCAATAAACATTCTCAGCATAAAAGCATTCTCTGTCCTGTGTGACTGAATATTAATAAGCCACGTGGTTTTTGGTGACGCCATCCGGCGGCCATCTTTAACGGCGAATTATATGAGCGCGCCGGCATTGAAAAGACGTATAAATTATTGTTTTAATTTAAACCTTGATATTAAAAGAAACTTATTGCAGTTGATAGCAAAAACTCAACAATTTCCCTTGCTCGGCCTGCTGGGCTTTGCGCTCTCGTTGTGTCCATGGTTTCCAACGGCAGTCGGTAGCTTCAACGTCACAAGCCGACAAACCGAAGAAAGCTTTCTCTAGTCACATGTAAAGGCGGCCGTACACCGACCTATGCCCGATCAAAATCGGATCGGGTCAGTGTATGGCCAGCTTAAGGCGTCGATGAATATTGCCTGTTAAGCAGGTGTTACACGTGTCCATTTACAGAACCGTGGGTAGAGGGCATTACCCTTTTTATCTGCGCAACCAGCCGTGCGTGTACGTGTCTGTACATGGTCGTGTGGTTGTCTCTGGGTGTCTGTGTGCAACCACTTATTTTGTTGTTATTGTTGTCGATGCTGTTGTTGTTTTGCAGACGGCCAACTATCCCACAGTAGATGCGGTGCCAAAATGTCTGGAATGCGAATTGCTATTATGTAAACCAGTAGTACGCTCTAAACTTATGCCAAACTTATTGTCTCCTTTAGTTTTCCATCCAAAATTACAGTTCCACCTCTTAAGAAATCTTATCCTGATCCATCCAATCCGCCGTCCTCATTTCTCTCAACATGGATACAACCCACAGTAAAAAAAACTCTTATGTATCCTTCTCTCTGTATGTTCTTATGATTACCGGATCTTGGTCTTCATACGGTATCTCTGGACAACCCCTCTGACTTGACGCAGCTATGGTGCTCGTGAATAAGCTGGTGACCTGCTCTTAGCTTTGCAGGAGAGCTTTAGAAATTGTCGAGTTTACAATTCCGATTAGTCGAATAGGAGTCGTGCATTAAAATCTTCATTAGGTTGATTCAATCCTAGTGATGCCTTACTACTCATTCAGCAAATATGAATTTCATTAACAGCTTGCTTCACTGCTCGTTAATATTCATATTTGCTGAACGTACGTGGGATCGGCGAAAATGCATCTGGTCGGTCATCCTGACCGGAAGAAGTGACTCACTCGACCGACTGATTAGCATTGAATGCGTTGGTGGGGAAAGCTACAATTTCAGTGTGTGGGGTAAGGTTGGCGGGAAAGGTACAACTGCATTGCGTGGAGTAAGGGTGAGCAGTTTGAGACCGAACATTCTTGACAATGAATGTACATGGTTTTATATAGCGACTGTATAGCCTCGACCCTGCTCATATTTCAGTGAATTTATCGGGTGAGATCCTTGACCAACGCCCCCTGGTTGAATGGGCGCCACTCCATTTAAGGTCCCCGTGCGCGAACCGTAGAACGTTAAGAAACACTTCTTTTCCAAAAATCTTATCCTGAATCTTCCTCTTCCCCTTATCTCTCTTCTCGCTTCAATTTCAAACACCATCCACCGTAGCCGTCCGACTGTCTGACTGCCTGACTCCTAGATCTTGACCTGGAACCGAACCCTTTTGCCTAGCGAGTTTGTTTTGACTGAGCGCCTGTGAATAAGCTGGTTCCCGCGACTTAGCTTTCGTTGGGCGCTGTAGAAATCTCGAGATTACGATTACGATGACCAGATTAAGTTTGTAGGTATTGATACGATCTAATCGTTAATGATAAAAATGTATGACTGTAAGATAGAGTAGGGTGTTAGTTGCTGGGTTCGGCATCAGTGTATATAACTGCCGAATATTGGTGTTCAGGAAAAATTCTTCAATTCATTTCTTTTGGGTTAATGATAGGCTAGTAGGCTAGTAGATTGACACGTAGTTATTAAGAACAGCTTCAGTTCAATCATATGTTTTAAATTCGACCACATTCTGACTACACTTGATGCAGTTTACCATCGTCTGAGTGACGGGCGCACAGTCATATAACCTGCTCTAAATCACCTGCTCTGGCTAATTCCATAGCATGACAAGCGCACTGTCTGATACATTGGTCCTATAAATAACAAGTACATTCGGACATTCCCCAGTGTTTACTGTTTCAACAATGATTTGCAGGTCGGCGGTACAGGTGTGTTGATAGACCGTCATGTGAGGATGGAGTAAGAGGCCTAGTGAAAAGCCAACAAAACAGTTTGCATGACGCACAACAGTCAACTGATATTTCGCCCGAACTTAACATTCGATTTATAAAGGCGCAGTCCTGGCCTAGTAGGCCTACCCTATTGAAGGAAGGGCCTAACACCTTACTGAAGGAAGGGCTAATACCTTACTGAAGGAAGGGCCTAACACCTTATTGAAGGAAGGGCCTAACATCTTACCGAAGGAAGGGCCTAACACTTTATTGAAGGAAGGGCCTAACACCTTGGCTCTGCTCCCCTTTACCTCATCGACTTCTGCACTTTGGTCTCCTCGTTGGCAGGCCGTAGCAACCTTCGCTCGGCCACTCAAGATCTGTTTGTCCCTCGCATGCGAACTGCTGCGGCCCAGTCCAGAAGCTTTGCCTACGTTGGTCCCACTTCCAGGAATCGCCACCCTCGAGAATTGCGACTTGAGCTCCTTTCTCTCCCCCTCTCAGTGTTCCGCAGGCGCCTGAAGACTGTACTGTTCAACAGTGATTTTACTTTTTCGGGTCGGAAGCACCTCTGTTGAGTTTACCCTCTAAGAGGCGCTTTATAAATCTCAGATTACAATTACCTTATTGAAGGAAGGGCCTAACACCTTATTGAAGGAAAGGGCGGACTTTGGATTCCCTGAACCATAGGTTTTAGATTGGGCTTCTCCAACGGATTCCGATTTTGACCTCTGTTTCACTTGAAGCGACCATCGACTGATGCCTTCAGCATCATGATAATGGCGCTGTAGAAATCATTAGATTATATTAGATTAGACTCACTAGTGGAACATTGATTGTTCGATGTACGTATGTGTCTGCATACTTATAAAGCGCTATGAACACCTCTCAAACGCATGAATAGTGGAGGCTGGAAATGGCTTCAAACTCGGAAATGGCTTACGAAATCCAGGCAACACTCTTCTTCTTGAAACAGTGTTAATGATTGGGCCCATCTTTGAGTAGGTTTCATACCTATGCCACCTCGTTATACACTGGTTAGGCAAACTTTAACACCATTATACCTCTGTCTAGCTGTCTCCAGTACACAAGCTCTAATCTAATCTGCTCTGATCTAATCTATTTTAATCTAATCTGATTTAGTATAATCTAATCTATATATTCGGTTTAAATATAAGTTACTGCAATGAAAAAAAATTATATATCACCTCTCTAGATAAGGTACGGTCAGATAAAGCAAACGAGACAAGAGTTAAATTATTATAGACTCTCAACAGGTAATAAAATTGTCAAATATATTATAGCCCTCAACGACAAACAAAATAATTTGGTCGATATAAAATCCTGGGAAATCAGACTTGTCATGAAGGCCAAACAGGAAGGTGCTTCGGAAGACAGTATATGCATATATGTATATATATAAATATACATATATACACATATGCATGCATGTAGATGTGTGTAATTAGTTCATCGCATAGCATAGTGTTACAAAATATATGAGCATATTTGCTGCTAATACAAACATTTTTTAAATATTGATTGAAAATATCTCAAACTATTTCATTGGTGTTGAGTCGCTTTTTGTCTTGTCCGCGCACTTCAGTCAAAGGATCTGTCAGACCTACTTATTTACCTATACCAGAGATCCCAAAGATTCTCCTAAGATTCTCCTTTGATCTCAAAACTGGCATTTTTCTGTATGTTCTACTTATTTATATAGTGAAGGTTCTTTAAAATTCTACAATTTTATGATTCCTCCTAAACCGGTTTTTATGAGGGTACTCAGCTTATTTTCCCACGTGGAGCCATAAAATATTCTTCCTGCCTATCAATTTTACTGAGCGCTTGTGAATAAGCTGGTATCCGCGACTTAGTTTTCGTTGAGTGCGGTTGAAATCTCAAGCTTACGATTACGATTACGCAATACCACTTCGGGCCTAATCTGCCTTATTTTAGATCTACCTGTACTGCAATGCAACATCACTGGTTTGATTGGCTGAGTGCCGGTTTTATGAATCGAAGTGTGGGGTTTAAGCCTCCTCTGAGCCGGTGATTACTGTGTATATCACGGAGCCCTTGAGCAAGTCATCACCTCTGAAAAGTGGCTAACGTGTCGACTTTGACTTCCAGACCCATGGTGTCAAGTCAAACACATGCTTCTCCACTGAGAATTACCTAGCCTCACAACGACTGAAGGATTGGCTTAAAAACTGAGTCTCTGTATCATAAAACAATTTAAGTAGCACAGAGATTATAATATGGTCGATAACGAAGGCAGTAAATTCACCTAAGCGGTAATTAACACTGATGTTCTTGACGTGACCGGCGTCGGCAGCTCATTGCCGGTAGACCTACAACCTTCCGGGTGGCTGTGGTGAGGGATCTGACCCGATCGATTCATTGCAAATGAACAAGGCCGAAGCCGCACGGTCTCTGTATAAAACCATTTGCTTTTACATTTACAGGTAGAGGCAAAAGGTGTGATTGGGCTACTTTACATTTCTGATAGACTAGGTCTGTGTTACTTAGAGCCATCCTCTACTCAGTAATTTGGTCATCCAGAGTTTTTTGCAAAATTTTTGCAAATCTTAGGTGATACCTAAGCCTATCTGGCAAATCTATAACCGATACTAGCTATTCGCTATTCGGATAAGACATAAAATGCATGAAACACGATAGCGATACTGAAGGATAGTTTACGGTGATACCGAAAAAGGATATATTCAAAAGGCTGAGCAGGAGGGAAATAAGATCTAAGACTCCCAATGACCCTAAGGCCAGTATTTTGGAGGGAATCATATAAATTCCATAATCAAGAGATTCAGTGAGGAAGGATATATTAGATATATCAAGAGCTTGAGCAGAATGGAAATACCTACTAAGATTCCCCGTGACCCTAAGCCTGTTTTTCTGCAATATTGGAAGATTCCCTCGTTGTCCTAACAAGTATTATTTTGATTGCAGATCGTACCTACTTATTGACCTATAATGAAAATCCCAAAATTAATCTAAGATTCTCCTGTGATCCTAAAACGAGTATTTATGCTGATGTTCTACTTATTAATGCAATGTTCTTAAACTTCTGCAATTTTATGAGAGTGCTATTCTGCCTATTTACCTATAATCACACAACCGACTAGTGATGCGTCAAGCTATCTTGCGCCACCTGGCGTACACATTAACAACTAAACCGCACAGCTCTGCTTCTACTTTTCTGGTCCAAGTCGTCTTAAACAAATTTGCCCAAAATACATAAATCGGAGTGTTCCATCTGACGGATAGTCATATGCAGAACAATGTCTAGGAGCTGTTAAGCAAAACTGAATAACCACTGGAACACTACCACGATCTTCATTTCATCGAGCAAGAACTGGGAATAGTAAAAATTAAAATCCTGTCAGAAGCCTTCAAACAAAATTTCGATAACATTGTATTACATTCATGCTATCAACACTACGAGTTATGAATCTGTTTAAGTCAGCTGTGCTGAGAAATTGGCATCGTATTCCACACAGATTGAAAGTAAGTAGGCAAGTAATGCATTTGTTAACGCGCCATATGTACTTCGACTGAGCGAGGAATCGTAGGTGTGAGTGGATCACAGTGGTCAGACAACAAAAGCAAAACGATACAAATAGGTATTGAACCGCTTTTCAAATATATCCAGCGAGATATTGTTGTGAGTAATGTAAAAAAGCAAGACTATTTTAGATGGCTCTTTCAGAATTGCTGAATCCACGTCTGGAGAATTCAGACCAATTGGAACTCTGGTCGTGACATAGCAGTTAACAAAAATGATGCAAGAAGCAGAAATATTGAACGCCTATTTAAAATTATTGACGTTTATACAAATTATGTAATTATTAGTTAATAATGGCTATTGCTTGGTACTTCAGTCTTTTTATTAGACGATGCAAGCGTCACCGTTATGCAAACACTTTGCGATGTTTACTGAGCAATTAACCGCTCTCTGTGTGGTATGCAAGCTCTTGACTTCAACTGCAATAATTAACATCACTTCATTTGCATATGTTTACCTAATCACCATGATTCCTCGACACAACAGACCTGAGAGGAACAAAAGGCGGTGACTTAACGATTGATATTATCGACTCAATTGCTTGTTTGCTTATAACCAAAACTAAACTATCCAGGCGTTCCTCAACTTCCTCTTGTTGGCATGAAATAAAAGCAGTGGATAAATTTAGCTGGATCTGAGATCCGGCACCTCTGATTTGATATCTCGGCCGCCTGAACTATGAGATCCACTAACTTAAAGAGGAGACCTTAAAAATTGAGATCCGCCACCAAAATTCCTTGTATTTTTGGATGTTGTATCTTTTATTTTGTTGCCATGTGTTTTTGTATGTGATCACATTTAACATTTAGATCCAAGCCTAGTCATTTGTAACACGTCCTTAAATACTTTCAGTTAATATATTTTGCAAATCTAAACCTAAGCCTATCTGGCAAATCTATAACCGATAGCCTAATTATTCGCTATTCGGATAAGAAATAGAATGCATGAAACACGATGCATATCGTCGAATATTGCAGCCAAAGTATTAACTGACATGTTACAAATAACTAGGCTTGGATCAAAATGTTAAATGTATTGTTATTATCAGTTGGTGATTTTTTCTTGAATTAGGCACATGAGGTAAAATTATAGTTCTCTCTTTGGCCACAACGTGGCTAACTATTTGAATTCATCACACATGATCCAATGTCCTTTATCCATATCTGATCCAAAGGTTCCTTATGTTTACCTGCTCCAAAGATACTTTATTCACACCTGATCCATAGGTCTCTTATTCTCACCTGATAAACATGTGTGAATAAGGGACCTTTGTATCAGGTGTGCATAAAAGGCCTTTGAATTACGTATGAGTAAGGGACCTTTGAATCGTGTGCGATTATGGAGCTGATAAGATTTTCGTATACATGTTCAAAGTATCAGTATTTATCATGTCCTTGCATCTTAAAACGAAATCAAACAAAAACATCAAGCTACGTCAAAGTTACGTCAGAGTTACGTCAGAGTTTGATATCTGTAATGCCTGTTGAGATATATGCACGTCAGCGCAAGAGCAATAAAATAATCAAAGACACCAATTAGAGACTTTGATGTAAAAATTACAGGCCTCAGATTCGTTTGATTCCAGTGTAGCCAAACTATTACGGGGTGTTCACATAAACCTATAAACACACATACAGACGAATATTATAAACTTTAATATATCTGCTATTTATATACAAATGCACATGAATAAAAGCTCACATTTATAAATTCATACATATATACATATATCATAAAGCAAATATATATAACATACAAATATATACATAAGACATGTATATAACATAAAACATACATATGTATTTTCGTTCATATACACAGTGAGTATACAAATACGCGCACAAGTCTATATAGAGGCCCCTATATATTTTATGTACGCTATTCGTATCAGCCATGTATGCCTCCAAAATCGTCATGGTTGAATACCATTGAAAATGCATCTATATGGATGGGCTTTATTTAGTCACTTGACTTGTTTGGTTGCATATTTTCTAAACTCAGTTGTCAGTCATGCGTATCGGAAGGAACCTCAGGGCAGAGTGAGATCGTGGTTCTTGCTCACGCCACGTATGCTTAGATGCCGCCTTGTGTGTGTGTGTCGAATACGTTTAGCTTCCAGCACAGGAAGCTACTGGGCACTCGTGTGAGAATCATGAGGAAAACACAAGCCTTTTAGAAACATTTTATAAGGAAAGACCGCTGCAGGATGTGGATCCCGACACACGTGAAAGTAACCGGTAGGTGGCGATCGATTTGTTGCCAAGTATTGCAAGTTCACACAGTGAAATATGTGCTTTGCGTGGAACCAGTGAAGACTGTAATGAACCCAGTGAGGGGTCTTCATGGAGCAGAAGAATTGATTGCAATGCTACACAGTGAAATGTGTGCCTTTACTTGTATGGATTCAGTGAGGATTGTAATGGACCCTTGAGGATTCTTGATGGATCATTTAAAATAAGCATTAGCAACTTCTATAGCGCCGGTATATTAATGCACAAGACATCAACCGATGGCAACCATAGCCAAGCCATAGTCGGATCAATAGCCAGACAGTCAGCCCATTTAGACAAACAGGCAGAGCTAAGCATAGCTGGCAGCAAGTTATGCCTTTATCCTTCATGCATGTGCGACATTAGGCTTCTCTCGATTTGTTGGTGGAATTTCCGAATCTGCAGAGCATCTGAATATACGCGCTATGACTGCTGGGTTTGGCCACTGGTTACCTGACTATCTTGCCTTTAGCTTTCTCGTTAATGGAGCCAAGTTCCGTGTCTCGAAACAAATAAATTCATTTTGCTTGTAGGCCCTAATTAGACCATCCGGCATCACGCCTTTTCGGTCTTTGTCGTGTCTGCGTGGAACACCCTTCTGTGTCCAAAGATGCCTCTGAAATCTTAACAATCTTGGCTAACTCTGCACCACGGCCACGTAGTAGCTTCTTAGCGGAAATCTTCTATATGCTCTTAATTGTAGGAGCACACATCATTGGATTACATTACGTAATGGATTCCTCGTTATTTGCATATAGCTTCTTTTGTTATCTCACTGCATTCATCTCTTTATGTCATCGTATTAGTGTCTGTTGCTACGATAGAGCATTTGCGGAGCATTTAGTGACATATTTTGCGCTTTACAAATTGGTCTATAGTGATAATAATAACAACAGCAATAATAAGAATGATGATAATGATGATGATGATGATGATAATAATAATAATAATAATACAATAATACAGCTGATTAGTCAGTCATAGCAACAAATATTTCATGCTGGCTGTGGCCATATCATTTACAGTAAGTGCAAGTACAGGAGCCGTGACCAAACTATTCATATACTCGAGCATTTAATTTATGACGAGCGTGTTTACCAAACAAAACTCATCACCATGCGCACTACTGATATCGGAATATTTAGTCAACAATTTTTTAATCTGAACAAATCGCCCCTCCCCCAAGACATAAAATTCTTAGGTAGCAAAGTAGTAACAGTACCCTACCAACGACACTGCGTGTGAGCCAGGTATTGCCACAAGGGTAGGCCTACATCTGTAATATGAAAACTACGCATCAAAGGTAAACTAGAATGTGAATCCACGACTGATATAACGGAATCAAGCACCCTGCAAGGCTGTCCTGCTTAATTCCGACGAACAGTCACTTAATAGCCACTTACCATGTGACTTGCCTTCGCACGATGCATTTAACTTTCAGGGTTCATAAAAAAGGAGGAGTAGTACGCCTATAGCCTGAGCATTGTCACACATTGGCATTGCGGCTCAAGCAACATTTGAAACAGCCTTTTGCAAACAATTACTCCTTAAAGAAGCAATAACATAGCTTGGTGCGTATTTATGCATGTGTGCATGTATACATGAGAGTCTGTATATATATATGTATGTATATATGTATATATAGGTAGGTATATATAAAGCATAAGTATGTATATATATGCATATGTATGTATACGTATGTATGTATGTATACATATCGAGGTAGATATATATATACATATATAAAGCATAAGCTATGTATATATGTATGCATATGCATGTATGTGGGTATGTATGCATGTATCACATCTTTTGTATAGCGCCTTTAGGACTACTGAAAAGCGCTATAGCATTTTTCATTCTTCCTTTTCAGTTCATAAAGCACGAAATCTAAAGGTCAAAGGTCAATCAGGTAAGCACCAGTCGGTCGGTCGGTCGGTCGGTCGGTCGGTCGGTCGGTCGGTCGGTCGGTCGGTCGGTCGGTCGGTCGGTCGGTCGGTCGGTCGGTCGGTGTGTAACAAATGTTAGTACATAGACCTATTTTATAAAGTAAGAACAGATGCACATGTATGCTGAATATGAATGTGGCTGCACCAGCCTGCGAGGCATAATTCTCTATGCGTCTGATATCGTGCTCAGAAAGTAGAAAATGCTGTCGGAGTTGTGGTATTGGATAACCGAGTGTAACAGTCGGTTGAGACAATGATGTGTTCCAGAATCGCTGAAACAATCGGTAGACGGCACAAGAGGCTTTGTTCGGCATGAAGGGTCACTGTAAATTTTCTTATCTAATCTAATCTAGTTTAATCTATTCCGGTCTAGTGTAAAGGGTCAATGTCAAAATGCGAGAATGAGATGAACAACTCTCATCATGGGAGTTCATTTTTGCATTCTGGCATATGGATAACTAAGTTCACTCAGCTAATCAGATCTGATCTAACCGCTGCTTCTGCTGTAATCCAGTCTATTTGCACCTGATCTGAACTTAGCTTACCCACTCGTATGTAATGTAACCAGAGGTGCTGTGGCTACAGCTTCGTGCAATGAGGACTAGCTACTAACGCACCATGTAGCTGTGGCTGTACCTACCTACCTACCTACCTACCTACCTACCACCTACCTACCTACCTACCTACCTACCCACCTACCTACCTTCCTTCCTACCTACCTACCTACCTACCTACCTACCTACCTACCTACCTACCTACCACCTACCTACCTACCTACCTACCTACCTACCTACCTACCTACCTACCTACCTACCTACCTACCTACCTACCTACCTACCTACCTACCTACCTACCTACCTACCTACCTTCCTACCTACCTACCTACCTACCTACCTACCTTCCTTCCTACCTACCTACCTACCTACCTACCTAACTCAGACAATGGCGCGCATTGTCGACGTCTGTCTGCAAATACTGGTGGACTGTTGGCTCTTCGTCTCGCTCGTGATTGCAACTGGTTCTGCACGAACTGTATACGCTAGGACGTGTAATGAAGCCTAACACAGTCTAGTCAAGTAATGCGTCATATCGTCTAATCTCACCTCGTCAGCTGGGCCCTGCTTTATAACCTATAGACTAGATGCCTAATGGAATCTAAAATGAGCAGCGTCGAAGCCATAATGTCGCTAGAGAAAACCGTGTACATTAACACTGACATTTAGCCTATTGAAATCCTCACCCAAATTTAGCAAAAACATGGCGTCGATCCCTATTCAAATTGTAGAAAAAACAGAACCACAAATTACTTAAAGGCCGAAGTATTTCTAATCTCTCTCCTCTAGTTTGCGTAATTTAATTCAGCCTTTATTCAATGTGCAGCACCGTGGTCTATCGGTAACGCGTTTGGCGGTCGCGGGCTCGACTCTGTGTAACAACCCTGGGCAAGTTGTTTGCGCACAACGTGCCTCTTTCACCAAGCAGTATAATTTGGTACCGGTGTCCTGCGATATGACTGGCCCCGTGTCCAGGACCTTGGGATTCGTCCATTGTCGGCTCAAGGATATGGGACATATTTTACTTACTTTACTTTTTATCTGCATTTTTCTATCCTTCTTTTTATCTGTCGTCACTTTGCTGAGCATACTTTTCTCTGTGTTTTCTTGCGTTCTCTGCTTATTGTTACCGTCATTATTCATTGTTCCGTTCAGAAATTCCTCCAGTTTTACTCTCTTTAATTAGACAATAATGCGGATGTCCGATCTTGATAGTTGCCTCGGCAATGTTCTGACAACAGTATGTACTCTATGTGAAGGGTTTAGATCTGTACTTTGCATTCTTTCTCAGGTGTAAATGATCCGTATGTCATTATTCACCTGGACAACACGAAATACACGACCTCAGTCAAAACCAGGAGCAGAGCCCCCGAATGGAATGAAAACTGTGATATGTAAGCAGCTCTTAATACATTACATAGAGTACAGTATTTAACAGCCTGCAGCACAGCTCAGTACAAAGCGACATCATTAAAACAACGCACGATTTAAATATTGAATTCTGGGTGGTATCTTGAAGAGGCGCTATAAGAATTGACGAATGAATGAACGAACGTGCGAGCGAATAAATCGATGAGCTGATGAATGACTGAAAGAATAAATGATGGAAAGAATAAACGATTGAACGAATGAACGAATGAACGAACGCACACATAGTTAATGGGACAGAAGCAGTTGTCGAATTCAGTGTTATCTATAAGTACCTTCGAGAGGTGCTTAGTTAGAAGGCGCTATATAAGTGAACAGAATATTTAACTAGTATATCGTCTGTTGATACTTAAGGCCGATTCCATCTGATCTGCGTAACTCCTTCGTCCGGCTGTCCGTTCATCATCGCAACTTATTCAGCATGGACGACTGTCTAGGAGAGACTTACATCTTCCTCCAAAAGTACCCCATTTACGAACGACCACAAAGCAGGTCAGGTTACTACCTACCTACTTACCTACCTACCTACCTACCTACCTCCTACCTACCTAGGTAAGCAATAAATAAGCAAGCAATAAGTAAGTAAATAATGAGAAACTAGTCCTTAATAGTGCAAGACGTAAGTCCAACCTTAACAACGAACAGTCATTTAGAGTTTCTTTGAAAGTGGTTTGTCTTAGAAGCGACCATCTAATATAATCTAATCTAAAGACTTCTATAGAGCCGTTATCATAACGCCCAAGGTATCAGTTGATGATCGATTCAAATCAAAATGGCAGTCAAAAATCATAAACCATTGGAGAAGCCGGGTCGAATTCCAGTAGGTCAGAGAAAGCAGAAACCAGGCTATAGTGGGTAAGCAAGTTGAAAGAGATGCGTCGTAAGTTTAGACCTGAATGACATCAAAGAACTGGCAGAACGAACTGAACTGGACAGTGAATTCCAAAGCTTTGGACCAGCTACCGAAAAGGCCCGAGAGCCCAACACTGTTGGGGTACGGGGCACAGCAAGAGTCACAGTTTCCATCGACTGATGTCACGTTCATTATTATAGCGGCGCTATAGAAATTTCCAGAACATATTAGATTCTTTTGATTTTTTCTTCGTCGTCAGAATGTCGTCTCGTGACCCAACCGGAAGTGGTTTTGTTTCCAGGTGGTATTCTCTGGTCAGCCGTCGTGGATCGAGGAAGACAAGCCTCGAGAACGACGAAGACGAGGCCCTCGGTGAGGTTCAGGTGACCCTGACCTTCATGGTCCAGAGTCGGACGACGTCCAACGACCAAACAGGAGCGCCATCGTCGAAACTCCAACGACAGAGGTCGCTTTCCTTCAGAGCGCTCGCCAGCCAAGTTGGTAAGTCGTTTAGGCTAAATTTATATAGCACCAGTCCTTCGTAATAACTCAAATCATATTTAATCGTAATCCCGAGATTTCTACAACGCCCAGCAAAAGCCACGTCATGGGGACCAGCTTATTCACAGTCGCTCAGTAAAAACAAAATCGATAGGCAAGTGTTCGGTTCCAGGTCAAGATCCAAGTCAGAAAGAGAGACAATGTGGCAGCTAGGGTGGGTGATGTTTGGGATTGAAGCGGAGAGAGGGACAAGAGGAAGAAGGGGAGTCAGGATAAGATACGTAGGCCTACTAAGGGTTAGTGACTAAAATAAATGAGGGACTTAATCAATATAGGCCTGCCCTTCCAATAGGCGGTACAACCGCTCAATGGGTGGAGTTAAACGTTTAACTGAACTTCTCGCTCACACATACAAATGTACACGCACATACTAACAAACAAACAAACAAACAACACACACACACACACACACACATATATATATATATGCATACAAACAAATATACAAAGATACATACATATACACATACATATATACATACATGCATACATACATGCATGCATGCATGCATATAAACATACACACAAGTTTCCACAAGGCATATACTGTATACATACCATTTCTTTAAAATGTAATCATAAGACTGTGCCACTGGCTCATTGAATTGCGAAATTGAAACTCTGAGAATAAACGTCATGAATAATTATGTCCTTAGGAATGACGCTGACCGGCAGATGGCGAAGCCAGAGCGATCTCAAGGATAGTCCTCTAACGGACCTAACCGAAAGAAAGTTTCCAGTTCATGTGAGCTTCTGTTTAGTGTTACAACATAAATACACATGAACATAACATGCACATAGCAGACCTATTAAACATTATAGAAACATTATATTATAGAAAACATTATTAAACATTATAGAAACATTATATCATAGAAATATCAGTAGGAAGTGTAAACTGTGTTAAAATTCAATAGCTTTGCACTTAGAATCCGGGTCAACATTTCAACAGGTATGCTGAATTGAAATTCATAAGTAAAACGGGTAGTGGTAAATGAACTTACCGATTAAAATCATTGAAAAATATCATGCGGTTACAAATTAACAATGGCAATGTGCATGGTTGTGTAATTGCTGTTTAACGACGCTGTGTCATGATGAAGACGCTTAGCGTCGCCCTCCTCCTTAATCCCGGCTTGGGACTGGCACCACAAGAACACGACAGTAGCGGAGTTGAGTTAATGTGTGGTATTTGACAAAGAACATTTATATAGCGGATCGTTTTAGTCTCAGCAAAAGAACTGTAGCGCCTGTCTACATGTAAGTTGCGACGTAGGCCTGCGTGCATGTTGTCTGCGTAGTCTGTGCTTGAGCTGGACAAAGTTTCGCGATCCTTTCACGATCTCCACCTGTCGCCAGCAGACGACGATGACGATGCCTTCGCGGCACACAGGTACAATCGACAAGTGTCCGAGTCGGACATGGAATTGGCCACTCCCAGTCGAAATGCACAGGGACAGCGAAGGCTCAAGAAGGAACAGTCGGAAGACGAAAAGTCCCTGAATAACGATCGGGTAAAACATGTAGGCCTATAGACCTAATTTCCCGATTATACTATATTCGGTCATCCATATAAGATAGGTCTTAGACGCACAGTATGGTTGTAAGCCTATGATGGTAATAAATTTTTAAAGAAATGCTCACGCTATCTGGCGAATAACATGAGAACAAAGAAAGGTGTTCTGTGCAGGAGAGGCTACAGTATAAGATAATATATGCAGTAAGACTGTGGTAATAACAGCTGTGGAATTTTAATAACGACAGCAAGTCATCGTCAACATCATCGTCGCAATCGTCATTGTTGTCATCATTGTAGTCATCGTCGTGCATCATCATCATCATCAACATAACAATTGTGTTCCGGAACCCTGCAAAACATCCAATACAGATCTATGGCAGTACTCTGTAGCCATTATGCACAGTTTTTATTACTATGGATTCTCCTTATAGTTAAAAGCAAAGCTAACTAAGGCACCGAACACAACGTAATAGCTAAAAATTTATCACGCAATACACATAAAACAATAGGGTTTTACGATAACCTATAGAACGAAACGTAGGCTGCTTCTACACCAAAGGTTATGTTTGTGTTCTGAACAGATTAGGGGTTAGAATTCCATTCAGTACTTTCATAATGTATGCATTTTAGGAAAAAGCAGAAAGTTCGCCTGTTGACAGAATCTTCGCAATTACAGACCAAGGTAATATGTTGACCCAAGGTAATTTGTTGACCCAAGGTAATACTGCTGCTGCTGCTGCTACTACTACTACTACAACTACCACAACAACTACTACTACTACCACCATCACCACCACCACTACATACAGTCTGGTCACCACCACCACTACATACAGTCTGGTCACGAGTGCGCCAAACTTACTGTACAATATAAGTTCTTAAGCTCAATATACTTTGATCAACACCTACGGCAGTCGGCAGCACAAAAACATATCGCATAGAAACCGAATTTATGTAGCGCAGGCCTCGTGACGGGCCTCGGTCACATTAACAGCTGCTTCCTTGTCTAGCATGACTAAAATAGTGAAACTCGATGTTGAGTTTGAATTGCTTTTGTAAAAGTTAGACAAAACGTAACGGCAAATGAAAGAACCGGCGCTATATCAACTCAACTCCGCAAGAGCCAGACTGGTCAGTTTCGGTTCCATGTCAGAATGGGGGACCAAGCAGGGGAGGGGCAGCATGGTGGTATAGAGGAAATCGTTGGTTATGGTGTTCATAAGATGGTGCAGAAGCAAAATAGGATAGCCTGGAGTTTGGTTTTAGTCTTGAGTGAAATGTTGCAGGAGAGAGAGAGAGAGCGAGAGAGAAAGCGAAAGAGAGAGAGAAAGAGAGAGACAGAGAGAGACAGAGAGAGAGAGAGAGAGAGAGAGAGAGAGAGAGAGCGGAGAAGTGCTCGTTTGATAGGCGAGAGCACGAGGATGTGCAAACTTTCTGGAGTTTGTTCCAAAGATCTGGCGTCGCGTACATTAAGAAGCGGTTACAGAATTTGAGAGAAGGAGACTGGAGGCCGAGATAGAGAAACGTATGAGGTAGATCTGATCAATGCTTCCTCTAAGCGGCGCACGTTCGCGCGCATGACTTTTGAAGATAGCGCGCACAACATTTTCTGCTAACGTACAAATTTCGTGAGTGTTCATACTATAAAATTTCAAAGTTAATTGGCTCATTGTTACAGCTGCTAGCGAATTTAGACTGCTATGCGCAGAAGGTCAAAACAAGGTTCCATGCCTATGTTGCAAAATCATAAGACATGCAGCCTAGGTTGTGAAGTGTGTCCACCAACAATTCATACAATGACTTTCATCTGGCCCACATAATACCCTGGGATACTGAGCTGGCCACCAGTTCCCGTCAGTGTGCGCACGCTGTGAGCCTTAAGAACGCGGCTTTTTGACCTCTGACCTCAACAGTCTCTGTAATGGATACTTCTGTAACCGAGGTAATTCCAGTGAGTACGCAAGTACAAAAGTAAGTAAACTCTTGTAGTATATCGCACCACGCAGTTAGCCTCGTCGCCATAGAAGTCACATCATTATAGCAATAGTCAGCCTTAATGCAGTTCTGACAGGAACAGAGGCACCCTAATGCAGAGAACCGACCTGCAAGATATCAGCTCGCACCTCAGGCACGATCAGACTCCATGAAGTCTGAAGGTATCTAGGCAACAGCTAATCTAGATAGGACGGATCAGCTCTACTCGATCCTACTTAGCTGATGAGTAAAATATTACACCAGGTGAAGGGCCGGGGAGGTCTATAGAAGGACCACGCCTATCTGTCACTCACGACCGATAGACGGGATTAGCCTAGGGAGAGGATAGGAAGAGGAGGAGCATAGGTTTAGACATACATCATACCTTCACCGAAAGTCTTAGGCAAGGCCAAAAGATAAGTATCCAATTAGATTCAGAATGCATCACTTGGAAGCCCAGCAGAAATAAACTTAACGGAATGTAATCAGAAGTAAGCAGGTAATCAGAGGTAGAACGGCAGTCAAAATGTAGACAGGATACAGGATTCCGGTGTCCTCCAGAGGTTGCAGTCAATCGTTGTGCGTAGAATTAGATTTAAATTCGTCGAACTGCTACGTCCTTTCGTTCTGTATAGCATATTTCGGTCGATCTAGAAGTATTCGAAATCATACTCGCGTTACGGTATTGGAAAGACATTCATATTCTTCAAGACAATTAAACTACAGAAAATCATCTCCTTCTGATGACGCAGAAGAACTTGGTTACACTTCGAAGAGGGTTTCAAGCTTGACTGCGCTCTCCATTAAAAGCGTAATGCATGAATGTTGTAAAGAACAGATGACTTAAAACAACTACTCCGTGTGCAAGTATTGTTTAAGTATTAACAAGTCATCAGTCGGCCCCTATTATGATGCACTAACTGTTTCAAACGTCGTTCATGAGGAGTTAGCTGACTTCTGTTTGGTAACTGTACGGGCAAGAACATTCTCGATTGTTTGTAGAAGTTTTATTTGGGATGAATCGATGTTATGGAAGAGGAAGTTGCAGTAGTCAAGTTTGGAATGAACTGATGTAGCATTGTGCAAGCAGTTTTATAATCTTTAAAATCTTGCCCGTTAAGTCTGATTTTTTCCAGAAGATAAGGTACTAATAACGGACTGTGTGATTCAAAACCAGACATCTGGCAACCCTAACAGGTGTGTGTAGCTATGTCATTACAATAGATCTTTACATTTAGTCGTAATTTCTTTCGACTTGTGTGAAGGTCCAAGCTATTCAACGCCAACATACGGGGAGATTCTACGCAAGCGACCGGTGAGGCCGCGCTCTCTTCACACGCTGACTGAAGAAAGCCAAGAGTCGAAGAAAAACGAAACAATAGAAAGTATCAACAACGCTAAGAACGTCTACTCCTCTCCGAACCTTAGAGGAAAACCCTGTGGAACACCTGCCAACGCGGAGAACTGTGAGTTCGTTGGTCGTTCTGCGTTGATCTCGTCTGTGTGCTATTGCATTCGTCAATTTATATATCGGCGTTGAATATATATTTACAATGACTTCACTTCTCTCCTACTTTTGCAATGGTCCTACCCTTTCTGTCTGCTTCTAACATAGTTGTTAAGACTATTGCTGTCCTCCTTTAGATTCCTTGATAATTGCTCAAAACATTTTAATGCCTTCTAGTTTGGATCGGACTGTTTAGGTCTTTTTTTGGTAAAGAGTTTGAACTTTTCTGTCGAGAACTCTACAACTCCTGTTAATATGAGATTACCTGTGAAAAATCTCGTTCCTGCAACTTAGTTTTTTGGGCGCTTAAGATTTTTTTTAGAATGCGATTATGATTAGGAATTGCCGCCTAAAGGCGGGCGTACGCCGGCGAACCCACCCCGTCCGACCCGAATGCTCAATTAAATCGGGTCGGATGAGTTCGCTGTAGTGTATGGCCGCGTTAAAGGAAGAAAGGTTTTGCTTGGGGTTGCTGTTCATGATATGTAAATGCGTCACTTCCGATCAAGCCTTTGAGAACTATACTTGAGACAGACAGACACACACACACACTCACACACACATACTGACACAGACAGACAGACAGGCAGACAGGTATAGGCGCTGATCATAGGCAATTAGCTAAGCTATTCTTATTGCTATTAGACATTACGATGATATAGGCTTTACATTTGAGTGCAGAAAAATCTGTCTAATCATATAAGCAACCATCTCACTGAGCTTATACTTCGAATCACAGAGCTGAAACTTTAGGCCTATCCCACTTGCACTCAGTGAAGTTTTACAGCAGCCTACGGTCATCTGTCTTGAACATTTGTAAGGTATAATATCATGTAAGCCTACGTATCACGTGCATGTAGCCGAACATTTATGTGGCGCCTTTAAGGCACCTATTAAAAGCGCTGGAACATGGCTAACAGTTTGTAAGTGTAGCTGAAAATGTTTCTAACAGTGCGTCTGCCGAAGCAGTTCGGACTTCCAGCCGAAGACTGTTCTGAACCATACGTACTTCAATTGTGCTACAGATTTCGTGTATAAATGTTCCTTTGTTCAGATACTCGGGCAGCCACCAAAAGACATTCGTACATCGAATGTGGCGAGACTCCGCCGATGGTGGCCGCCTACACTCTGAACGAGATCGAGGACTTCATGACGACCGAGAAGCAGCGACTGTGTCAATCAACGAACGCAGCTGGATCGCAGTCGCAGCTGAACATTGTCAGAGACAAGGACCACTTCGAAGGATACGACAGAGATGTAAGATAGGAAGGAGGCGACGGTTTCATGTCATAAACTGCATTCTTGTTGTATTGGTGTGCATTCATGCGTGTACATATTGCACGGCTTGCAGGTCGACCTTCAGATGGGGTAAGTGAAGCACGCGAGGGCAATTCCTACATTTACTTAGTCTAACTGAAGAAGTAAAAAGATACTGTGCTTTGTTGCCAAGAAGTGTAACGCCTCTTTAATTGAGACCTATAGAGACAGTATACAAGTTTCTTCATTCCTGATGACCTTTTTGGCTGTCTTGCTCTTTGTGGTTTGTTGATTCAACCCTACCACGCCTTCTAAACTGAAACAATGTTAACATCTCACCCTTTGGTGGATGGCTTAGGTCTATCTTTCCTCTTTCCTTCTCAGCTGATCTCCCAGACTTTTAGCCCAAACTGAATTCAACAATTTTTACCTTTATGGTCATAATCGGGGGCCCAATGCACCTCTGGCCCCACGTTTTGGAGTGGGGGCCCGCCCTCTTGCCGACGCCCTTAGCTGTAATTCCCCCAAAAGAAATGCGCTTATTTGTAAGACATATGAAGCCCATATTGGACTACTGTCATATTCTCACCGTATCGTCAACATCTGACTTTGCAGCTGGGGTCACTTCGGGTGTATGCATTGCATATGAAATACTGTTGTACTGGGCTGTATTTAAGAAGTGTGTACTGCTGTTAACAGGATCTGATTAAGCTCGTTTTGGAACAGCAGTCGTGGATGCAGCTGAAGCAAGCATACGTTCAGGACCTTGAGCATTACATAGACGGTCTGCTGATAAGAGTTCTCGACACAAATCACCAAGCAATTCTGGAATATCCTTACAACCGAATTGGAAACCGATCGCAACAGACCAGGAAGGCAGACGACAGCCAAAAATGGGCTGCGGGCACATCAAAAAAGAAACGCCTTATCGACATATTAAAAATGTGGACACAGTAACTCTGCCAAGCAGTCGTCACACATGCTGACTGTGGTCTTGCCACTGCAAACGTATCGTAGACCCTGATAAATCTGTGAAAATATACTGGTCGAAACCATAGACGCAATAAAACCTAGAAACATCTGCAGTGGTGCTATGTAGTCATTGACTCTGCTATACATTCCAGGTTTTGATCAACATAGCTTTATAAACCCACTGACTTGACGCAGCGCTTGTGAATAAACTGGTGCCCTGCACTTAGTTTTTAAGTAATGCTTTAGAAATTTGGAGTTTACTATTACGATTTATAAAGCAGGAACTTGACGACAGGCTAAAGCTGAATTAGTAACAGCAGTTAATATTTTAAGCAGAATTGTTCTCTGCAGCTCTTCAGGTGCTTTTTTGGGGGAGAAAAAGTAGTTGTAATATTCGATCCCAGTCGTTGCAGTTTTCTTCTGATCACTATCCAATCATTCTAGGTATTGATTTTAATTTGACAGAGTGATGGATTCAATGCCAATTGGATGTTTCTCTGAATGAGCGACTGAGCACACGATGTCCAAGCACAACATATAAAGGTTTAAAAATTACAAACTTTGTAAAAACCTTTTGTTCATTTGAGTCATTTGTTGCAACAGATGTCATTTAAATATGTAACCAGGAACAGGACCTATCAAAGAGTGAGGTATTTCGGCAATTCATTCAGCATTTATAAATTGGCAACCTGGAGAAATCCAAGAAATTAATACCAAGAAATGATCGACCAACTCCTTGACTGATTCAAATACCATAGTACAAAACATGGTGAAAGACCAATTTAAAAACATCAGAATGCTTTGTGCAGGTACAAACAAGAAGCAATAACCAAAGCAGCTTTGCTCAGGAGTAACAAAAACAAAATTGAGGGAATGGATGCTGAAAGAAAGATTCTTTGTGAGTCCTACGCCGCCAAAGAGTCGCCGGCGAACACAAATCTTCTTTCAGTATCTTGGTGGCGAGCGGTGCTACTGATTAGCGACGTAACTTTGGAGGTCTTTAGGTCTTTCACAGCACATGGGTTCGTGAATGGATCTGTCCGACCGTAAAGAGACGTAACGACGATTATTTCTTTCACATGTATATTACAAATATGTACAACGTATATACAGCAACTTCAGCACATAAGTCTTTTGATTCGCATCTGTCTGTTAATCTAGCGTGGTCCGTTTAAGAGATGCAGTATTACTTTTTCTTCTGCTCTCCAGAACCTAACGCCTCCTCGACCCCGTTATCCAGCGAATGCCTTCTTCGCTTGGCATCCTTCCTTAACTTCCCCTCCGTCTGTCAATTATCCATCTTCTCTCTTTCAACGTCCCTCTGTTCCGTCTCTCTCTCTCTCTCTCTCTCTCTCTCTCTCTCTCTTGCTTCTTCTTTCTCTCTCTTCCAGCTGTGAATCAATTATTCAATCACTTCTCTCAAGGGGCTCCTATCGTGCAAGTTAATGCCTCGCCTGACGTCTCTCCGTGTTCCGTACAAATTAATCACACAAATACATAAGAGTAAACTATCCGCCATAAATGCAATCTACATTATGCAAAAATCTAAAATTCCAAATTTTCACTACTGATGCTACTAAATCGTAATCATAATTGTAAGCTTGAGATTTCTACAGCGCCTAATGAAAGCTATGTCGCGGGAATTACCTTATTTCACAGGCACTCTGTCAAAACAAAATCAACAGGCAGGAAGAGTTCGGTTCCAGGTCAAGATCTAAGGGTTAGCCAGGCAGAATACTGTTAAGCAGTGTTACTTAAGGTCAGCTTCAGCACAATTCACTTTTCACTCACTGTACGAGATAAAAATATTCATGGTACTCCCACAGCAATTCACGATGCAGCTGAAGATTTCATTTTATTGAGGTTTTTGGCATGCCGTAACAAGATGACAAGGGCTGACTGAGTAACTCCAGGTATTCTAGCTGCACTGGCAACCTGAAATCAAGCATAATTCTTTACCTCTCAATAAATGCCAGTAAAATTTTCAATGTAGGGTGTTTATTAAAATATCAAAAATTCTTGGACAAACAACCAGCTTAAATCTGCGAATTTACTCGTTTAAGTCATTGCTTTACCTTCAGCTTACTCTTTAACATACACTAAAATATTAGTTATAACAGTAAGATCTGTCAAGTCGTCTAATGCAACTCACCGTTTGGGGTCGAATTTCAGACAATTTCTGCTTTGCTTCCAGCGAAATATTTAATCTGAAATCAGGAAATTAGTTATTTTACATTTACAGACATAAAATACATACATACATACAAAAATACATGAAATAAAAAGTAAAATGTCAATGCAAATACAGAAATGATTAGCATGTTTTAAATCTTCAAGCATTTACACTAAATTTAAACAGCATCAAACTGGTTCACAGTTCTATTTGTAATGTGAAATCTACAGGTTCATGTCTCCGAGAGACTTTTAATGGATCCTGTGCAATCATTAAAGGACAGCGGCACAGCACCAACAATTGATTCTTTGTGCATTAGATATCATTAGATATCATTCTTTGTGCAATAGATATCAATGTCATACAAATGCAAGCAAATACTTATGCTTTTGTTCCAGTTCATTTGGGATAGACGTATCATTCTTCATTAATTTCAGCTGGCCTTTTAATAAAGATGCATAAACATTTTCAATTTCGTATTTCTTACTCCTGAGCAAAGCTGCTTTGGCTGTTGCATCTTGTCTGTCCCTACACAAAGCATTTTGATGTTTTCAAATTGGTCTTACACCATGTTTTGTACTACGGGTAGTTATAATCTAAACTAACAAGCTTTGTGCTATGGGTACTTATAACCTAATCTAATGGCTTCTATAGCACTGTTATCATATGTACAAAGCATCAATCAATGATTGCTTCAAGTGAAATCATACTCAAAATCATAGTCCTTTGGAAAAGCCCAGACAAAATCCAATGGGTCATAGAAATCAGAATCATTTACAACATGACTGGACATTAGAAAATATTCTTTCCCATTCTATGTTGCTTGGAAATACCTTTCGTAATCCAGATCGTCTGGAAGGCTTATCAATTCGTCTCTTCGCAATTCCTCCATTTCTTCCAACTGTTCTTCCAGTGCATGACTGTACATCGCTAAATCAACAAGATCACAGAAACATCACCCATAAAAGTCAATAATGCAGAATGTAACCGTTTCTATTTGACTCCTCAGTTATTCCAGTCAAAGCAAAGACAAGAATGCAAATAACTCGTATTACGTAAATTCACCAGAAGCATGTGAAGACTCTAAATTTCTGAATATCACAGTCAGTTTTCATTCATTCTCATTATTCTCATCACTGTAACAATTTAGTTTCCAGAAAGCTTTGTTACAAGCAAACAAGGTAGCATGATGATTAGAGGTCAAGGTTCAAGTCTCTGCCAGGAAAGACATTTCTAAACTTCATTTCACAAAATTCGACCTGGCTTCTCTAAAGAATTATGATATTTGATTGTGATTTTGACTTGAAACGGCCATCAACTGATGCCTTGGGAATTATGATAACAGTGTTATCGATGTCATTAGATTAGATTAGATAAATGACTACATCTGGAAAACAGCTCAAAACAGACAACGAAGTAAGGGAGAGGAATGGCCACCAATCTTCATAAACAGAGGCCGAGAAAAAGAAGCTGCACACACTTCAAACTAATTGCATTATAAAGATTACCCAAACATTGAATTCTCAAAGTAATACCACTTTTCATCCTGAGAAATTCCAAACTGTTCTCTGAGACACTTAGCTGCACTACTCTGCCACTCACCCTCAATTTTTGCCCGACGGGATACATCAGGATTCGACAGAAGATGACCAAAAGTATCTGGATAAAGTTTGGCAAGAGTTTCAGTTGAAAGGTAGTCACCAGTTAGCATATCAAATGCACTTTAAACCAAAGACAACATAAATACAGATTACAAGAAAGCAGTACTGATAAACCTTAAAAAGTTATTTGATTTCACACTTAACAAGACTTAAGTGTGGAATAATACTAATAATAATACTGTCATAAATTGACCATACTACATCTCATGACATTCCATCACAGTTCATACTGAAGCCAATTTATTAGTTTAACTGCTGCTAGTAGAGATTTCTACAGATTCCTCACATAATTGGAAGCTCATTGGGCTTCTTGTGCACTGGACCTTCTTCCACTTGGAACAATCTTTCATCAAATATATGTACTGTTTCAAATGATCCAGCTAAACGTACATTTTCTGTTTACTTTCAGTCTCACTTGTTTAGATCAGTTAATTGGCCATGCAAGCTTTTGGAAGAGGTTTGAAAGAAGCTATATAAATGTTTTATTACATTGCCATGTCTTTCAACTTGGTGGTTTAAATCGGGAATAATTTTAATATGGAGCTAAATGCATGATACCTTTTCAGCTGAGTGCAGTCCTGATCTGAAAAATGTGCGTCACTTCTCCATTTTGACACGGTTTGCTTGAAGTCCATCAATAAATCCAAACACGACTGCAATTCCTTTCTTATCTTAACTGTTTTAAGCTGCCTCTTCCGACTAACGCAACCAGTGCTAAAGCCTGTCATTGAATAAAGATAAAGGTCAAAATGAGATCAATTTCGGGGGCTCAACTAAATTTCGGATCCACGACAAGAGCTGTTTTATGTCAGATTTAGATAAATGAAACGACTCAGAGACTTTGGTGTGTTTCAGTGACCATTTCAGAAAGTATGAACCCCTACACAAAGCACATTACAAGGCTAGCACTAAACTGATCAGTCATTATGCAGCAGTGTGCTGCACATTCATTCATTCATTCAATCATTCAGAGCATTTATATAGCGCCCCTTCAAGTTGTATACCCAGAGGCACTCCCAGCCCATCTCCGGCAAGAGAGAACAGTTTTCAACTGTTGCCGAAAGGCACATCTAGCACCCTTTGTCAGAAGGACATGTTGATTAAGAGGGAGATCATTCTATGTAGAAGGCCCAACCATAATGTAATACACAATATAATCAAGGAAGATGCTGCAAAGACTAAGGTCTAACATAAGAAAATACAAGAATTATTTATTAGAACCATGGAAACTGTTTAATTGCTAGGATGCTGCTCACAACTGTATTACACTGTACTTTTAAAGCCTACCCAGTACCCAGATACAAAACTTAATTTAAGAAAATATCTGCACCTCGAAAGTCCTTGTCTTTATAGCTGACTAATAATTTATTATAATGGACAGTAAAGCTAAACTTAACGACCAACCCTTAGAGAATCACTTTCTCCTGTATTTTGCAATTTTCTCTCATATTTAACAGCTTTTTAACAACAAAGAGATTTTCTTTATTGGATAAACAATGATGAAACAACAGCAAAACAACAGACTTCAATTACAAACTGAATGAAGGGCCAACAAAAACTTACAGACTTAACCGAGTTTAATTATATCATCAATGAAATGATTTTTTGTATTAGAATGTTATGACAAACCTTTTTCTGTCAGCCGGAGGTCCGCATTATCAGGTCGGAGATGAATTCGGAATTCAGCACGGCTTGTGAACATACGGTAAGGTTCACTTGCTCCAAAGGTCGTAAGGTCATCAATCATGACCCCAATGTACGATTCAGTTCGACTGAGGGTAAATGGAGGCTGATTCCGAATGTTAAGCACAGCATTGATTCCAGCAATAATACCCTAAGGAAGTTGACAAACAGAGCTTATTACTATATGCAATAAAACTATATGGTTATTAAATTATTACAGTTTTACAATGCCTCATAGAAATCACACCAAATTTGCAAAGTAAACAGTTGCAGCAAGAAGAACAAAAAATTCATTAAGTGTGACAAAAAATCAGCGTTCATTGTCTAAAACTGAATCTCGAATACATTTGAACAATGAAATCAAACAGAAAGCTACTTGTAGTAACATAAGTATTTAGACCTTGCTTACACTTACTTCAAATAAACTGATCTCAAAGCCCAGCTCGGTTAAGGTCTAGAAATGATTTTTGAAATCAGGAAATTATACTCGTAAACTCTGCATATTCAGTCACCTGAGCCGCTGCCTCTTCATAGCCTGTCGTACCATTTATCTGCCCAGCAAAGAACAGATTCTGTATTAAGTTCGTTTCAAGTGAAGGCTTAATTTGACGTGGATCAACATAATCGTATTCAACACCATAACCTGTAAGCAAATTCAGCCAATTTCGATCATATCAGTTTTCATGCTATTTCAAAATTTTATATTCTTATAGTTAGCATATCGAAAGTGTAATCTACAAACTTGTAGCTTTTACCACATCTGTAATCCTGTGAAGACAAGTCAGACAGACAGAGATAAAATTTCTACCCAAACACCAAGAAATGCTTATAAAATGAACATTCTGAATTATGAGAAATTTCAGAATTCTAAGTAAGCGATGCTCCTAAAAGGTGCTGCATAAAATATTCATGAACATAAGCATAACTCTCTAATGTGCAGCATTCATTTGGTCTGCAGAATACAATCCCTTCAAACTAATCCCAAGCTTTTGAGGTGAATTCATAAATTAGAGCGATATAAATATCTGATAAATAATAATAATAATAATAATCAAGCAGCCTGCCATGATATTCATCATTACTGTGAATCTGTCAAGGATTTCTCAACATAAACTTCAGTGACAAGCAGAACTTACTTAACCTGTATTCACAGCAAACTGGAGCCTTTAAAGCTCCTCCCACGGTTTTTACATTAATGTTAATAGACAGGTCATGAAATTCACCTCAGCCCATCTTTTCCAGACTAGTGCTAGATGAACAATTGCTTTCATATGTTCCTGTGTAGGCTGTGTAGATTTTTTACAGTGCCATAGATATTGCCTGACATTACATTACACTAGACAGTTAGATGTCTCCTGCAAATGCTACTACAGCCAGTGCATTGATAAGTGTTGCACTACATTAGAAGCGGTTGTCCTTCTAAACACATGCTCCAGTACTCACGTTCGACCACTGCTAATTACATTGCCCATAACTGGCTTCGATCAGTCCTTAAATGGCACTATACAAAATTTCAGATGCACACGTACAAACATACATACCAGCAACTACATACATACCAGCACAAACATACATTGCTGTACATACATACAACCACACAGATCAATCTATGCTTATAACTTGCAGTGCACTAGCGACACCTAGCAGAGTAGTTCTAATTGTAGTACCTCATTCATCCATTTTGTTTCCTGACCAGCAGTTGTTTTTGCATCCAAACCGTACTGACCTGGTCGAACAATGACAGCATTTTCAAGGCACGGAACGCTGTTTATGATCTGCTGTTGAATGTTTTCTGGCATCGTGCAAGACATTCCTTGAGGGTAGATCAGATCTGAACTCAGTCCTAAACATCAGCAGAAAACACACACAACATTCAATCATAACTTTTTGCATTTCTTCCTTGCAACCTTTATTCTGATAACTGCTTTGAAAATATGCCATCAGATCTTGCAACATGGACATAGGGCATGTTAACAAATGCATTTGCTGTTAGATTGTTCATTCCAAAATAGCAGCAACAAATGAAGACTAACTATACAACACAAAATCCTAATGCAGATAAACTGAAGGATAAACCAAATAAAATATCCGAAATAAGTCATTTATAAAAAACACTGGCCAACAGAAAAATTTTTTTTTCTTGTTGCCTTCGGTTTTAGACCTGTTCTTGGGGTAATTTTGGGCGCTGATTCAGAAAATGTCATTGGATTGAGTGCATCAGGTCTAGTTTCTGAGATATCGTCGATTTTGTAAAGAAAACCCAGTCCACTCTTTAAACGATGTCTTTGGCAAAACTAAAATGTCATAATAAGCTTTATTTATGGCTAATTATAATTCTTGCTGATTCATATAATGCCTACATCCTTATAATGTAAAATCAGCATATCTTGCCGCGTGCTGAGATATTGCTGATTCAACGAAATAACTATTCCGTAGCCTACAGCTTACTCAGCACTAAATTCATGGCCTCATTTAGAATTTATTTGTGCTTATACAGCGTTTCATGGTTTCGAACTATGTAAATAGATTATGCTGAAGTCAGCATTTATAGCCTATATAAACCGCCTCCTGAAAGCTAGAGCAGCCGCAGTCGTCTTAGGGCATATTAAGAGTTGGTCGCAAGAACAATCTGTGAATGTGAGCATTAAATAACTACATGTTCTTACTATTTTTTAGGTTAGTCATTTAATTCCTCAGATGCGAACATCCTTAAGGTTATGGCTACTTCCAGACGGAGCTGCATTAACCATCCAGACATATTCTGCTACATTTGTGGGGAATACACACTAAAAGCAAACAGGAAACCGATTTCTGAGTTTGTAAAAAGAGCATATGTAGGTTATTTTGGTGTCAAACTTGGAGATCAAGATAAGCAATGGGCTCCTCATACAGTATGCAAAACTTGTATTGAACAATTGCGCCACTGGACAATTGGAAAGAGAAGCTGCCTGAAATTTGGTGTACCGATGGTTTGGAGGGAACAGATAAACCACTTCGACGACTGTTACTTTTGTATGGTTAATATCATAGGCATCAATCGAAATAATCGTCACAAGTTGTCTTACCCTGATATACCTTCAGCCAGGAGACCTGTTCCGCATTCGGATATTGTACCAGTTCCACCTTTTCGCGAACTACCTCAGCTCTCAGACGATGAGACTTGCATGTCCAATATCGGACAAGATGACGAAAGTGAAGAAAGTGGGGGCAGTGACAGTGATTTCCAATCAACTTCACACAGTGAACGTTTTGACCAAAAAGAGTTGAGTGATCTGATCAGGGACTTAAATCTTTCCAAAGAGTCCTCTGAATTGCTTGCGTCCAGACTAAAGGAAAAGAATGCACTTCAGCCTGGAACGAAAATTACAATTTATAGAAACAGAGAAAAGGATTTGCTGCCATTCTTTACCGAAGACAACAACCTAGTATTCTGTAATGACATCAGCAACTTATTGAAGAAAATTGGTCTGTCGGATTACAGCCCAGATGAGTGGCGTCTTTTTATCGACAGTTCAAAACGTAGTCTGAAATGTGTGCTTTTAAATAACGGCAACAAATTTGGTTCTATTCCAATCGGTCACTCCACCAGGATGAAAGAAGAGTACAATGCCATCTCTTTAGTACTGGAAAAGATAAAATACAAAGAACATCAATGGGTAATTTGTGTAGACTTGAAGATGGTAAATTTCCTCCTTGGTCAACAAAGTGGCTACACAAAGTATCCCTGCTTTTTGTGTCTTTGGGACAGTAGAGCCAAGCATGAACATTGGACAAGAAAAGATTGGCCTTCGAGGAAAGACATGGTGGTTGGAGCTCAAAATGTAATCAAGGAATCTTTGGTGGCACGAGATAGGATCATACTGCCACCACTACATATAAAGCTAGGCCTGATGAAACAATTTGTCAGGGCTTTGAATAAAGAAGGTTCATGCTTCGAATACATAGTACACAAGTTACCAGGAATTACAATGGAAAAATTGAAGGCTGGAATCTTCGATGGTCCACAGATCAGGCAACTTATGAATGACCCACTTTTCATACCATCAATGAATGAAATCGAATCTTGTGCCTGGTCTTCCTTTGTTCTTGTAACTAAAAATTTTCTTGGCAACAAGAAGGCAGACAATTATGCACAACTAGTAGAGGATATGCTTCTTCATTTCAACAAGCTTGGCTGCAACATGAGCATTAAAGTCCATTATCTCCACAGTCACTTAGATCGCTTTCCAGAGAATCTTGGTGACTTCAGCGAAGAGCAAGGTGAACGATTTCACCAAGACATCAAAACAATGGAAAATCGATATCAAGGAAGATGGGATGCACACATGATGGCAGACTATTGCTGGAATATTATGCGCGATTGTTCCGGCAGATGCCACACTCGGAAATCGTACAAAAGGAGCTTCTTCGGTGTCGAATGACTTGAAATTTTTATAACAAACTTGTTCTGTTTGGTATCATATAAGTACAGTTTCAGGTACTACCATTTTCAGATAAATTGAAGGAAAAACCAAATAAAATATCCGAAATAAGTCATTTATAAAAAATCAAATAAAAACTCATTTAATGAGTGTATGTGAAGGTATTAAAAATGAAATAATTCTATGCTTCAGAAGCAAAGATAAAAAAAGTTTAATTAAAAGGGGTCAAGTTCCAGAAAATAGTAAAATACCATATAAATGTCCAAGGATCAATTTCTGAAATACAACTAAATACATTTTACCGTTCCCTCAATTATCTTAAGTTTCTTATGTTTTTCACCCATCCCTTCACTTCACTGTTTCTTATGATGCCAACAAATATTTACCCATAAATATACCTAAGTGAAAATCCAATTAAAATAAACAGAAAATACACGGAAAACCAAAAATATCTACAGTACCTTCTGGTTCTAGCCAGACTTGATGATTTTTCTCACCAAATCTTAAAACTTTTGATTCAATTGAAGGGCAGTACCTGTATATAGGATTACAAAAAAAACATGAAATTTATGCTTTCCATGTTATTACATATACTGAGCTTACGTCTTTTAGATGTTGACAAAGGTGCTATATAAATGCCTAGTCACAATACGGCACTGCTGTTCCTTGAGCAGCCTTTACATTGCTTTTCTTGTTACTGTCAAGTAACTTGAAAAGTGTCTTCGCACATCATGAACCGTCCGTCTCCAGCTGTTTCTACCTTCCACTGTCCTCAGTAATTGACTCAGTTAATTTTGTCCAAGACCTTATGTTCTCAGTCCAGGATGTTCGTGGTCTTCCACATTCTCATGATCAAGATGTTGTGCCCTGTGTTACGTCTTTCTCCAGTCTCCATTTTCCCTCATAATATGACCAATGTATGTCATGTTCCTTGCACGTTCCTTGACTTGATGCTATTTAACAAGTGAAGAGTGTAACAACGTGAAAAGTGGTTAATGGGTAAGGTAAATCTGAATAAAAAGGTTTTACTTGGGTTGCTAACACCTGAACCATCCAATAATAACCAACATCAGGTGCATTGAGATAAGGGTGTTAGAGAAGTCTTTTGATCAGATCAAATTAGGCCAGATTATGATCAGAACTGCCCCCAGAATGGAACATCATAAAACAGGTTATAAGAATGCTTTCTGTTGTAGAAGTTTCATCACCTTGGACCCGTTGTGCCTCGAATCATCACACGATTTTGATGAATGTTATTTCTTATAAGGTTGGCCACAGCACTATTGGTGTATGTAAGGTAACATTTCAACTGCTTCTCTGGCTGAAACAAATTAATAGAATATTCATTTTATCACCAGTAAATTAACTAGTAATTGATTATAATAATACAAGCAGAAAACTTTGAAAGTCATTCAATTATGCCCATCCAACTTCCTACAATATTAACATAAAATAATTGAAATATTCAAGCAATCACTTTACAGCAACAAAATTAAAATTCAATGCAGTATTTAATATAAAAGTTGACAAAACATGCATAAATGAAATTAAAACAAAAACAGAAATAGCATTTAGCAAAAGATATTGAAACAACAAGCTAACAGAGTGCAGCTTTATTTTCATGCATGCGACAGTGATACAGAGAATTACTGATGTTTAAGAGTCTGAATATATTCACAGCACCTTTACTAATGTTCCTAAACCTTTCTAGAACTCAGTTTTGTTCAGTAACTGAGTGATCGAATATTATGCGATAAGTCAGTCTGCAGCTAATATTTTTATCTTTAGGTTCATGGGTTCATTGCCTGTTGGTGTTAATTGCATGCTTAAATAAGATTAATAGACATTTGTCAAAATTTGTAATGGTGCACCATAAGTTGAAACCTTGTGCATTATTACAACTACACTATAAAACTTATAAGATTAGATCAGTTCGTTTAAAACAAAGTCAGGGATATCAAGTCGATCACTGCGGCCTTTGCAAACAGAACATGAAATCAGGTGAATGATCAGCTGCGAAATGATTTATCAGCTCTGCATAATTACTGCACAACCTCAATCCAAACTTTGTCGTTCATGAAGCTGAATGGTACAGGCGGACAATCGGGTAACGAAGGTTTTGCTCTGCTGAAGTCAATCGTTTTGCCATCAAGTCGAGGTGGTGTACCTGTGAAGAATGCAAAACCAGGATACAAATTTTTAGAAAAAATCATACTCTTAAGCTGATCTAGAGACTTCTAAAGCACCACTATTATTGTACACTCTGCTATGCTTGAAACTGCCACAAGAAAGTGACATTGAACTTTTCTTTTGCTCAAAGTTATAGAACAAAGATGGTCATCTTATCATTGTTTCATTAAATATGAATGTGTTTACAAATGCAATAAAAATAAAAGGGTACTTCAAATGCATTAAAAATGAATGCAAATATTAACCCTTTTCCCCATATATTTTTAACCAATAATCTGGCCCCTCCCAATATTTTTAGGTTTTGATCCCATTTCACCTCTTAAGGGCAAACATTTAACATCTTATCAACCACTGAAGATACAGCTAAAGTGCAAGGATCAAATTTTACAATTTTGTGCCTGTGGCACTTGTGGAAAGTTTTCTGGTGTTGCAACTTGCACAAAGCCAAAGCCATTTTCCTGTGGTGTAAAAAGGGTTAATGCATTGAAAATGAATTATTGCATTGAAATAAATGTGCATAAGGCACTTGTATAGCAAACGGAACAGGCTTAACAAGCATTTAAAAAGTCCGGTTACATCACCGTACATTTACACTTTGAGAACTAGTACACCTCACAAAGGTGTGCATGATAACAAGATAATAATAATAATCACACTCAGTGTTACCTGTAAATAAAATATTAATATAATTGAATAATAAAATATAATAAATAGGTCTCTCAATCTGGAACAGGCTCCCAAACAAATTGCAATGAGCTTCTTGTCCTTTCGAAGCCTCCACATCACCAGCGGCTGAAGACCATTCCGTATGATTGTGGCCTTGTGTTGTCTTGGTGGGGAAACATTCAAGTTTTCTTGAATTGGCGCTAAATAAATGTGCACTTATGATTATGATTACGAAACACAATGGCGTTTTGTTTTACCTGTCTTCAGCCGTCCGAGCTTGAATCCTGCTGAATCAAGTGACTTGGCCAGACCCACTGCTGGTCCATCTCCTATCCGTCCAGCTGGCCTTGAATCCATTCCTATAATAATCTCACCACGCAGAAATGTTCCGGTGGTCAGAACAACTGAATTTCCTGTGATCAGCTGACCATTTTCTACAACAAAATTGTCGGCCTATTTGTATTGTCTTGCTTTTGTTGTCTGACCACTGTGATCCACCCACGTCTACATTCCTCGCTCAGTCGATGGACATAAGGCATGTTAACAAATGCATTACTTACTTACTTACTTACTTAGAACAATAAATATTATTTGTTGATATGCACCAACCTAACAATTAATGGTGTGACACAGCAGTACACTCGTGCAGCACTGCACCGAGTCTGTAATCCAGTGATTGTGGGTTTGAATCTGCTAACCGGACTCTGCATTGATACCCCCGACAAATTGTTCAGACAGACTTCTTTTATGCCTCACACTGAGATTTACTGACCTTGCACTAACAAGGACAATAAATAACTAAATAAAGAAATAAATTATCTGAAATAAAATGTTTAAACAATATAATAATCAACATGTATCCTTGCCTAAAACAACACCACCACAGCGAAACTTGACTTTGACACTGGAACAGGAGAGGCCAGTTGGTTCATTCAGGATCAAGTCTTCCACAGGAGCAGCCAAAATTGTGAGATTCTCAGTCGATGCAAGTTCTTTCTGCATCTCTTGTTTGTACAGCTGTCTGTCAATCTGGGCACGTGGCCCCTGCAATGTCAAGTACAAATTGCACATGTATTCCTTAGAAACTGAAGGAGAACTGTACAATATAACAGAATAAACTCAAGCAATAACCTATTTACTAGGATTTATATAGCACTCTTGAAATATCTAGTCAAAAGCTCTACACATGCACAGCGAGTCAAGAGCAAATTTACAACACTGTATTCACATCTGATAAGGAGGAGGCTGATTTATTAAAAATGCATTTAATTAAAATTTATTAAAAAATTAAAAAAAAATAATTAAATATATGAATTACTAAACAATTATTTATTTATTTAATTAATTATTTATTTATTTATTAAATAATTAATAAATAACTAAATTAAAAATAATTATAATTTATTAAAAATCTGCAGAAGTAATTGAACAATCTATAATGAATAAGTGGTCTTCTTGCAGTTAAAAACAATAAAAGCAACTTAATGTAACACTGTAATTTGCAGTTGTAATGGCAAGTTTGTATAGCGCCTTTCAAAAGAAACCATCAGATGTGCTCCAGCCCTAAGGACACAAAACCCCGATCAATCCAAATGGAGCACTAACAGAAAGGGGGCAAAGAAAGACCAAGACGCCCCTGTTGTAGGGTGCTAGGCAACCTATATTAAGTCATTATCTGACAAACTGCTGTTAAACCATCAGAATAACAGACCAATTATGTAGTGTTGTTGTTTATATAGCACCTTTACCAACCTTTCAAAGGCACCCTTCAAACAATGACTTTGTTTCATATACTACATGCATACTAAAACTAAAATCTCGACTGAACAATAAAACCTGTAATTATGTGCAAAGGGAAATTAGCCGTCATGAGGAATTTTTACCTATTGATGTATGACTTAGTGAGAGTCAAAAAGAAACAGATGTAGTTATGAATTACCCAGACAGCTGGACCTTTTCCTGTATTAAGCATTCGATAATGAACCCCAGAAAGATCTGAAGTAAACAACATACAGCTGCAGTTTAAAAGCTACGAATGCAAAAATTTATTATTATTTCTTACATTTATGAAGCACCACTACCCAATACCTTTAATTAGCATGGCAGCAGTTACCTGACTGCCCTTCTCTGGTGATACCCAAGACTAGAACCGTTCTTAGCCTTTTCAGTTGCTGGACCTAGATTTTGGAACTCTCTCCCTGGTTCTCTTCGTTCAGCTCAATCGCTTGTGTCACTTCATTCCCAACTTAAGACTTCGCTTTTTCAAATTACTTATTTGCCAGAGGCTGTCTTTCTGTCTTACTGAACTAATCTCCCAGATTTTGACTTGACTGAGCCTTGGCTTTGGTGCATCATGCATCACCAGTTAATGCCTTGTGCATAAGACAACGGCATGATAGAAGTTATTAATTAACAATTAATTAACAATTTAATAAATGAACATAAATAAAAAACACAACCTTCACAAATTCAGAAAGCAATTTAATTAATGAACCTCAGGAGAACAGTTTGGAAAGAGATTGTTCTAGCTTAATTTTGTAAATGTTTGGAGCATAGATGAGAATGAGTTTTCTTTACCACAGATGCGACCACATAATCCATCAAGAGCATCTATTTCCTTGATGAGATGACCTTTTCCGATGCCACCAAATGCAGGATTACATGACATTTCTCCTAAATTCAGAAAAAACTTAACACTTAAAAAGCCCAGCACCTAAGTCCAAGCATCTCGGTAATTTACTAACGAATCCTTTGAACAGTTCTATTAACTAGGTCAAAGTAGCTAAACATCTGGAACATTATACTAATTAAAAACTGGAATCTGGATTATTATCCTAATTAAAAACTGAATGACTTTACTAAAAAGCTTATACAGTTGTACTAACTAAATACCTGGGCAAATGCATCAACTACAGACGTGAAAAAGTATCTTAACTAACTATATAAGGACCTGGACAATTTATATTCAAACGTGAACCACTGTCAGTCAAACTCAAAAATATAATTGGGAACCAAACTGGCAACACTAAAATATAGTGATAAGCTTGGTTTCTTTAAATTCTTCTTTAAGTTGTTCTCATAAAAAATCAAATTTAAATTTCCATACAAATGCACAGAAACAATTAATGTTAATTTTTGCTATTGGTTATACAATTAATTCCAGTTTACTATTAATAATGATCAGCAGAAACTAAAATTTATTAGATCAATGAATAACACATTAGTAACACTATATATTTTATATATATACAATGTGTATATCTGTATGCACACAACAAATCTGTATATTGGTGCTTTTCTTGAAACTACGCTAAATTTCTGTTTACAATTACCACCACACGCTAAAGATAAGCATTACAAAAACCCAATCAAATTACAAAAACAAAAGCATCACAAAAACTCAAGCAATATTCACTGGAAAACTCTGTCTACTGACCAATAGTGTTCAGTTTGTGAGTGACCAGTAGAGTTTTTGCACCCATTCGAGCTGAAGCAGCAGCGGCCTCTGACCCTGCATGACCTCCACCAACAATGATGACATCATAATGGAATGATGGTTCAGTCTGAACTAATGTTGACTGGTTAACGAACTTCAACAGCTGAAGCCTATGTGCTGCAACTGGTCGCCTCATGTGCCTCAAAAATGGTGACGATTTTGCTAACATATTTCAGTCTGTTGACTGGTAAATCACCAAAACAGGAGCAGTGTAAACATTGGTAAGTACCAGCAATATCTAGTTTATACGTAGGCCTAATCTTATAACACTTTAAACATAAGGGTAATATTATAAAATGTGTCTTCAAGCCATTCAGGCAGCAATGTTGTTACGTAACCATTATTGTCTTATAAGTATAGAATGTAGATGTCAGTGCAACAATTAAGACAACAATATGCCTCTTCAACACTACCAAAGTCAAAATCTAGCAAGGGCAAAATTTTATGAATTAAGAGTTCCTGTTCTACTGATATTCACCTTTTCCAACTGGTTAAAATCTTGCCAATTATTACAACATATAGGGCTTTTAATTCTGAACACTTGGACTTCGTCAGTCCAATCATATCTCCCTATATGATTCTGGTGTCTTTAACAAATGTATCTTATACGCAGCGCAGTCATTTCCAACAAATGAAATGACTTCTCTCAGGATTTACCTTTTATAATCTGTTTTTAATTTGTAGATTGTATTTCAGTTTCCTGATTTTATCATTACTTTTGTTATTTATAAGTTTACTACGCAAACCATGTCCAAACCAGTTTAGGGTTAACTCAATGGACAGCCCCAATACTATCTGGATCCACCCTTTTATATGAGATGTTAATACATTATTGTGATGCAATATATCAAATTCTTGTTTATGTTCTCCAGCAACTTCACGAGGGCCAATGAGCGATAATAGAGTTTTTTTGCTACCAAGAAATCCAAAGAGGAATCCAAGCGTCAATAATGAAACTTCCTTTATCTGATGCTAATTAAAAAGCACAAAACTTTTAATTGAATTAATTTAATTGAACTAATTTTAACTGAACTTTTAACTGAACTTTTAATTGTAAGAATACATTCCAAAACAATTAACCATAAACTTGCAAGCGCTACAATGAACTATAAACACAAGCATGGGAGCCGCTCCTAGAATGGCAGCTATTTTATGAAAGCTATAACATCCCAGGTCAAACATTTGTTATTGTTAGTATTATTACTAATTTCACTAATACTAGTACTAGTACTATTACTTATTGTTGTTGTTATTGTTATTATTACTGTTATTATTAATTTTTCTGTTTGGTTAAAAGTCTATAAATTGGCCTACTCGCTTACTGTAGATTCGTGTTCTATTTTTGTCTAAGCGTCGTAAGATGCAGTTCTGCCATGCAGCATTATTTATAAATTAATAGTGTAAATGTACACGATCTTCTATAGCGATAGTATGGCCTCAACCCTCTTCTATCCACATATCAACTAATACATCTACTCTTAGTTTTACCTATAATTCGCCTGTGCGCAATCTTGGCATTAAATTTGACCAATTCACACCTCCAACCTCTATCGTGTCTGTCTCATGCATATTCGTGACCTTCACCGTATTCGTTCTATGCTCGATTTTAAACTGCCTTTACCATTGTTACCTCTGTTGTACACTCCAAGATCGACTACGGTAATTCTCTTTTCCTCGCCATTGGATCCACTAAAATTAAGCATCTTCAACTCATCCAAAATTCATTTGCAAGTGCTGTCATCAGTACAACCAAGCATCATCATATCACTCCCCTTCTGAAGTCATTCAAGTGGCTGAAAACCAATTAAATCCATTCATTTCAAAGTTCTCTCCCTAACCGATAGCTCTTTCAAATTTCCCCAAACTCCTTATCTTTGCAAACTCTACCATTCAATCAGACCGCTCTTCTCGTTCATCCTCTTACCTCACCCTTGCCCGTCCCTCTGTAACCACTCGTCCTCTCTCTGCTGCACCTCGACTCAGTGCGATTGAACATTAGAAAATTCTTCTTCAGCCAGAGGATTGTTCATCACTGGAACTGGCTACCAGAAGATTTAACATCTACACCAAGCTTGAACAGTTTTTAAAAAACTTAACAGTTGGATGGAGAGGTATACTGTAGGCACTAAAACCCATTACAGCTTACTTAGCCTATTATCTGTAATCGTATCTGAATCTGGAACAATCTCCCTCTTGAATTTTGCAAATGCTTTGTTCCTCTATCACTCTCGTCTTTCACCCCCACCATCCGTCTCAAGCCCCTCTAACTATTACTCATCAGGTATTCTCAACTTTTTCGAGAAATCGCAACCTGATTCATCGAATCCGTTGTCTTCCCGTTTCTCTCAGCTTAAACTCAATGCACCCTAACAGCTCCTTTCCCTTTCTCTCTTTGGTCTTCTGGCAACCTGATTTGGTTCTTAACATGGCATCTTTGGACAACTCCACTGACTTGCAACACTAAAGCGTTGTTTTATGCTATTAAATATATAATCGAAAGAAATAAAATGAAATTTTAAGGAGGCTCGGCTTTTTTCATTACAAACGTGTTCAAAATTCGATTGGTCGCATGGCGGCGCCTCTTAACATCTCGCGTACGGTCATCATCGAGTGTTGAATCTATAAATATATATATATATTTTTATATATGCTTATATAATGTTACATGTTGGGCCTAACGTCCTAGTGGCGGGGATTCTCGGAATTGGGAATTTCCGATCTTAGTCTGCAGGTGCTGAAAGATCCAGGAAGTATGACTGCTAAATTTCCGACATTCTTCGATCGGAGGAGTGTTTTGGTTGATGTCGTTTTGTTTTTAGTATTTGAATTTGGATGCTAATGACTGAATAGAAATAAGTTTCTCAAATGGCGGCTCTGTGGAACCTGTAGTTACCCGTCAAGAATGCAAAGTAGGTGATCTGATAAACTTCGAGATATTGTGGGTGTGCTGTAGAACTGTAATCATGTTGAATGTTTTTACTGGGGTGTGAAAGTTATTAAAATTAAGAATTGTGTTATTACTGATTTTCCGCGTTAGAGAATAGATTAGGCGAAGAATTTGTCACGATCAACGTGGTGGCTTGGTTTCAGTGAGAAGTAGCCCGACTGCGAAGTTGGATCCCTTCATTGCCCAGTGCCAAATTTCACACCAAGCCAGATGTTGACATGGAACACAGCCCTAGAATCATAGGTACACGCGTTCAGATAATGTTATAAATTTGTGTCATACATGAAAGAAAGTTTAAGGCTATGTGCTCATAATAAAATGTGCTGCACCATAGAAACTCCTTCAGCTGCATGGGAAACAGATTGCAAGTTGTGCCAATCATCTTTTCAATTTGCATTTGACAAACGTAAACATGTTCTCCCCATTTTTTGTGTATGTCAGTGCTGTTTGGATCTACAAAAGTTGTGTTCATGCATAGCAACAGAATGCACAAAAATGCAATTTTCTTAGTTTTCCAGATGGAAAATCATTCCCCATTGATCAGACATGTTACTGTTAATGATTAATAATTCCTGCTGGGGATGCCGTGCTGTGTTTCTTTCGCAATCTGGAGTGACCATTTTGTTGATATTTAACTGGTGACCATCAGTTAACCCCTACAGATACACCACTGGTGATCTGTGTCTGTTGAGGGTTTGTAATGTTACAAAACGTTGCCTGGCAGTCGCTCACTTCTGTATGCTAAGTGGCTCCTTATCTGTTGGACATGAAACTGTGGACAACCCATAGGGGGACATATGTGAGATGCTCATTTCCTTCTTCGTTTACCTACTTGAGCTGGCAAGAGACAAATTTAAGAGTTTTGATTTTGTAAATCATCCATTTATTATTTATTGTTGGACTCTTGTATGCACCGACATTTTACATTGTAATGCACCCTTGAAGTAGCTTGCTGCTGACGATGCTGTGTAAATTGTCATGATTACAATTACGATTCAATTTTGGTCACAGGGCTAGTGCATCACTGGAGTTTGCCATTTACTTCCTGAAGGTAACTGATTGTAAATAACACGTTGAAGGTCGTTATGCAGATTACATTAAGCATGCTTGAATCTACATTTGCTGAATTGTGGACCAAGCATGCGACCAAACAGACCGGCGTTTGCACGTAATGTTGGATTAAGGTTTGAACTTGATGCAAAACACTTTGCTGGCTTCCTGTCAGAAAGCAATTAGATCCAGGATCGTATTGCTAGGGAGGCCTGTTGTTATTACCGTGGTGCACATTGATCAGAGAGATTGTGTTTGTGTGTCAAAGGTTGCTGATTGCCGTTCTTCACTGCTAGTGCTGGTCCCTCACATAACACACTGAACTGTCTGCATTGAGTGGCCATTTGCTAGTTCTTCTTCCTCTTCTCACAGCTAAGGACACTACATGAATGGTGCCTTTGTGAGATGTTTTGAGAGGTGATATAATCTTATCTGAAGACTTCTACAGTGTCATTATTATGATACCTGAGGCACCCATTGATGATCCCTTCAAGTGAAATTGTAATCAAAATCATAATCTGTTGGAGAAGCCAGGTCAAATTCCTTTAGGTCAGAGAAACCAGAAGTCAGGCTACGGTGGGTAAGCAGGTTGAAACAAATGAGTCTTAAGTTTAGACGTGAATGACATCAAAGAACCGACAAATAAATAAATGTTTTGATAATGAAGCTTTTTGTCATTGCATGAAACAGTTCAGTTTCACAGATTCTGGGCTAGGAGCACTTTTGAGTAGGTGCATTAAAGGATACATAATGTTCTGGAATGGATGAATGGATTATTGGGCAAGTGGGTGACAAATGGTCTTTAGCTAGTAGTTCATATTGTCCAGTCTTATACAGGTTAAGGTACATTTTCAGCTTATTCTTAAGTCATTATTTTTCAGCTTATTCTCAAGTCATTCTTTTTTCAGCTTGCTTTGCAGTCATTCTTAATTACTAATTTCTGCCAACACAAGACAATTGTTGCACTTGTTTGTACACCTGCATAAATTGTTTGTTTCAGAGCATTCTCAGTGTTACTTACACCCAGACACTTTATGGCTGTTGTAGTTATTACATAAGGCAGTGTTTCTGACTAATGTAATTTAGTAAACTCTAGAGAGGGCCACTGTTATATAGCCCAATCAGAGGCTCAGATATTGGCCCTTCAAAGGAAAATGGGCAAATTTTGTCATTAAGGCAGATGTCTCATGAATGAGATTTGAGTAACAGAGTTTCCATGAAGTAGCTCTATGTGCTGATCAGATTTCATTGTTATTTTGCGTGCCTTAGTTCACTTCAATGTTTATGATGCATTGCAATGGTTGGGTTTTCCCCTAGATATACTGTGTGCCTAGTGGTAAGCATGCTGGACCATCAACTAAGAGGTTGGGGTTTAAATCCTCGGCAGGGCGGAAAGGTATTTGTGCTCCATTTGCATCCCTTAGTGAACTCAGCTATAAGATGTGTACATTGACCACACGTTGTCGTTGGGAAGATCAGGCAGCAGAGGAGAGGACTAGTCACCTACCATCCTGTGCCCAGGCTAAGAAACTGAAGTCACTAACAGTTCATATCCGTTGCTGTCTGTCACGGTTAGCATATTGGACTGCTCTTCTTCTTTGTCGTCATTATCGATCCTCTGTCTTCATTTCCTCCTCCTCCACCTTCTCTTCCTCCTCCTCCATCCCTTCCTCCTCCTCGTCCTCCTTCTCTCCTTCCTCCTCCTCCTCCTCTTCTTCCTCCTCCTCCTCTTCTTCCTCCTCCTCCTCCTCCTCCTGTTCCTCCTTTTCCTCTTCTCCTCCTACTCATCCTCCTCTCTCTTTCTCCTTCTCCTTCTCTTCCTCTTCCTCTTCCTCTTCTTCCTTCTTCTCTTCCTCTTCCTCCTCTTCCTCCTCCCCTCTTTCTCCTCCTCCTCTTCCTCCTACTTCTTCTCTTCCTCTTATTCCTCCTTCTCCTCTTCCTCTCCTCTTCTTCCTTATCCTCTTCCACCTCCTCCTACTCCTACTCTTACTGTGCTGTATGACTTCATTAGGGGCTTCAGAGTGAGTGCAGCCCCATTGTTTGCGCTAAGACACCCAATAGGATGTAGTACTTAAGTACTTAACTTATTTAATAGTGTAGTTCTTGTCTTATCTTGCTTAAAATGCCCAATTGTTACTAAGTAAGTAAGTAATACATTTGTTAACATAATTGTGTGGTTAGTTCTGTGTCACCAGTTAACATAATTGTATAGGTCTGTGTGATTGATGTTGTTTGAAAATGTCAATTTTCATTTGTTTTCACAGTGCACATATCAGACCAGGATTGTGAAGGCTTCAATAATAGATTATGGGGAAAACCCATTTCAGTAGAGTAGCATACACATGTGCATCTGTTGACGATTTCCAGCAAAGATGATAAGCGAGATATTAAGTACTGAGAACTACTGTGATGAGGTGAAACACTTCTACTGTGTAAAACAAGAAACAGGAACTAAGAATAGAGGAATATGTGGTAACATTTTGAATGCACATCTTTCGAGTGCAAAGGAGCTGCCCCAGAGCATGCATGTATGTGTGTATGTATGTATGTATCTATCTATGTATGTATGTATCTATGTATGTATGTACTGCTTGTGCATATGCATACACTGTATATATGTATTATGCTGGCATGTATATATGTATGTATTGTATGTGTTTATGTAGATATGTATGTATGCATGCAAGTATGGATGTATTGCATGTGTGTATGCCTATCTATCCAGGTTCTGCACTCTGCATGTTACAGTTCCTGGTCGATCCTGCTTGCGTTCTGCGACCAATCTAAATCCCATAGTTCCAGATATTTACAATGCATTTGGCTCTCATGGATTTTGTTACTCTTGCTCCACTGAGTGGAATGCCTTACCGACTAGCATCAAAGATAACATTCTTCCTATAGCAAGTTTTAAAAGAAGGTTAAAACTTACAAGTTTAATAGGTCTACCTAGATTTCTGTGCATTCCTGTTGATCTATAAACCATGAAATTACTCTATTACTTGGTAGGACTTTTTTAGGATCGTTGCACACACCTATTAGGCTGTTGTTGATTGTGGGCATTGTAAATGTATGTTTAATAATGATGATGATGATGATGATGATGATGATGATGATGATGATGACGATGACGATGACGATTGATCTGTAGTTTGGGCATTGATCTGCCATTGTGTGTATGTTCTTCTGTATGATATTGATCCAGTGTTTGGTAAAAATTGGATTTCTGTATTATCCAGCATGAAAGCATGGACACCATTAGCCAAAGTATAAAGATTGTTGCTGTTAGTCATTATCTGTCTTTAAGAGGCATAAAGCAGTGGTTGCCCTTGTCAGTTCTGACTTGTTCAAATGATACTTGTTCTGTGGCTTTTGGTATATCATGTTTCTTGCAAATGCTGTATTTGTTACCTGAACATTTAACAGATTGACATTATGTCTTATACTTAAGTCAAGGGTAAATTTGGCTTTAGTTTAGTCTTCAGTTTTAGAAAGCAGTTTAAGTGGGGGAAAAAGAAAATGTGAGGAACATAAACTTCTGCAAGGCTGCTCTAGGCTCAAGCCCCCCCCTAATCTCTTAGACAACAAAGCATGACTTGATTTTGAGGGATTGGGAGGGGAAGGTGGGAGAGACTGGGTCAGGGAGAAGAGGCAATGGAAAGGGGACTGGACAAGAGTTGGGCCCCCAATCACTGTATATTCCAATGGCAGTTTAGATTTGTGTGGGTAAGTACAGCTTAGAAGGTGCTATATTAAATATCTAGATAACTAATTAACTAACTAACTAACTAATTGACTAACTATTTGAGCTTGCTTTATTGTCATTCAGAAGATGATACAGCCAGCACCCCATAGAACCTATTTGGAGGTAATTTTGTCTTGCTTGGGTAGTGACTTTTTAAGAGTGACCAGTGTGATCTGCAGTTCACAGTGACTGATCAGTTGGAAATTAAATTAACAGCTTTGTTGTTTGATTGATTGATTCACTGAGATTGACTAATTGGTCATTTAATTGAAGCATTGATAGATTGTTCTGCAGTTTGGTTGTTTCACTGACTGGCAACCATGCAACTGGGTAACGTTTTCTTATGGATTTATTTGGCTGAAGGAAAGGGAAGGCCAGGCAAGGCTTTGTTACAGGTTACATGACAAGACAACATATGATAAAGTTACTAGGGATAAACTATTATCAAGCTGCTATTGATAATAAGGAATTACTGATAATAATATGACTTATATGATTGTGATGTCATTCTCTGGATGTACCAGGATTAACCTAAGATTCACAGAGGTGAAAGGCCAATGCATTCATTTAAAGTCTACCACCCTGCAAACAGTCACCATCCCGAAAACTGACCAGTTTATGCTGGCAGTTTGTCAGGTTTCGGTTTTGGCCGTCTGGGTAGACTGAAATAATAACAGTGTGGTTTCACATGGGATTGGTCAGATATAGTTCACTTGCACTCTTGCGCTGGCTTGAAGGTCTGGTTTTGAAGAGCCACAGCGTGTGACTGCAGGCTTCATTAGCCACAGCGTGTGACCGCAGGCTTCATTCCCTGTACTTTATTGCCTGAGAGGTGATATATATGAGTGTTTTGACTCTGTGACCAGCTGTTGATTCCCATTGTCACGCGTAAGAGTGTGCTTTACCAAGGCTGGACAGCTGTTCTCGCAGTGTGGTGCAGGAGTCTAGTGAGCTCTTCCAGTTCAGAGGTCTGGGCTTTGATTCCCAGCCAGGACCAAAAGTACAGTAAGTAAAAGTAGTTATAAAAAAAGGTGCCGTACGGAATATACCATCATGTCTTGCACAGATAGAAAGACATAGAGATGTTTAACTAGCACCATCTAGTGAACTTAACGTGGACTTTGGGTTTACATGGGTTCATAGGAAATCGGGTGGAGAGTATTTGCCAGCTACTGAACCTCTGAAAATGAGATTGGAACATTATGGGCAGGAGCATAGTGCAGGTAATATGATGGACCTCAGTTTAAGCATATTCTTAGAGAATATCATTTATGGAACAATTTATATAATAGGACTTATATAATATACATGTGTCATGTAATACAGTGTAACTGGAACATTTCTTGATGTGCTGAAGAATAATTCTTAAATTATCAAAATTCCTGCTTCCTGTCACCCATCGTGTGTATTCAAAATATCTTTAGTGGAACTGTTGTCAGGTGGGACAAGTACTTAGGTCAGGAGCGTTTTATTTACGTTCATGAGGAAGTTTTGCTCTTGACTGTGTTTTTCTTCTGAGTTGTTAGAACAACCTACAGTGACAAATTTAGCCACAGAATAGGAAGTTAGATAGAATTTGCACTGGGCTGCATTCAGAGAGTGTAAATTCGTTGAACCAGAGCCTCTGAGGTGAAGGAAAGGCTGTGCACCTAGAAGGTCTCTTGCCTTTGTCATGCTAGGCAGTGGCATTAATTCATGATGTGCTTTCATACTGACTGAATAGTAGTACAGTTTCTTCTCTTCTTTGCTTCTTATGAAGGAGTAGAGAAACTTTTGAATTTATGGGACAGTTGAAGACTTCAGAACTGGAATTTGGGGATTGATTTTTAGGTGGGCAAAGAAAAAGAAAGAAAAAGGGAAGGAAGTAAGTAAAGAATGTGCTTTGCAAAAACAAAAACTGTGTAGCATATTATATACTGTGATATTTTAGTTATTGTAAAGGGCTTTAAGCCTTTATTGCCTAATTGTGTGGGGTTTGCTTTGTGAAACAATTTTCTATGGCAAAAGACTAGTTGACATAAGAGGTAACAGAACATGCTATTGCACAGAGAATCTTTATGCAGTTCATTTGTCAAAATCAGAAATGCAGTGCAGTTGGAGCAAGGTAAAGGTAACTAGGAGCAAGGTAAAGGTAACTAGGAGCAAGGTAAAGGTAACTAGGAGCAAGGTAAAGGTAACTAGGAGCAAGGTAAAGGTAACTACCAGGGTTCCTGTTTCTGATTTGCTATAATCTTTTAATAGCTATAATTAATTTGTTCAAAAGTCATGTGCGCACTGTGCCTTTCCACAGAACCCAACATGTTGAAATTATTTTAATTTGAGCACTTTGAACATGCTATCTGAATCTTTGTGTAACCTTGAAAAGTGTTATTTAGATGCTCAGTTACAATACATCATGCTTTGCATGGTTACGCTACATTACACCTCTGCGTGCTGTCAAATTGCCTTGTTCAAATGTCAGTGGATAAATTATTTCTGTGATTGGCTGGACTCTTCATTACCTTACATCATCAATCTCACTCCAACGCAGAAGCACTCTGTTGACTAATGTCATGTGACCTGAAATTGGTCACCTTTTTGTGTCCTTCCTCATGCATCCTTCCTTCCTGGATCAGACATTCATGCCTTCTAGATGTTTACTTAAATACTTCTTCATGTTTACTTATAAACATCAGCAGTGATGACAGTAGTTGAATTGAACTGGTCCTCTTAACAATGAAGTTGACAGTCGAGTTTTTGTTTCAGTTTTGGCACTAGTCGTATTAATAATGTTATTATTATTGTACAACAGTAAAACTCGACTTTTGCTCTGGAAAGTTGGATTTTGTTTCAAATTTCAAACTGTGTAATACTAAGAGTAATATTATTACCCGCTTTATTTTACCATGGTTATAATCCCTGAAGAAAGTTGGATTTTGTTTCAAATTTGAAACTTTGTAATGTTAATGATATTTTTGTTATTGTACTAAGGTAATAATATGCATGGTAAGAGAAACAGTCTGGTGACTACTAACGACTTCTGGTCTCACCTCAAGGCTCTTTCAAATTGCTTGCCTTCTGTAGCCTACCTTCCAGTTTCGCTGACCATCTGGACTGGACTGGACAATTGAGGTTTTATACAAAATGACCATCAGTGCTTTGTGATAATGGTGCAATAGAAATCGTTAGATTACCAGAATATTAGAGTAGATTGCATATTAATCGTGGTCTTGTGTTGTTAGGCTGGGAGCACCTCTGAGGAATTTTCTTGAAAAGATGCCATATAAATTTTTCGATTATGATTATAATTACATTACATCATTCTACTATGGTTTGCTTTTTAGGTTGACTGGTTCACTGCCTTAATATTACCAGTCGCCAGATGGCTAGCAATCGGCATTGCGAAGAACCGATGGAGCAACCGAACTTAAGTGTGTCGGTTCTTCAGAAGCAGTTAGAAGCGAAGTCCAGCCAGGTGAAGGATCTTGAAGCGGAGCTTGAAACGGAGCGGATGAAGGCTCAAGGAATGCAGATGTTGTTTGACTGTATGCAGGAGGAGCAGGCAGAAAACCGACGCCTCAACAACCTTCTGAAACGTCGAAAACTGTCATTGCGAAAACTAAGGAAGCGTTTGGAGTCAGGCCCGAATAGCGTCGTTTCAATTAACTGGGACGAGTTCTCTGATTTTTCAGACTTTGAAGACAGTGTTGGGAAGGATATGCGAAACTTAGAATTACGGCAAGAAAGTCAAGAAGACAAGGAAAATCACATGACTGAAGTAGGATTTCTTGCCTCTTGTGGTCTTGCCCTTCCTTGCTCAGGTTTTCTTATTTCAAGTCTTTTAATTAAGCTATTCGTGGTGAGATGATATTACCGTTTGCACAGCATATGGTGATATTTTTTGTATAGCATATGATGATATTTCTTCGAATAGCATATGATGATATTTCTTTGAATAACATATGGTGATATTTCTTACTAATTATTATGCATTGTTAATTATTATTATTATTATTATTATTATTGATATTAACAATAATAATAATAATTATTATTATTATTATCAATAATAATAATAATAATTAACAATGCATAATAATTAGTAACTTATAATGTACCAATGTCTAATGCACAAGGCATCAACCGATAGTACACCAAAGCCAAGCCGCAATCAAGTCAGTTTCCAGAAGGTCAGTCCACAAGACAGAGAGGCAGCCTGTGGTGGATAAGCAATTTGAAACAGGTAAGTTTTAAGCCCTGGTGACACCAGACATGTTACAATAAAAAATATTAGAATCAGGATACCATCAGTCATTGTCACGAATAGGTTTTTGACCGTTGGACAACCTTGCCTTCCTCCACTACCAACCATAAGCTACTCTGTTGGTCCACCATCAATAGATATGCATTGGTTGCAGCACGTCCATTTAAAGTGTGAAACAGATTGTCTGCGATAGTAAAGTATACCATATCCCACAAGTGACACGTAGGGGATGCACTCATTTCCTTTTCTTTAAGTCCTTGAGCTGGCAGTGGATGAATTCCAAGGTCTTGGACATGGGGACAGTGCATTGCAGGACTTGCAGTTTACGTCCGAGTTTAAGCTGGTACCAAATTATACTGCTTGGTGACAGAGGCACGATATGCTCAAACAGCTTTTCCAGGTTTGTTACACAGAGTTGAACCCGCAACCACATGATCATGGACCAAACGCGTTATCGATAGACCATGTGCTGCACTCGTCTGTGATGGGGCAAAACAATATTACCCCTCTGTCCACTGAGTGTATGGCAACCCTTAGGTTGACATATGCTGTCCACTGGGGCTGTTGGTACTCTCTTTGAGATTGACTGGGGATCATCTGGGGGATGTGTTGTCTCATGCGGATCTACTCGGAGTGAATCCACTTGGTGAATGGGGGCTACAGTGCTGTAGTGATAAACACTTTCTACCAGTTAAGACAGATTGCACTGGTATTTGTTGTGTACTTATTTTGTTGGATACTTATTTTACTTGCCAACCTTTGCATGGTTGTTCTTTGAATAATTGATTGCATATTTGTGTATTTTTCATAATTGAATTTTCATTACTTTTGGCATTCTGGTACTGAATTTTCTAGATACTGAATTTTTACATGCTTGCAACAGCAAGTAGATTTGTGACATACTTAGTTTTTATGCATACTTTTTTAGAACTTGAGCCACAGAACAAGTCTGCCAGAGGGTCAAGTGGAGCAGCTGCAGAGACGGGTGGAAGAGTTGCTTCGTGAGAACGAGCAGCTGACCAATCAGCTGAAGAGTTCTGGAAACGACAAGGATGAAGAGATTGTGCGGCTCAGAAAGCAGCTTTGCGAAGTGGAAAAGTCTCGGAAAGTGAGCGGAATACTCTGCGACACTTTGTCCGAGGAAGCAGTGACGCTGAAGCGACACCTGGCGGAAACAGTTGGCACGTGCCAGAAACTGATGCGTACTCTTGAGACAAAGAAAGACTTTTCCGTCGCAAAACTTACAAATACGCAACCAGAGACAGTGAGCCTTTTAATGTTTTCTATTAACATGGGTTTTACAGAGCTATGATCTAATGTATGTACTTGTGTGTATGTATCTATGTAATATTGTTATTTTTTTTGCATTTATTAATAACTAATATAATGACTAAGTATCAGTCGATGGTACTGCACAGTTGTGATTGGTCAAGTTCTTTATACAGTAATCGTCTTGGGGAGGCTTGAACCTGTAATTTCTGCTTTACAAGCTGAGCACTCTAACCAATCAGCTACCATACTGGTAGTATGTATATGTATGTGTGACAATAGAAGGCATGCTTGTTAGAAGCAAGTGACTTCATAATGAAGCTACAGTCAGGCTTAGGAAGACACATTCTACAGAGTGTATATTTTGTATAATGGTTGAAATACGACTTTGACCGTTTTAGGCTGTACCAGAAACAGCCAGACTTCCCAGTGGTGACGTGTCACTGCCGACACTGAGGCAACAGTATGTCAGTTTGGAAGTAAAGCTAAAAGAGGTTTGTTAAGCATATTGCTGCATATCATTATATTTTCCATTTGCTACTGATGTAAACAGTGACTGTCTATGTCTAAAAATTGGATTACTGGGTTTTAATAGATACTACAGATTGTGCTAAAATTGCTATTGAAGTATAAATTCATGTAACACAAGTAACTATAATAAATTTAGAATTGTTTAAGGAAATGACATAAATAAATAAATAAATGGTGTTACTAACATGTACATATGTAGATGATTAGGCAGATGTACAAATCAATTAGTTAATAATGGTAGTTAAGTAATTGCAGTTCTAAAAAAGAAACACAACAATTTTTTTCCGAGAAAGTTAATTATGATGTATATACTCTCTGTATTATCAGTATTAATTGTTAATGTTTGTTGCTTTAGTAATTGTTTTTTATGTCAATTTTAAAATAATTTACTAAGTTTTACCGGATAGTTTGCAATCTGTACTTTCTATTGTTTTTTACTTTTGAATTAGTTGTTGATGACATTCAGAGTTTTGAGTTTTATTGTTAGGTTGTTACTATGAACTCCCGTTGGCAACAGTACAACGAACAGAGAGAGGAATATGTACAACAGCTGTTGCAACGAAATGTCGAGTTAGAACAGGCACTGGTCAACAGAGGGCAGCAGTTGTCTGTGGCCCAGCAGGAACATATCGATCAGATCCTCGTAGAGCAGAGACAGAAATTGGATTTGGTGAACGAAGAAAAGGCAGTGGTAATCATAGTATTTCTGTCATTAATAACAAATGATTGTTGGATACATATTTGTTGTTTCTTTAGATGAATGATCAATAATTGTTCTTGCAGATGAATGATTCCCATTTGTTTCAGTGAATTAATGATCTTCATTTGATTCTGTGAATGGGATATCCTGTTTGAGAAATATGATGCATTGTGATAGATCTGTTCTGAATATCGGGGGACATCTTTCAGGAAAGATCTTTTGTCTTTGATCTTTGTGGTCTTGTGTTGTCAGATCGGGAGAACTTCTGAGGTGTTGTCTGAAGAGGTGCTAAATAAATGTGCAGTTACGATTACAGTACGACTTAGACTTCAATGTTTGATGTGTTCAGTTCAGTGTAAATGATCCTCATTTATGCTGTAGACTGCATAATATTTCTCAAACAGGATAACCCATTCATAGAAGCAAATGAGGATATCTTTTATTAACGTGAATTAATATATTTTGAATATATATATTTTAATGTATTTAAAGCCTGTGTTTTTGGAATAACTTAAGAAAAACTTGTAGTTAATTTTTGGGTACCTTGCAGATGCATATTATAATGTAGTTAAAACTGCTCAGTTTCTTTGAATTTTGAAGCTTCAGAAAGAAAATGTGCAACTAAGACATCACCTGGAGGAAATGCGATGTACCACAAAGAGGAATGAACTGATAATTCAGAGTCTTCATGAAAAACTGACAAGTTCTGTAGAACAAGCGAAGGCTCTTCGCCTGCAGGCGGAAAACAACGAAACGTTGAGGCTGCAGATGCAGACGTTCCAGGAGGATTTTGAGTCAGAGCGCCGAGACCGAGAGCGAGCCCAGGCTCTAATAGCCCAACTCGAATCACAAATCCGTTCGGCCAGTCAGCAGGTATCCAGAATGGGGCATTTGTAAAAGTTGGCTTCTGGGTGGTTGAAGTTGTACTATAGAAGTAGTTTCTGGCAATATTATGATGCTTTCTTGCTGAATTTCCACATTTTTAGAATAAAGAAATTTTGGACTATGTGAAGCAAAGGCACAGTGGAAGTGAGGGATAGTTTGAAAGCGTGAAATAGAATTTGGCGTTTTTAATGGATAGCTTTTGAGTGTTGAAGTAACACTGTAGAAGGAGTTTCTGTAGATATGATAATGAGATATCCTAATAGATTTTTGGAATGTTTAGAATAAAGGCTAGAAGTTGGACTGTGGTCGCCAGTTGTGTATTGGTAAAAGGGGGAAGGATAGTTTGAAGACATGTGACTTTCAGTGGAGCATTTGTAAGTTAGCTTTGGGATGTTTGAAGTAGTGCTGTAGAAATAGTTTCTGCATATATTATGAGGTTTCCTTATAGAGCTTTGAATGACTACAATGGAGTCTAGAACTTGGACTTCCTGTAAGAATGGTAGAGTGGAAACAAGCTGTAATTTGATGGCATATGCTACATAATGACGCGTTTGTAAGAGTAAATTTTTGTGACTGTGAGGCAGTGCTATAGTAGGTGAGATATTCTTATGCATTCTTCAATAAATAAGAAAATTCCCATTAAATACAAATATTAAAAAGGCAAAACAAATGTTTTGTCTGTTTTCTGTAGTTGAGTTTGAACCGGACGCCGACGAATCCAAATCCATATCGAACCCTGGATCCACAACAGTTTCACCGACAGCAGTCAGTCCCTGGAGAAGCCAGTTTGGTTGGACGGGGTTCTACCCTGTCGGTAGGTGGTGAAGACAAAGCAGATTCTGGTGATCTTGACTTAAGGCCAACCGACTACGACTGATTTCTTGATTTGTCTTCTAACAGGATCTGCGGATTGTTTTCCTTTTGACTTTGTTTAATACCAAGTGGACGTTTAATTTACTTTCTGAAAATCTATTTTCTGTTCATTGCTTTTCGCTTGCGTCTAATAGGCAACAAGACAATGGCTAGCTTAACAACCACCTGGTTTTCTGACAGTTTTGACAGACAATGATGCTGAAAATATTTTATGCAGATGAAGATATCCTTGAATTGGGCAAAGCAGAAATTTAGCTCTTGAAATTTAGTTCTTTGTTGTTATTCTTTGGTATGGTAAACTTTAAAATTATGCATAAAATCAGCTTGTATATTTTGATGATTTTGATTGTAATGGCTACTGATTACTAAGGTCTTCCTCAGGTCATTTATATAAGTTTTATAAATATCACATACAGTGCAAACTGCCTAACATGAAATGCAGTGAACTAGTCTGAACTATTCGTGTTAACTGAATTTTCATGTTAAATGTTCAATCAACTAAGCAGAGCAAAACCAATTAGGAGTTATTTGCATTTGCTGTCATGAAGATAAGGAGGCATTCATACATGTATTATGAGGATGGGTGATTTCACCCACTTTGGCAATATGATCTGTGGGTCACAGAGGTGAAGCCAAAGGTGTTAGCCACATGGCCACGTTTCATCTATCTTCGTGTCATAATACATGTCACTCTGCCGCTATATTAGTCAAGATTTCGTTGACATCTGCCACAACAGGTGTCAAACATGCAACCGCAGTATACCTAGGTTAGTACGTATAATGCGTCATATTATATTCTGTTCTGCATTAAAATTATTTTCCCATGAATGCAAAGGTTACCACTGAAGTTGAGAGCTGGTGGGAAATGTTGGTAAGGTTATAAATTTGTATAGGCTAAAAATCTAACAGCACTTTAACCATTGAATGTCATCACTGCCACCGCCAGAGCACACCGCTTAAGCCTGAAAATAAGACAAAATAGGATGGTACATGTTGGAAGAGCAAAGCCAGATGTTGAAATAAATCAACATATCACGTTAGCCAAGGATTTGCACTGCATTTTTTCTGCTGGCCTGACAATTTTTTTGTGTTAAGTGATATTTTTGTGTTATCAGTTTTATGATAAAGGAGCTAGTTTACATTTAAACCCATTGATGCTGGAACAGACAAAGCAGACTTTCACGATAGTTTGTGTTAAACATTGTTGTTTTGTGTTTTCCACTGTAGTAACTTAAGTAGGCATTGAATGCCTGGGTGCCCTGAAACACAATCTTTGCAGCAGATTTGGCAATGGAAAAATTTTCCCCTTTTTGTTTGAACTGGCTTATGGTTTCTTTAGTTACATAACCCTTACAGTCTTGGCTAGGGCAATGCAGGCCTGGTTATTGTTATTACTACTATGATTATGAGTATTATAATTATTATTGTCATCGTCATAATAATAATAATAATAATAATAATAATTTTATTATTATTACTGTTATTGTTATGACAAGTCATGCATGTCATTGTGATAGTACAGTGGCATGATGAAAAATGAGTCAGTCATCCCTCTGCATGGGATTGTTATTATTATTATTATCATTATTATTTTCATTATTATTATTATTATTTAAGCATAGAATTTCCTACATGCTCAGCACTACATTACAGGACTTGTGAATCAGAGGCATGAAACATGCTGTCGATCTTTAGGAAGGCTGTTAGAATTCATAATGTGACTTAACACTTCCCTTCGAAATATCCAATAACTGGCCAACTCTGCTGTGATGTATTGGAACAAAATTTTTCTGGCATCTCTGAACATGCAGATTTATAAGCGACAGATTCACTTGCTGGTAGCCATGTTGGTAACTTCTAGTACCATCTGGATTATCCTTAAAAATATGGCTTGTTTGCCAAAGTAAAAAATTAAGAGCCAGTGCTTGTCTGTGACACATTTTAATCACTTTCATCAGAGGTGGTTTAATTTTTGATTGATCAATGCAAATATTGTCACCTTTATTTTGACATGTACAAGAAGCACGCAGTTTCTTCATAGGGCTACGACTTCCATGGCACAGCAGAGGGTTTTTAGCAGTGGGTTCATAACTTTTGAACAGTCTTACTGTTCAAGCTTGGGTGGCTGTGTGAGGCAGGACTGTTGCAAGTCGTTGTCTTAGGCTCTCCTATTTCCTTGGGGATGTCATGCCAGGGTGCCCCTAAGTATTTTGTTCTGCAAGAGATTCTATATAAATTGACTAATACAATACAAAAACGTTGTACAGTTACAACACCAGAGGCAAAGTGTTGCTAAACCCACTTTCCTTGTGTCCTGTAACACTGACTCATTTCCTAGTTCTGTCCTGTCGGACTTGTTGATGAAACTAATGTTAGACACTGAATGTTAATTTTGCTTCTTTGTTGGACAATAGTAGGACTGTAGACGATGTTCTGTGGTAACTAATTTAACAGTGAAACTGCTTTGTTTTTATCCGTTGAACTTTAAATTTGTCTTAGTTCATGTTAATACCAGGCTGAATCAGCCAAAAGAAAGGACTTGTCGTGTGCTGGTAAATAAATTTCCTTGGCCTGGCTTCCCTTCCAATCCTTTTAGCTGCACAAAACAAAAACTGTGTATAGTATTCTCCTAGAGAACGTGGTGTATCTTATCAGCCTGGCAGCTACATGTCCAAAGTGGTGCTATCTATACAAACATTTTCCAGGATTTCTTTTTTGGGTTGGTATAGAAGTCTGTGAACTCTGTGTGTGTTTCAACATTCTGGAGCATCAATTCAGACATAAAAGACAGAAGCTTCAGAGCAGCACCCTCGTAAAATTCATAGAAACTCAACAGATGGTTCGTAAACATCCATGTATTGTGCAAGTAATACAATCCAGCTACACAGATCCCACAATTCTTTGCGTGTTTTAAAATTTTAAGTTTATTTAGCAAACATGGCTTTAGGATTAAAGATGGCAATCACATACAGCAGCAAAACCAACAAGACAGACAGCAGTTACCAGTGTTCTGTGGACATATGCAGTTCTCCACTGTAAGCACAGACAAAATAATAGCACTCAATCATGATAAAAAATGTTTTTTCTCAAGTGGATGAAACAAGTTCCATAATTTACTTATACTGTAAATGTAAATGTTTTTCTTTAGCAGCCATGTTGACCCTCAACCCTGCTCATTTTTCAATGAACTGATCAGATGAGGTCCTTCACCAGTGTTGCCTGTTTGAATGGATGCCTCCCCATTTAAGGTCCCCATGTACGGATGCTGCTAGCCAGGCTATTAGCTAGTCAAAGGTTTCTGAAACTCCGGAACAATATTTGCCCATTAGATCAGTTCAGAAAGTAAGAAATACTCCAGCTGCATTACATTACTCTGAAAGCAGTAATTGTAAATGTTGCTACTTCAAGGTAAACTATACACTGACTTCTAGATCTACAATGTATGTCCCATATGTATATATGTACGTATGTATCCAGACATTTAATATAGCACCTGTTAAGTGCCTTACGAAAGTGCTGGAATACATCTATGTATTTATGTATTTATGTATGATGTTTGTATGCACTGAACATCTCTACAACGAGTTCTAAGAAACTCTCAGAAATGCTTGCAGTGTTTACACTCTTCAGGTACAATGGGTGCTTTAGTTATGTGCCACTTAGAAAGTCATAAGGCCTCAACATGTTCAACAGCTGCCTAGATCAGGTTTACTTCAAACTGACAAAACCACTTCAGAGTTAAATAAATAAACACTGCAGGACAAGTAAATAAATTATAAAAAAATACAGAAGCTTTTGAATTAGGTGCAAATTCTTCAATATGTTGTGCACGACTATTACCAGTTTAAAAAGTATGACATCATGATTTGCCAATCTTCATTGCTTGTTTCTAAATCACATGATTCAAAATTCTGATTCTCAGCAGTCTAGACTACTTCGTTTTCTTTCCTTTCCCCTTCTTGCCACCCTTCTTGCCGCCTTTCTTGCCACCTTTTCCTGACTCCTCTTCATCTCCAGCAGCTGCTTTTGCCCGTTTCTTGCCAAGAGGCGTCTTGGCATACCATGTCTGGAATAAATTTAGTACGTTCCATGCAGATTCACAAAAAATACCTTGCATATTCAAGCAAGAATAATAACAGGATTTTTAAAGCTAATTCCAAGGCACAGCCGTTAGTATGAAATGCTAGTGATTCCTTTTCTTAGCCTTGGCACATGAGGACAGTACTCTTCCTCGCTGGCTGATCTTTCCATCGACAGCGTACAGTCAATGTACTCATTTTACAGCTGTGGATTAGTGGAACAGAAATCCTGGGTCCGGATTACTAACCACTTGATTATTGCTGTATTTCATATTTCAGTAAATTTATAAAAGTACAGTGATAAGTCAATGAACTTTCAAACAGTACAAACATTATTAAGTATTATAAAATTTTTGTTATTAAATAGAACTATTCAACATACTAGTGTTACATAAACAGTAAGGATTCTTTACAGCAGATAAGGAAGGCAAGTGATTTCATAAATATCATGGTATGTGACTCGATCGACTACAGCCCAAATGAACAAAGACTGGGCAAAGCACTTGGCTACAATTACACCAGCTACTGTACCTTGTAGGTTTCCTCTTCCTCTTTGTAAACTGGGTCAAGTCGTGCAAGTGGAGCGATGAACTCGATTGCCTGGAGCGGTTTCTTGTGGAGCTGATCAACACGACGTTCATTTAGAACTGCACTGCACACGACCTCTATCATTCCTGGCGTATAGCCATCAGATACCTTGGACAACGAACTCATATCCAGTGCATTGGTAAGTGTGCCTCCGTGCTTCGTAATGATCTTGCGCCAAATAACTAAAGAAAGAAATAAATAATCCAGCCTGTTGGCAGTGTAACGAAAGTTACTGGCTCTGATAGAATGAGTTGTGTGTTGCATTTCTTCACTTTTCGAGATATTACTACAATTTTATTATAAATTTAATTCCCTTTAAAATGAGCCTTTTGAGATAGTTGGTAAATTTTGAGAAAACCATCCTGTATCACAGCTTTCTCCTTAATAACGTTTGCAACACAACTCAAATTTGTGAGAGCTTGTCACAAATGTATAACTGCTACTAAGACTATTGCTAGATTGATTTTGACAATAAGTTTGTCCATTTGATAGTTAATGTAGAACTAGTGCATTTTGAGCCTGTCAGTTGTATTCCAGTACCTTATATGCTCTGCAAATACTTATATCGTTCTGTCCATTTTGCGAACAAAATATGCAATGATTGAATTGATGATGTTATGACTTTTACAACAACTGCATATGTAATTATGAGTATTACGCATTATTGCACCATTACTGTAATCTTCTTTATTGTCAGGTACATTTAAGTGTACAGCACAATGGTCTATCGGTAATGCATTTGGTCAGTGGTCATGCAGTTGCGGGTTCTATTCCATGTAATGACCCTGGGTAAGTTGTTTGCGCACAACGTGCTTCTGTCACCAACCAGTATAATTTGGTACTGGCTTAAGCTGGGAAGTAAACGGTAAGTCCTACAATGCACTGGCCCTGCATCCAGGACCTTGGGATTCGTCCATTGCCAGCTCAAGGGCCAAGATACAGAGGTGAGCACCTCCCCTACGTTTCACTTGTGGCATATGGGATACTTTACTTTTTTACTTACATGTAAGTATACATTGGCAGGTGGGGAGTGTCATCAACAGGTACTTAGAAGGTGCTTTTGACTGGGATTATGATTATGATTATGATTTTTTACTATGATTTCACTTAAAGTGTCTGTTAGTTGATGCCCTGTGCATCATTATAACAGCGCTATAGAAGTGATTATATCTGATTAATTTAAATTCCAGTTATACATACATATATACACTGTTTTACAAGTACTGTAAAGATTTGGGCACTGACGGTGTCTTGAGGCGTAGTCCGGCCTTGGGATGAGGATGACTCGCTGATACATGCTCATCATTGGTTTCATTTCTCCCTCGAATGGAACGCTCGATGTTCCAACCAAAAGCAGACGGTCCTCTGCTTTAATCGTCTTCAGGGTTTTCGGCAGTTCCTTCTTCAGTCGCTTTGGATCACTCTGTCAGAATTTAAACATCGCTTAGTTTTCTCGTTTATATTAGCCTCAGATGTCATGATCTGTGCATAAATTAGGAGACGAGGAGTTGTGACACAACGGTGTCCTGGTTAATGGCATTTAAACTGAAAGATATGCAAGTGCTGCGTTAGAAATGTAGCAAATGTTGTACCTATAAGAACCAAATGTAAACATAAATGTACACGTTTTTCTACAGCGACCACATGGCCTAGACCTTGCTCATTTTTTAATGAATTTATCGAGTGAGATCCTTCACCACTGCTGCCCATTTTTAAATGGGTGCCACACCATTTAAGGTCTCTGTCTACAGACTGTGCTAGCCAGAGATTTAAATCTCTGAAATATAGCCATGACTGAGATGTGAACTGGCATCCTGATGCACAGAGGTGCCTTGATGTACACATGTAGCTGAACAGACTAATACCCAACAACATGTAATACTACTGACCAAAAGCACATAACATTCTTGCACCTGTCTGAGTGACTTGAAGCGACAAAGCAGAGTGCTATTATCTTCAACTACGTTACATCCACGTAATACAATGTCAGCTGAAATAAAGCTAAGGTCACATGCATATATGCAGACTGTGAACTAAAATTAGTTACAGTAACCACACTAGTAGCATTATTCCAGCAAAATCGTTTAATAGATGTAAGTAACTTTGAATGCTGATGATAAAGTGGTATTAAAAGTGGTTAGTTAAAAGTGGTTGTTGTTTAACTGCCATAAAAAAGTTATAGTGTGCAAGAGTGAAGTGATGAAATACCCGAGCCATATCTGGCCCAGTGTGTCATGCATTTGTCACTCGAATTTTAAAATTATGTTCATCTGACACATACCTCAAAAGCCTGGTTTACAAAATTAGATTCAATTTAAATCTGATGTAACAATTTGAATGCATATAAAGAAAATTAACAAAAAGCTAAAACTACCCATTTCTAGCATAAAATATTCGAGACAAAAAAGAGTTACCATAATCTTCACTGTTGCTTTTTAAATAATCACCCATATTATATTTTGAACTGTTTCTGTTCATAACCTAGATATAATAAAAATGGTTATTATTCCGCTGATACCAAAAGAAAAAACACAGTAACAAATATTACTAACAAGACTGTAAACTTTAAATGTATTAGTAAGGTAAGAGAGGTACTCATTCATTACAGGTCTCCATCAACATTTGTATTAACGTTACAATCTTTTTCATTACGAGCAGATATCAGAAAAAATTGTTACATTGGAATCAGTGAAAAACTAACCAAGTCGGTTTTTGGAACTTTTTTCCTAAACATTTTTTCACAATCACCAACGAATATGACTGAAGGTTGTAGCGCTCTTCCAACCTACAATAAAAATACAAATAAATGTAGCAATAAATTTACTCAACTTAGTAATTCCTGTACATGTCAGTACACTGGCAATGCAGCTTCTCCGTTCATCTCTGTCTGTCATCAGTCTTCCTGCCTCGTCTCACAACATCCCCTAACGTCTCAGATCATCTCTGGTCAGTTCTTTCTTGGTCTTCCCTTCCTCCTTTTCATGTCAGAGATTCAGTTTATCACTTGATTGGCTCTGCTATTTCTGTTCATACAAATTAAATGTTCCATCGACTTCAGTCTTCTTTTCTAAAGATATTCTCTTTAAATGAATGATAATGATAAATGATATTCTCTTGTCTTGTTCTTTCTTGGCACTAAATTTATCTTTCACAGATTAATCACAGAAATATTTAAGAAACTGATGGAATTGTGACACAGCCTAATTTAGGCTAGTAATTTTCTTCTTCAAGATGATGTGAAATAACACAAATGAACAAAGTCTCAGCTGATTAAACAGCAAGCAACATGCGTGAAATGGGTCACAAGCAAGCAACAGTAACAGCAGCAACGATTATTATTATTATTATTATAATTATTTTTATTATAATTGCATCTATTATGTGCATAAGGTCAGTAAATCTAAATCTGAGGCACAAAGCAAGTGTGAGTGCAGGATTTCCTCAAGGTCCCTACACAGTAACCGCCTAAGTGGAGGCTCAAACTCTCCATGTTACAAGCAGAGCACCCCATCCAATCAGCTACCATGCCCATAATATGTTTATTTTAAGATTATTTCATTGAATATTACATGTTCTGAGTTTACAGTTTCTCAGCAAACCATTCCACATATAGAATTTATTATTAGCTAAATGAGACGTTTGCTGTATAAGTTCTACCTTAAAGACCATGTGGAGGAGGAGTTTGAGTCCGTCTCTTCCTGGATACTTTCCAGCGATATTCGTTGCCGTGAGGTCAAAGAGATTTGCTCCAGTCTCAGTGCAGATGCAGTGGACGAGCATCTTCTTCCCAGTGCCATGAGGTCCAGCAAGTAAGATGGATTTGACCAGAGGTGCTTTCTCATGAACAGCTGGTGAACCTATTTTAAAATCACACAAGTAGACTTTTATTAGTGATCAAATTAAAGATCTTTCTTAGACTTTACTTGCAGTGCCTCTGAAGAGTTTCTCTTGAAGTAGAGCTATATAAATTGCACTTACCATTACAAAATTTGCATTACACTTACGATAACCTTATCTTGTTTTCCTTTTAAATCTTTCAGATAATAAATGTATATGTTTTTCTATAGCAACCATATGGCCTTGACCCCGCTCTTTTTCAATGAATTGATCGGGTGAGATCCTTCATTGCATAATAAAGTGTTGGTGAAGAGTTTATTTAGTTTTGCTTCAATATATTCTAAAGAACTCAAAAAATGTGTCCATATCTCTCTTCTTGCTTCTGTGAGAATAATATTGGAAGAAGCTATAGACAAAATTGACAGTCACAACAGAAGTTTTGACAGTTTCAATTATATCACCAAATGATTATCAACAGATCCATTTAAATTTTTTTGTTATGCTGTAAATGCAAAGGTAATGTACAGCGTGATGTAATGGAACACAATTTATATTGTGCCCACTCAAGTTACCTATACAAAAGATAAACATTTAAAAAACAGTGCGTGTTATGACATCAGTACTCAAATGTTTTCACTGTATGCCTGCCAGATAAAGCATGTGGAAACTTACCGAGAGGTAACACAGCGTACTCTGTTACAACCCTACGGACATCGCTCAGAGATGGCATGGGTTCAATGTTGGCTTGTCGAAGGGTAGTACCAAGATAACTGTATTCCCCGGCATAATCGCTCATCTGAAATCGCGGGTGACGTACGATGATCCCTTCACTCACAAGTTCCTCATACAACGACTCAATTGTTCTGTGCAAAACAGAGCAAACAAACTTAGGTGAACAGTTGGCATCTTAACAAGCAAGAATTCAGCACTAAATCAATGAAATCCGTCGATTGTTTCTGAATATACTTATCAACCCATAGACTTACTTTGAACAAAACGAGAAGGAGATATATAGTAAGAACAAGGACAACGCTTATAATGTACATATATGGACAGTTACCGCCTTTCAGTTACAGATATTAGGTGAAATAAGCTATATTGGCTTTTAGTGCCTATATCTCTCCATCCAAGTGTCAAGATTTCTGAAACTCTTCAAGTTTGGTGCAGATGTCATTACAACAGAAACTTAATTTTCAAGTCCCCAGAAAATGTTCATCAATTTTTAACAAGAAACTTTTAAATTCATACTTGAGGTGTCAAAGCAAATAGCCATTACAAAGTGAATCAGTGAGTTAGCAAAGTCTCTTACAGTGTTGGTCAGTTAACATGAAGCTGAACAACTGCAACAGCCAGCATTCACACCAATAAATCCGTGAAATCAAATAAATCCATTGCGCAAGCAAAAAATGCGTGAAATAACATGAATCTGTTATCATACTGCACAAAGCATCAGTCGATGGTCACTTCTAAGTGAACAGCATTCCAAAATCTATTGGACAGAACTAGTCAAGGCCATGAGGCCAGAGTCCAGAAGGCAGTTACAGAGGATAAGCAATCTTAAAAAGATGAGACTTCAGTCCAGGCTTAAACAAAATCCCTGAACCTGCAGAACAGAAAGAAACAAGTATTCCAGAGCAGTAGGCCAGAGACCGAGAAAGAGAAGAAATCCAGTACCAGTCAGGCACAGGGTACAAGCGTCAAAATGTCCAGTGAGTCAGTGCAGTATTTCTGAGTCTGAAAGGTAAGCAAAGATGAAAGATGAGTGGGCTGGTTTGTTGGCAACAGTAATCTCATGCACCTTGGAGATGAAGTTCAGGGTAGAAATGGGGCAACATCACGATGTGGGCGTAGCAAGAAGGAAAACAACCTTCAATGAGGAAGACGTTGGCAAAAGAATGAGCGATAGGGCCCAAAACGTCAAAACATCCCTAAGAAGGGTGGTTGGAATCAGTTCACTCATGTGACTCGATACAAGCAGAGAAGGCATGAAATTAGTGAGTCACTGCCTAAGTTTTCAAATGCCATTTGTGGCTCTTCATGACTTCTTCACAACACATAAGCAGTGTTTTCTGTGAAAGAGTAGGTGGCAGTTGATCGATTTCTACCTATTGCTCGTTAGGTCTTTTTCCTTCTTTTTGCCCTTATGCAGTGAGTGTGATCCAAGGGGCACAGCACCTGCACTCGATGTCTGACTGCGCTCTGAACCCCGTCTTGTGTTCCACGAGAAAGCAATGCATTATCAGTAAAAGATTCCCTCACTCACGTACACAAATCACAAATATTTCAAACTAATACAATTAGGGCAAATGATCACAATTATCAAGATGAAAATAGTAACCAAGGCTACAATAATCATTACAGCAATAATCAGTACCATACCTTCAGCATGAAAAGAAAGAAAAGATGAGTAACAACAACGATGATCTTAAATAAAAAGGAGTATTAAGCATGATGAAAATTAAGTTTATCATATGAAGATCGGTGAATTACAATAAACGACAATGTTGGTTACACAGAATATCAATGGGCCTAACAGACTGCAACTAAGTCATCATAAAATGAAGCTGATGAACGATGATGTCTCTAAGACAATTATAAGTTTTGCAACTGAAAAACAGTTCGGAACAGAGCTACATAAATTCTTCTGGACAGTCTGACAAACTTACTCAAGTTATCTCAGGCTCTAAAATATTTTAAACCAAAGAATTAAGATCACCAATTATTATCACTGTCAATATCATAGTCATCTTTGCCATCATCAGTGTCATCATCATCATCGTCATCGTCGTCATCATCATCATCGTCATCATCATCATCTTTGTGCGGTGATTGCACTATGTGACTTTGTTGTGTCATGTGACTTGAGTAGTTAGTGCCATCAAATGGTGTAACGTGAGTTTTAATAATCAGAAACTAAGATTGGTGTAAAATGATAAGAAAAACTGATACAGATTACCAACAATAAATCTCTCAGCATAACAGCATTTAAATAACGGATCAAAATATTTCCATACATTACTTCATTAGCGAAATAATGAACTACTCATATTAGCCATCAGAGTCCTTTTCCGATGGCTCTGCAAAAGTCCTCAACTGCATACACTACAAGTAGCTTCTTCCTATTGTAGATGCAACATTAGATGGAACATAAGAAGGCATGGCTAAGTTAAGCGGTAACGAGTCCCAGCCACTGTTTGGATTGATAAACATCCATGGTTTACCAGGTCATCTGGGCCAATGCAACTCTCCATCCTTTAGGGTTTGGAAATTGAGTACCAACACAAATTTGAAGGTTAAAAATTGTCTTGTTACGGTCATGTTTGTGCCTCAGTCAAAAATCCTGTTGACCCTACCATAGTCATCTTTGCCATCATCAGTGTCATCATCATCTTAGGAATTTCTTAAGAGGTGCACAAACATGTTTATGTGTTTATCCTTACCTTCTTACCTTTCATTACAGTAATGGTAATCATAATTTCGAAATGTTTGAAAGTTTTACTTTGAAGCTAAGCATAGGGCATCAACTTATTCACGAGTGCAGTGTCCAGTCATAGGGGTCATTGGTCACAGGTGCTATGGGAAGAATAAAGTCCAACTGCCAGAAGGCCAGAGAGAGAAGGAGACAGAAGAGCTGTTATGGTGGGTTGTGTTTAGGTTGAGACAAAATGGGAAGGCAGTGGATTTGGTGGATTTGGGTAAGACTTCTTGAAAAGGAGGGAGTTTAGTTTTGAATGGAATGCCTGAGGAGCAATAGATAGATATGGGCATGAGAAGGAGAATGGTAGGTAATGACAGAAAGGACATAGGAATGGATAACTATTCAGTCTGTTATCAGTCTGACTCCATTTTAATAGTTGTTAGCAGCATTCACAAAAACGCAGATGATATTTAGATGCAATTTAATAAAATGTAATAATGTAATGTGCTTGTAATGTAATGTAATATAACTGGACGCTTATAGCAAAAGCCAAGGAAAGGCATTTGGGAAAATGTCCCGCAGAAATATAAATTACTGCAATGACTTTTGAAAATAATTAAATGTTACCAAAAACGAAAGAAACCTAGTATCATCAAAGGTGAAGTCAAACATCTGTGACATAAACAAAAATTATGCATAATAATGCACTACAAGTATGGCACTGGTTGCCATGTGAGCAGTTGCCATGGTGATGCCATGCATCCTACCTCCCCATCCATGTTTCCTGTTCCTCCATGGAACGAGGACCGTCCAAGCAATCCTTTTCGTAATTTACCTTATTTGGTAGGGAATTATTTCCCTCGCAAAATCTGTTGCGAATTTTAATACCAACAAATTATTTTATTATTTAGATATCTGCTATTCTGAATAATATACGTAGTAACAACAACTAGCCTGTTGCAAGCAGAGCACTGCCTGTTAGTTCGACAATATGTCCCTTCTGGTGAAAATCCCTTCTTGCTAAATTCACCTAAAACCTTCCCTGCTCCCTGTCTCTCCTCCTCCCCTCTCTTCACCATTTATTCCTCTCCCCTCCCCAACCACCTCCCTCTCCCTAGCTAAGAACAAAGAAAGTACTATGTTCTCATATCATTTGTAAGATGGCATTCGTGTTATATGTTGGCTGTTCTACATGCACTAAATGGATCAAGGACCACACATTCCTAAGCCTTTTGTTATACAGATAACAATAAGATAATGCAAAACACAGATATTATTAATAGTCTAACACAGATAATATTAACAGTATTATTAATGGATCCACTGAATGTGGATTGTCAGGAGTGTCAGGCAGGTAGACAATCGGATGGTAAGAGTAGACGGTGATATTTATAACTCTAGTCATGTACAGTCTTAATCTATACCACCTTATAACCAAAGACTCATAACACTCATCTAGATAACAAATATTTTGCATGAAAGCTTTTGTCATAACGAAATGCTTCACGAAGTAATTTAGCATACCGATCAGGGGTAAGATCTTTTTGTTTTTTCCCTTTTTTGCCTTTCTTCTTACCACCTTTCTTCTTCTTCTTTCCTGACTTTCCCTTCTTGGCTTTCTTTCCCTTGTCTCGATCGATTGCCTGTCACAACAGATGAGAAAAACATTTTAACTGACATCCATTCAATATTGTTCTTTGAAAATCATTTCCTTGCCTTAATTCCTCAATAACTCCAGTATTTTTCTCCTCTTGGTAAATCTTGTATCACATGCGAACAATCTAAGTGACCCCCAAGCCATGATTTATGATAAGAAACAAGAATGGCCGCAGAAACATCACGACAAATATCCTTGGCTTCTAGTAAACTGAGTTAACTAACAAATCTGATGTCTCCTCATCTTCTTTCCCTCCTCCTTATTCTATTCCATTTTCTATTCCTCCTCCATATCCTCCGTCTGTGATTCGGCTCTTTATGCATGAACTTACTTGGCTCTATATAAAAGTTTGCCTTTACACTAGCTCTACACTATCCATGAAACCTTGAAGCCAAATCTTTATCACTGACTTGCATCACACCAACCGCATTTAATTAAACTTGAGAACAAAAGCATATACATGTACAGGTAAAAGTGTGCAGGATCTGGTATGACTGTATCATAGAAGAATTATGTCAATATAAATAATTGGTGATCTAAAAATTTAAAGGTACATAATTTTATGATTTGAAGTGAAACCTTTGTAACATATTAAGTTTTGTGAGTAAATTTTATCATGAGAAGCAGGTGACTTTGAAAAAACGAGTGTTGAAAAACATTAGCGGAGCTGAAACTAACGAGCATCGATAGCTTGAGTAACTTGAGGATCTAATGTTTGTTTATGTGACATACTAAATGATGCGCAGCACATATTATGTGACTAGATAACATAATATTTTATTGCACTTATAACAATTTCACAGCAGTAGTAATAAGTTCACAGGAACAGTACAACAGGAGCCAGATGAAATGCTACACCTATCTTATACAACACCTGGCAGCTTTTTCTAATTAATCGTAATCTTAATTGTAATCGTAATCTCAAAATTTCTACAGTGTAATTAGTAATGCTCTGACATGCATCTTAAATAATTAAATTACATGAGGATGGCAAGTGACCCTTTAACCCTGCATATAGGGTGTTCACCTCAATAATACTGTACCACTAATACCACATTATTGCAAAAGTCAGCAACTTGTAAAACAGGTCAGCTTGAATGTGCACTGTTTCAGCATAGCAGTGAAATACGACGACATGGTTTTGTGCAACTATAGACGACCTGATTCTACCTGATGGATTCTCTGTTAGAATTTTGCAATCAACAAACAACAAAATAAATTAAGTAAATTCTGTCTTAAAATATGTTTTCGATCTCTGTGCCACAATGTTCAATTTCTACTGTGGTGGATGTTTATTTGTTGGCAATTTTTATAACTTTTTCTGCATTTCAGAAGTTAATATGCAAACTAACAGTAATTATATAATACCAAGAATTTATGTAGTCTACTTTTCATAAAATATTTGTAACATAACAGTCATATTTTTCTATTCACAATTCTGTTCTATCCATAACTCTGTTCTACTGGGGCATTTGAATTGCACTTTGAACATGACATGCATGAATTCTTTCTATTATTTTAAACATTTTATTAAATTATCTTCTCCAGCAAAAGATTTGTATTTTTGAATGAAAGTGGATCGTGGGTTTCTTTTTCATAAACAAATCCTACCATTTTAAGGTTTTTTAGTTCTTGTCGCATAAGTTCATCGACCTGAACGCGTATTTCGCTTTCCACCTCCAGTCGTTTTTCCTCTTTAATCAGCTCCACGTCATGCTTCTGGCTGAAATTCTCCGCTTCATCCCTCACTGCCCAAATTCCTGAAATGATTATCATACACATAATTTTTTGATTTATGAGTCACATTAGTTGGGTCCTGAACTTGACCCAATTTTGCATACAGAAATTTTAAGTTTATTGCACACAAGACTATAAATGATCAGCTTTTTCATAAACATCTTTTGTATAACTGAAACATTTAAAATTTTATGGTAAATTAATGTACTTTAAGATAACAGGAAGAAGATCAGTTCATTTAAAGGTGCCTGAATATGGTTCGTATACCGTTTGTTACTATAGCCAAGAGATTTGTATCCTGGGTTAGCATGGTTATTATACTGTAATTTGAATTGTAAATTTATAATTAAATTTATATGCTACAAAATTAAGTCAGAAATATAAATTCAGAGTCATAAATGCTGCATAATTTTTTATATATATAACAAACAGAACATTTTCTCTGCATAACTTAAAGTTGCATAGATACTACAACGTCTTGTTAATTGTAAATTCTTTCCAAAATACTTACCACCATATGTGTCAGATCCTTCCTTGATGGCAGGTACAAAGCTTGATGAACCCATTTTCCAGCCCTCATCTTCATCCTAAGTTTAGAAATCCCATATATTTAATCAACGCCATGCTTAGCTAACCATTGGAATTTAAAGTTATATGAACACCTATAAATTAAGTGTTCCAGCAATTAAATATTCTTTAAACAAAGTTGTAAAAAATTATTCCACATTCGAAGCAAAATCGTTATGTGTTTCTTGAAAAAATACTGAAACAAGGCTTTTAAATGCACAGATAAAGTTTAATCAGGGCTAAATGAAGCGTAACTCTGAAAACCAAAAGACACACACAAGGACACAAAGGACATACACAAAGACATGATATCTCTGGGACATCGGGCTGGGAGCGATGAGTCTGTCTTGAAGTGGCGCTACATAAATTCTCAGTTACAAATACAAGGTTAATAACTGTTCTGAAATGCAAATAGCACAATTAAGTCAGAATTAGGTGCTGGTAAGTAATTAAATGGTTGATAAAATGAAAGCAATGATAATTGATTAAAAACAGCTATAACCAGCAATTATTTCAATCAAATTGTTTCAATTTTGGTGCCAATATTCATAATGAAACATTATGCATAACAAACCAAGAATTTTGGAGTCACTGCCAGTAATGGCAATCATTATTTACCCAAGGTAGAAAACAATCGTTAGGATTACAAAATATCCAGAAACTATTAATAAAATCTACATTTACAAAGGGTCTTTCAGCATGTGCTATTTATCCAACAGCTGAATAATGCCTTGTTGAATGTAACTTTGGTGGTTTTTTGTTGGTTGGGGAGGGTTGAAAGTACTGCTAAGGAGACAATACTAAGCAAATGTCCAACTGCCTCACATTACAACATACAAGTTTAAATAAAAATCCAGTTAATCTAACTGCTGCAGATAATATAAAGTTACATTCATATAATAAGTATGTTGATGTACAGTTAATTGGTACAGTTGATACTGGTTTGTTGCAAAAACCCAGGTTCAGGACAATTGTAGGATCACGTGCCTTTAACTGTTGTGCTCCTCACTTTGGTATTGCCTACCACAAAAGGGTCCATCTTGCAAACTCCCTATCATCTTTTAAATCACTTGTTAAGACTCAATACTTCACCCTGGCTTTTGCATGACTCCATCTTGGACCCTAGCAAATATACATCTGCGCCTCAGATTTAGGTTTACTGACATTGCACGCGTTACAAGTGCTTTAAATAAATAAATAAAAAATAAAAGCTTAAACTAATTGTCAACAGATTGGACTGGATTAGAATATGATTTTAGGAATGTTGAGGTCTTTAAGAAACAAATTTTGCAGGCAGTAAATTGCTAAAACATGAAAAACCACAATACACAATCGTACATTAATAGCAACAGTCACACCGTGAGACATGTTATTCTCATGTGATACAACACACGATGTTTTCACACTGTGAGACATGTTATTCTGATTATGTGATAGAACACATGATTTTTTCACAATGTAAGACGTTATTCTCATTATGTGATATAACAAATGTGTTTTTTTAACACTGAGAGACATGTTATTCTCAGTAAGTGATACAACACATGTGATTTTAACATGAAAAGCAGTGCAACCATCGAACTCATCTTACTGTATCATCCTTAGCTCTTGGCTTGGACCACATGGGCAACAAAGACTCTCTTTCCTGCCCAGCAGAATATTTAACTAAGATATTATTAGAAGAACCATTCAAAGGTAAGCTAAGCAAAACACTCATTTGTAGCATAGCACGTGATCATTGATCACTCAAAGTTAGATCTCACAGGCATGATCCTCGGTTTAAAGGATCACCTTTCAGCTGAAGCACAAACATGATAACAGCAATCGAACAATTGGACAACCATATGCCTCACATGGACCACCAACAAACTTCGTATGATCTGTAATCTACTGCATTGTAAATTGCTGAAGCTCGTCAACACCAAACAATAGTTGCCTAGAGAAAACTCTCCAGCTTATTCAACAATGCTTAGTCAAAAGAAATTTGCAAGAACCAAGTCACTGGGTCAACTTCAGTACGTACCAGGTCTACTTCCAGAAAGGTGAGGCCCATGTAGCCAGTGTGTGGCTGAAGTGGGAAATGTCATGAATACTGACACGATAGTGAAAGAAGGAAATCAGATAGTTAAGATTTCAGATGCTAAGTCTGAATGAAACGTTCTGGAGGAATTTCAGTTGCACGGTTTGAATGAAATGTTCTGGAGGAATTTCAGTTTCAAGGTTTGAATAGTTTCAAAATGTTCTGGAGGAATTTCAGTTTCAAGGTTTGAATGAAATGTTCTGGAGGAATTTCAGTTTCAAGGTTTGAATGAAATGTTCTGGAGGAATTTCAGTTTCAAGGTTTGAATGAATTGTTCTGGAGGAATTTCAGTTTCAAGGTTTGAATGAAATGTTCTGGAGGAATTTCAGTTTCAAGGTTTGAATGAAATGTTCTGGAGGAATTTCAGTTTCAAGGTTTGAATGAATTGTTCTGGAGGAATTTCAGTTTCAAGGTTTGAATGAATTGTTCTGGAGGAATTTCAGTTCCAAGGTTTGAATGAATTGTTCTGGAGGAATTTCAGTTTCAAGGTTTGAATGAAATGTTCTGGGGGAAAGGGCAAGTAAGAGTTAGAGTCCATAGACACTGACACAAGGAGAATGAAGTCTTTTGTGAATTCATTACATAGATACACCAAGATTTGAATCTCAGATGCAGAGGGAAATGGCAAACACCTTAACAGTTAAAGGTTAATTAAATAAAATTTAAAAGCACCAGTTGTTTTAAAACCAATGGCCCCATCTTGCTGCTCTGCTGCCTCTGTTTTGTTAAATGTTGCTATGTAAGATGGCTTGCATTATCTGTATTCCAATGGTAATAGAAACTATGAGATTTATTTTGCATTAACACAATGTATTAGCTTAAGCACATATAATCCAAATGAAGAAAATTTGAAGAAACATTCAGCTGTTAATTTAGTAGGTAAGTGCATAATGTTGTATAGTGAATTTTTTACTTACATCTTTCTTTCCTTTTTTCCCCTTCTTCTTTTTCTCTTTTTTGTCTTTCTTTTTCCCTTTTCCTTCTTTCTTACCCTTTTTGCCCTTCTTTCCACTTTCTTCTTCCTGTAAAATTTTATACACTTGTCAAGAAAGAATCAAACATCCAGAAACAAATATCTGAAATTGTGCAACAAAAGCAAATGTAACTATTACAACAATTACAAAAAAATTGAGCAGTTTAGTCATAATTCTGGAACCACTCAACATTCCTATTTTTCAACAGCTACTAAAATTACTGATTATTATTGATTCACTCTGGAAACATTTATCCTTGACTGAACCAGACCGCTTCCTTGTCTTGCTAGACTGATCAGCTGAATTTTTACCAAAATTATGCTAATGTGTCACACAGCTGTACGTACAACCACTATATGTTAAACAACAACATGAAAACTACTCAAGCTTACCAAAAGCTTCACTATGTAAGTTAATGTCTAATACTATATCAGCATGGAACTGCTAGTGCTATATAAATTACACAATCCATCAGAAAGCACGACTGGAAAACAAGTAGAACCTTGGCTTTCAGTTCTGCTTCTACTTCTGCTGGGTCTTTCTCTTTGAAAATGACAAGTGATCCCCCCTCTTCTTCTGCTGGATATTCCGGAAAACGACCAATCGCATCTCTGTAAAAAAATAAACACAATTTTTTAAAGTTATGTTCAGTTAAGTGTCCCAACATATTTTAGAATGATGAACAATTAGATTAGTGTCAAAATGGCCAAGATGTAGCCGCTTGCCTTGCAATGCAGAATGTGTAGGTTCAAGCTTTCCCTAAGATCCGCAATGTGCGGAGTTTGACAAAGCCTTTCATGCCAACAAATCTTTCAGTAGATGGTGGCATTAAATAGTAAGCATTTCATTATACCATAAGGCAGAAAAATGACAACGAATGTCACAGTAGTGCTACATACACAGGGTGTAAGTTGCATAAAATGTTAAAATGTTTACAAATGTCGCCAGTAAAGTCCAAAGTACAGTTGTAAAAATTGCTGCGAAGGAGTAACGAAATGGTGAAACATAGCAGGTCTTAACAAAGCAATACTTAAATTCAATTCAATATAGATTAAGCATTCTGAAAATAGATATATCCCCATTCAAAAGTAGTAAAAACTGCAACAATACAATGCCCAAGTATAGGAGATATTCAGGCAAACTTAGCTAATTCTGACCTTTTCAGGAAATCCCACCCTGAACCATCAAATCTGCTGCCTTCCCATTTCTCTCAGCTCAAACACAACCCACCCTAACAGCTCCTTCCCCCTTCTCTCTTTCCCCCCTTCTCTCTTTTCCCCCTTCTCTCTCTGGTCTTCTGGCAACCAGACTTGGTTCTCGACATGGCATCACTGGACAAGTACACTGACTTGTTGACACATGGCTCATTAATAAGCTGGTGTGCTGCACATAGCTTCTAAGTAGTGCTTTCGAAATCTGAAGTTTACGATTACAATTACGATTACTTTTAAAGCAAATAGAGAAATATAAAATGCCACAAAATTGAATTGCAAAGTAAAAATGTTGCACCTGCATTCAATGAACCATTGCCGTATCTGATCCATGAGCGTTTCCTTCACATCAGGACCTTCTGTCTCTCGGATCTTCTCCTTCACAGAGACAAGAGCTTGCTGGTACTCCTGCTCGTGTACCTCCTGCACCTTCCGACGGTCAGTCTCATATTTTGTGGCCAGTACTTGTGGTGTAACCTTATTAGGAGGGACTGGTGCAGGGTACTGGAAAAACAAGTCACACAGAGCTGTGGAAAACAGATTTTGGTAGACATAAACAACACTGATTAGCAGAATCACAATGATCTGAAGAAACAATTAAAAAATATGAATATCATAATCATTATTAGCATTATAGTCATCATGATCATCTTTTTTATCATTATCATTCTCATAATCTTCATTACTGGAACTAAAATAATAAGTTAATTATCATTTAGTAGGAACTGTTTAATAATAATACTATAACACAGTAATGTAATATTATATACAGTATAATAACATACTACAGTGTAATATAATATTAATTATATTTAAACTAGAAATGATACATATCAGTTTTTACCATGCCAATGAAAATCATTTCCTCATCACGTTCTTTTCTCGTCCTCTTTCGCTGAGCGCATCCTTTCCAAAGCTGAGTCAGAACATAAACAGATTCTGCATTCATAAGACCAAAGTATATCCGTCTCTTACAGTTTTTAAATTGCTCATTATACATATATCATAATCACAAGTGTAATCTTGAGATTACTGCAGTGCTCAAAGAATGCTAAGTCATAGGAACCACCTTCTTCACAGGCATTCAGTCAAAACAAAATCAATAGACAGGTAAGGTCAGGTTCAGTTCCAGGTCAAAGCCTTGACAGTGATGTTGTTGGGCCCACAAGTGGCCCATAGACGTCCACAAGTTGCCATTAGTGGCACAACATAAGCTTGTTCTGGACCCATTGAATGTGGCTGTCTGGGAGTGTCAGGCAGGTAGACAATCAGAAGGTAACAGTTGACTGTGATATTTGTGACTCTAGTCATGTACCATCTTAATCTATATCACCTAACAACCAAAGACTCATAACACTCATTTAACTTTGCAGTCACCTAATAACCAAAGACTCATAACACTCATTTAACTTTGCAGTCACCTAATAACCAAAGACTCATAACACTCATTTAACTTTGCAGTCATATGCATTATAATCCTATCTAATTAATTAACTTTTCAGTCATATGCATTCTGATCTGACCCAATCAATCAGACTCTTATCAAACTCAACACAATCTCACATAAACCTGCATATTCAAAGCAAATCCAATTAGTTCTAATTGTCAAAACTGTTTTGTAATAAAAACTATTATTTTTATTTAAAGTTAAGTTACACTTAACTTTAAGACTTAACACACAAGGTGGAAAGCTCAATTCAGTTTTCTAAATTGTTCCATTTCACCAGAGCTGGTCCAACAGCACTCCTGAATGGAAAAGTTAAATGGAGCTACATACATTTTCTGTAACATTACATTACACTCAAAACGTTTCAGCTGTCCAGGTGCTGGATTTCACCCACTTTCTGAATCCTGATGGCAGCCACTTCAGGGTCGAGGGTAGGAGCCCCACGAGTGGCGGCCAGTTTCTCCCGCTCTTCCTGCTGTCGAATTTCTTTCATGAATTTTGCCCTCAGTCGCCCCTGACGTGCCCTCTCGTGAACCTGAATGACCCGGATGGCTTCCTCCATTGTCAGCTTCACGTCTTCCTGACCCTAAATTCATCAATAGCTATGCAGGTAATGCAGGTGCAGTGTAATGTAATAAAATCTGAAGTGATCTTAAGTGATGTAATCTAGCAGACGTTTTAACAGTGCCAAGTTCTGAATCCCAGTCCTACAGTAGCTTCAATGAAGATGCACAAAATGCAGTGATACACTGCTGATGAGTTTGTCTTGAAGAGGCATTATATAAATTTGTCATCACAATTACAATTACTATAACAATGACCACAAACTGGACCTTACTTCGTCAATGAATTAACAATTTGTGTGACTAATGTAACAGCAATAAAGACCATATTTCATAACATACTTAAGTTTCTATATAAATGCCTCAGCATGTGGTAGAATATGATATCAAGTTGTGCGACATTTGGAAAATCTATGCAAAAGTACTGCAAAATAGACAAGAAATAACAACTCCTAAAATCATAGAGAAGTATATAATAGCAAAACAGCTTCACTTATATGATAATTAAAATGAGCATAATCTGGAAAAATGTATACAAAATAGAATTCAACTTACAAGTCATCCAGCAGCACAGAAAGTAGAAAAACAGAAGTTTATATAATAGTAAGCAAGTAAAGTAAGTAATGCATTTGCTAACATGCCATATGTCCATCGACTGAGCGAGGAATTGTATAAAGCTATGACTTTATGCTTTTCGTTACACCCAAACACTGATTCTTAGAAATAAAAAGTATCCAGCAGTTGACAAAGAAACAGTTCAAATTCAGGAGTAAAACGCAAAATATTTTACATTCAAATCACAACTATTACTGATAATAAAAAGCTACATTTGCAATAACATTATTATCAGTAACATTATTTTTTACTGCTACTAGCATTAAAAACAAGTTACATGTATTTAAATTTTTGTAGTTGAAGAAAGTTTAGACCCAGAAATTAGACTAAAAATAAAAAATACAGCATTTAAAATATTTAAAAATGCTTCAGTGGTTATTGTGACAACTGACCGCATCTTTGTCAAGAGAGCCAAGTTTTGCAAGAATCTGTCCAAGCAACTTTTCTCTCTCCTTTAGAGCTTTTGCTCGTTCATGTGTGAAATATTTTGGTATCGGCATTTCGATGTCAGTCTACAGCAAAAGCAACAACATAACATTCAAACGTTTCAACCTGCAAACACTACAGATCAAATCACTGAACTACATATTTTTAAATTGTGAATCAAAACAACTCATTGTGCTAACCAATTTTTGACCCTTCAAACAGAAACATTTGAAGGAGCACTGAGGAGCACTAATGTAATGTCAAAGGGAATTTATTTAGCTCCTTTTAAACTTTTCTATTCAGAGGTGCTGCTGGACCAGCTCTCGTGAAATGGAACAGTTTAGAAAACTTAATTGGGCTTTTCATGTCGCGTGTTAAGTCTTAGTGTTAAGCATGACCTGACTTGGTTGGTGTCCTGTGCTTAGCTTTAGGGCAGTGATTTAAAATTTCACGATCATGAGTAAAATTCCTTAGTATATAGACTTGTGCATCTGTAAGGGACAGTCTGCATGCTACTACATTGCATGTTTACAGAACTTGTCTCCAGTGGAGAGAAGGCTTTAATTCTCTTCTGGTTTTTTGTCATTTTTCTTCCGAGTTTTTGCATGTTTTGGTTGCATTTTTTAGTCTGCCTAGTGTGAAATAAAGTGTATGTAATATTAAGCAAGATGAAGCTGTAGGCCTCTTCAGTTAAACTAACATGAAATCTTCAACAGAGCTATTTATTCATAACAAACATAACATCAGTTGATGGTTGCAATAAAACTGTGGTCCATGCTTAGAATCTGATGGATGGGCCAAATTGAAATCCAAGAGGTCAGCAAGACTTAATGGATGACCATTCCTTTATCTCAGCAGAAAATTTCCTATCAAGTTCAGACCAAATTCAATTTATTGGCAGATGATAACTGAGCATAAATATTATCTCACCATGCACCTTTGTGTAATAAATAGAACAGAAGTATGTAATAGAATAATAGAATTATGACAATGATTTGATTCATCGCATGAACTCACCAACACTTCACCCCTTCCAATTTCTGCGTGGGTTTTTCACTCAAAACTAAAAACACTCCTCTTCTACAGATTCTATCTTGATTCCTCTTCTTCTCCTTCTTTATCCCACTGCTCCAATTCCAAGCACCAGCCACCATAGCATCTGCCTGCCTGCCTGCCTGCCTGCCTGCCTGTCTGACTCTTGGATCTTGGCCTGTACCATTTCTGACCCTCCTGCCTAACAGTTTTGTTTTGACTGAGTGCCTGCAAATAAGCTGGTCTCACAACTTAGCTTTTGTTGGGTGCTGTTATAATAAAGTTATTTTCTAAAGCTGAACTAACTTTGAGATCCAGTTCCCTGACCACATTACATCCAAGTTCATGTCATGATAAAGCATGTTATAAAAAGCTCTGGTGTATTCAAAAAGCACTGACTGGTGTAAGCTTCAGGTCCGATAAGATATCATCAAAGTAGTGGAATTCTGACAATTCCAAGTTGACCATTTCGCTCTTGATCTCAAGAACACGTCCCATGACCCCGTCAAGCAAGTGTCGGAGAACGCGCCGTTTCTGGGGATGGACAATCTGATCGTAGCACTGCTCGAGACGACGGAAGACCTGGACGTACTTAATGTACATCGTAGCCAACAGCTGGAAGGCGGCCACTTTGTCCTGAAGCAGACAAACAAAAATCAATCTCAGTAGTGCTTTTTTTCTAGAAAAAAAGGTTCTGGAACTGAACAATTATGGAATTTCATGCTAAAAAAATGTCATTATTTTTATCCATCAATAAACACTGAAAACAGTGTAAAGTTGTAAACACTTTTATTAAAAACTTAGTAGCACAATCCTTTTATTAAGAACTAAATTATTTTTTATTAGCCGAAAAAAGGTGCCGGAATGCCCTTCCGAAGCGATCCATCAGAAAAAAGCACTGAATCTCAGAAAACAGCATCAACATTTTATATTTTCTTCGTTTTCTTCAGTCACATTCAGATTAGATTATATATTTTCTTCAGTCTTTCTCAAATCAGAATTTCACTACAACTGTCTCTAAGGGCCAGTATTAATTTGAACATAATAATCAGTATTACAGTCAACCACAAATACAGTTAATACAGACAATTATACAGAAATGCCCCTTAAGAACTCTTTATTAGGAATCTCTCACACTGTACTGTGTTTGTGTTTGATCAGCCAAAGATTAAAAATTATATTGGTAATTTTACTGCAATGCCTCTTAAGAAACAATTCCGAAGTTTTACTGCGTTATAGTTAATCATGTTGCTCACCCGTTCAGGTTTGGCTTGATCCGGTGGTACCTCAAACTGGAGGAGGTCACCCAGAGCCACCTGGGCATCAATCCACTGCTTGTTGTAGTAGCTAAAAGCAAATGTGGAAAGTCCCTTAAACCTAACACATTCCTATGAAAGCAGGAAATTAGAAATTGCTGCAAATCTAACTTTAATCAGCAAAATGATTTAAGTCTGCATTAGTTTAAGTAGCACTCCATTCTCTCCTACTCGTCATCTGATGAATTCCATCACAGCGGTGGAGAGCAGATCTATACTTTTAAAACTGAATGAAATCTTTGATTCTGGATTTCAGTATGCAGAAAAAAACCTTGCTGCTGCTACTGATGTTCTCAGGGCTAAATCTAATCTCAAATAATAGAACTTCTATAATGCCATTATAATAATGCAATGAACATCAGCTGATGGCACTCAAAAACAGATCTGCAATCAGTCTGATGAAACTAAAAGGCAGATTCAGAATGATAAGCATGCCGAAACAAAATGTCTTGAGTTGAGAACGGAATGACACTAAAAGCCAAGCTCTATGATTTGAACGTGGAAGTGTATTCCATAGACAGCATCAGAAAAAGTCCTGCCACAAAGAGCAGTATTCACTCCAGGCCCTAGATAATAGGCTCTGTTACTGTTTTAGTGGCACTTATTAAACTGTGCACTAATATAATAATAACAGCAACTTCTATGGTGCCTGTTCTAATCCACAAAGCATTAACTGATGGCGCATTAAAAGCAAGGCAAAAAACTGGTCGATATCCTTAAAGACAGTCAGCGAAGTCAGGAATAAAGTCTGTAGCGGGTAACTCGTCCGACTGTCTGACTGCCTGACTCCTGGATCTTGACCTGGAACCGAACCCTTTTGCCTAGCGATTTTGTTTTGACTAAGCGCCTGTGAATAAGCTGGTTCCCGCGACTTAGCTTTCGTTGGGCGCTGTAGAAATCTCGAGATTACGATTACGATTACTCTGTTGAAAGCCACATAATTATACTTAACTCCATTAGTTAAGAATGTGTCGAATCTGAATAGGTCTCCTTTGCTCTTGGATATTTCAACTAGATCAATTCGCTGAAAAATGAGCAGGAGCGAGGCCATATGGCACTATATGAAACCGTGTACATTTACATTTACGTTTAATTGCAATATTTGCCGCCTCTCAGATGCAGATGCACTGTGATCTACGCAAGAAGACAAACTGAGTTATAAAAGTAAATTGATTTTGAGGATTTTTACCTGTGTGACATTTTTATTTGTCTGTTGTTAAGTATCAGCGGAAACAATCTGCTTTTACAATCCGTGCAGCGAATTTAAGCCTCGCTGCAACTTATCGCAGACCATTACCACTTGTAAAGACACCTGCCATGACAGTTTGCGCGTTGCCATGCCAACCGAAGTATCATCTCGCAATGCTCTCAGGGCATAGCTATTATTATGCAGACTTTGTAAAAACATTCATCGGCATAAATGACATCATATTAAGCTACTTTAAAAATGCTTTGCTATGGCCTCATGAATTAATGCGCGCTAGTGGTGTGGGACCGAAAGCGTTTAAGAAATTCCGGAAAATTTATATTAGGCTTAGCAAGAAGTGAGCGGGGTCGAGGCAATACGGTCGCTATAGAATAACACGTAGGCCTACATTTACATTTTTAAATTTATGCTGCATATGTTCAATCAAAAAAATCCCGCATCCTAGGAGCAGTTCTCAAGCATGAAACAGTCTGAGCGTACAATATAGCCTACAATGTACACTTTTCGCTTTAGCTTATATGCATGCAGCAGCTGTATGCTACAGATGTTTCGAAGGCACTATGTAGGCCTATCGCCTACTCTTCTAAATATCGCAGTCGGTCAACCAGATCGCCAAGTTTTAGCCGCTGCTGTTAAGTATTTCAACCTCGACTTAGAGTAAGATATGCATCCGTCTGCAACGTCTCATTCCCGTTATAATTGCTTGACTAATCATTCTCTTGGATGATAAGTCAAGCAATTGATTTGTCTCAACAGAAAAACCTTGTAAATCCATGGAATTGACTGGATTTTGCGGAAATTTTTGCGGATGCTTTTTAGGTCAATGCTTTGATTATAGCTGTGCATTAGCTCTATTCAAGTGGTAGAAGTGTGGAATCTGAATTGCAGTTCCCCAGTTTTCCATAGTGTCTGGCGCCAATGCAGGTCTGCCCATGACAAAAGATGTGCACTCACAAAAGGATATATGTATATTTATATATTGGACACACAAAGGAGACTCCCATTTCAAGTTCTTGTGGCCCTCCAGCCATTTCGTTCTGGCGAGACTGGAGTCGATGACTTGTTAGACCCGCGTAGTCTGCGGGGAGGCAGTGGAGTAATTTTAAATCAAGGTCATTTGGCTGGTTTGCATTCTACATAGGTAACTTATATATAGCCAATGGGGTATTTAGAGGTGAAACATTACACTATTCGAAACCCTCAGTGCCAGATTGGCTTGCTTGTTTTTTACAAAGGAGGAACCCGGTTCTTGGACTCTAATGGGGACTGCTTCCCCGCTCCTTCGCCACACTATCCCCAGCCTACATCGATAGCTAGACTGATATAACAAGATTCTTTGGATTGAATAGTAGCTTCGATCACTACGTTTAACAGTTCGAAACCAAAAGCCGCCATTGTTATTGAAGGCAAACCGAGATGCAGTCATTTTCGACGGAAATTGTAAATTAGACCCAGCCATAACGTATGACGGCCATTTTCATATAAACATAGGGCCTAAACATTTATTTACGACTTAGAATATCGAAAGCTGTCTAACGATTATCTATATTGTACTGAGTCACTGAGTTAAGATTTCGAAACATATATCTATAAAAATAAACGTAAAGCTTTCGCGTGTCTCCTAAGTCTGACATCAATTATGAAGCACGTTAGAATTATCAAGCATCAGTCGATGGCGCTGAGTAATTGTGCGTGAAAAGCATAAGCTCGTTACAGTCTAATCGACAGTACATAGCCTGAAAATAATTTAGCCTAATTAGCTAATTAGTGCTCAAGGCTGACGAGCAGCTCATTCATAAACAGATACTGCTGGAGTTTCTTCGGTAACGGAAGTGCTTCGATTGCTTTGGGAGTTTTCCTTCCCTGAAGCACTCCTCTGACGACGAGGCGACACATGTGACCGAGTTCCCGCGGATTCTGCACAAAGTTCGTCATCCAGTCGAGATGCGCCGCGTTCTCCTCAGACCACGTGGTCTGCGGCAGCGTCAACAGCCAATCGGCGAGCTCTCTGTTGCTACAACCGGCGACAAGCAGCACCCGAGCGATGTCCATGTGTCGCTTGTCGAGGGCCGCAACCAGAGGATTCGAAATGGGAGGGACGTCTTCGGAGGGGCAGGTGTCAGCTGGATCGCACTGGAGGCGACAGTTGGACCGGATGAAGAAGACGGTGGCGTCGTAGTGTCCGTTGTAGGCGGCGTACCAGATCGGGCGACTCCCGGACAAGTCGACGGCGTCCGTCACCGCCCCGGCGTCCATCAGCAGCGCCAAGCAAGGGATGTTGCCCTTGATGGCGGCCAGGTGTAGGGCCGTGCGTCGCTGGTAGTTGACAGCCCGCGGGTCGCATCCAACCTCAATGAGGGCCTTAACGACGGCGCTGTGTCCTGCCATTGCGGCCAGGAGAAGAGACGTGTGCTTGCCCGAGTCGAGGGCGTTGGCGTCTGCGCCCGCGGCCAGCAACGGGGTCGGGTCGAGGCCACGCAGGGCCGCGTAGTGGAGGGCGGTCTTCGACTCCGTCCCAGGGGTGTTGACGTCACAATGGGCGTCGATGAGACGGCGCATGACCTCGTGAGCGTGTTGGGCGTGCATTGCAGCCAGCATGAGTGGCGTTCTCCAGAGACCGTCCTGGGCGTTGGGGTCGGCCGAGTGGTCCAGTAGCAGCTGGATGCACTCTTCGTAGCCCCAGTTGGCCGCCTTGTGCAGGGCCGTGCCTCGGCCCCCGCCGTGCAGCCCAACGCTCGCCCCGGCGTCCAGCAGCATCTTGACCGTGTATTGCGACCCGGTTTCGCAGGCGAGGATCAACGGGGTGTTGTCGTAGGAGTCGCGGGCGTCCGGAAACGCCCCGGCCTCGAGCAGGACCCGCGTGCACTCCGGGAAACCGGCCTTGACCGAGTGCAGCAGCGCGGCGTCAAGGTCTCGTTGCTTGATCCCGATGTGCAGCTTCAGCAGCAGCTTCAGGATGCGGTAGTTGTTGTGTCTGACGGTGTCAATGATGCTACGCAACAGACATACGAACAGACACAACGCATACACATTGTCCGTCATTGTCGCCTAACAGCCTACGGAATAGCCTAACGGTCTAATCCCATAGAAACATTACTGAACATTATGCGCAGCAGAACCTGGCACTACAAAAATAGTCTGTGTGTGCTTGTCTTGTTTGCGCCTATGTGTCTGACTGCTTGTGTCTCTGAGACTGTCTGTGTGTCTGTTTGTATATCTGTGTCTGTATGTCTGTCTGCGTTTCTGACTCTGTGTCTGTGTCTCTGTATGCATGCCTGCATGTCTTACTGTTTGTGCGTATCTGTCTGTGTCAGTACGTATGTCTATATGTCTGACTGTATGTGTGTCTGTGCATCTGTTTGTATGTCTTTTTATGCGTTTCTGTGTCTGAGTGTCTCTGAGTTTTATGTGTATGTATGTATGCATGTATGTATGTATGTATGTATGTATGTATGTATGTATGTATGTACGTACGTCTGTCTGTCTGTCTGTCTGGGTAGACAAAATGCACGCAGAGGCCGGTCATTCATCCAACAGCAACACAGTTATGCAACGCTTGAGTGTTGCATTCTTTGAATGCAAAAATTGAGTCTTGGCATAGGGCCTACGACTGCAGTCGGCTGCTGCAAGAATTCAGTCAAGAGCTTTGCGCCCTCTTCAGAACAAGGGTTTGCACGAAGCGATGAGTTTGACGAAGCGAAAGAAGGGATTTCATCGCTTCTTTGGAAAGGGATCTTTGGGAAGGCTCCAACCGGTTGAGCCCTAACACACCGTACCGCGTGCGGTCTTAGAGTGGCCATGATATGGAGCCAGCAGATAAGGACGAGCATCGATGGCGCTCGCGCGTTGAACGCAGTTCCTGTTCAATTTAAAGAATGCAAGAAGCGAGTTCGTCAGATTTCTCGTAAGTTATGCATATTTGTTACTGGGGTTCGTCGACGTTCAAACTAATAGAGAGAATTAGGAGTGGCATAATCATATAAAACTTGTGCCCCCGTGACGATTCACGAGGCCGTCTGTCCATCCATCCATCCACTTGTCCAGTCAATCTATCCACTCTTTAATTCATCCATCTTCTTGACTATCATTTCATCCATTCACTTCTGTCCATCTCTCCATCAATTAATCCTTCCTCTATTTATCCCTCCATCCATTAATCCATCCATCCATCCATTGATTTCATCCATCCATCCATGCACCCATATGCCCATTCCACACACCCATTCATTCATCCATCCATCTGTTCATCCATCGATCCATCTATCCATTCACTCTCCCATCCATTACATTCATCTTTCCTCCACTTGCCATTCAACTGTTGTAAACAGAAGATTAGAGGACCAACTTTCCTTCAGGCAGCGCTGATAGCTTCCGGAGCCAAATCAATCGGACGCCTAATGCAGTTTAAATGTTGGTCTTTATAGTTCAAAAGCACGAATTTCAGAGCATAAACATCCAAATGGCAGAGATCAGGTGCTGTTTACAGCTCGCTCTACTGGAAGAACGCATTCGAGAAATGTTTTTGATCGAACTGCAGCTGCTGTATGTTGCGCATTTCGTGAATATGTCGGCTGCCAGAACTGTTACAGATTCTGTCAACATGATGGAAGACAGGATAGTTAAAAATGTTGCCAATATGTTGATTGTCAGAATCTGCAGCCGATATGTTGGCATCTTTTTAACAATTCTGACCGCCGATAAATTGCTATTCGGGTCATGTCCGTCCAGTTTCAGATGAAGGTGTAAGAGACGTGGCCTTTGGATCCACCTAAGAAGCAAGACAAGACGGCAAGACAAAGCTAGATGGCACAGGTAAGGCATATGGTGAGGCCAAGAAAGTTAGACCAAAGAAGCTAAAGTAAGGCAGTGAAAATAATCCACTGATGTGAAATATAGAGTGAATCATTGGATGGTATGCACGCATACATGCACGTGTGTCTGTCTGTCTTTTTGTATGCATGCATGCATGCAACTATGTTTGTATATATGTATGAATGTATTGATATGTATGTACGTATGTATGCATCATGCATGCATTTATCTATGTATGTGTATTTATTTATGCATGCATAAATATATTTGTGCATGCATCTATGCATATATGTACGTATGAGAACACTTCATATAACACCTTAAAAACGGTCCTTTTGTGATATGTTTAAAACAAATCAGCGGCGGTTCCTGTAGATCTCTATTTTAAAACATGCCCTATTTAATCTGAAGGAAGCCACTCCTACCTTGTCATTCGAAGTCCCACCTGATGGGTTTCCTTTTCGATAAGAGACTAAGAAAAAATCAGAAACTGTAGTGGAGATTATGATGTAAAAATATAGATGTATACATATTTATAGGCCTTAAGCCTACGCTATTAAAAGTAGAGTACACATAAAGCTTACGAATATCAACTAGATCTGATAATAAAAGAACAATCATTATGGTGGTTAAATATTTTAATATACACAATACATACATAGGGCCTACATAAAGTGACTTCAAATTGTTAACACCATCGTCAACAAATGGATGGCATCAGGAACTGGTGGTGGTGGTGGAGGAAGAGGTGGTGGTGGTGATGATGATGCTGCTGCTGATGATGATGACAACGACGACGACGACGATGATGATGATGATGACAACGATGACGGTGGCGATAACGATGACGACGACGATGATGATGATGATGATTATGATGATGAGAAGGAGGAGGAGAAGGAGAACAACGACGATGACGACGACGATGATGATGATGATTATGATGATGAGAAGGAGGAGGAGAAGGAGAACAACGACGACGACGACGACGATGATGATGATGATGATTATGATGATGAGAAGGAGGAGGAGAAGGAGAACAACGACGATGACGACGACGATGATGATGATGATTATGATGATGAGAAGGAGGAGGAGAAGGAGAACAACGACGATGACGACGACGACGATGATGATGATTATGATGATGAGAAGGAGGAGGAAAAGGAGAACAACGACGACGACGATGATGATGATGATTATGATGATGAGAAGGAGGAGGAGAAGGAGAACAACGACGACGACGATGATGATGATGACGATGATAGCATGAATGGCGTGGGTGCAAGTAGCCATATAGAAGGGTCATCGGTCGTCCTACCATGACGCCGACAGCCCAGGCGGCAGCGAAAGCGACCGACATGGCAGCGGCGCTGACGACAGCGGCAGCGATCTCAGCATCCAGTTTGAAGGTGGCCAGATACAGAACAGCAGCCGCTGAAGCAACTATCGATGAAGACGATACGGCCACGGATACTCCTATACGACCCTCGATCGAAGAGGCGGGAAAAGTCATGGCTGCAGCTCCAGCAGCTACGATGATTGACAGCGTCACGGTAGCACCTGTTCAGAGAATCACATGATCGCAAATTATTATTGTATTTTTACTATTGTTTCGTTCCAAGTTTATTGTTTAATATACCACAGTCTTCGTTCATAATTTTTTAAATTTGAGATTAGTTAATGTAAAGGAAGAAATAAAACAAAAACGAGAGCAAAAACGAGAGAGAGAGAGAGAATAACACGAGAAAGAAAAATGGTAGATGCTATACATGAGTGGTTAAGCTCTTGCCTTATAGAGTGGAGTGTACGAGTAAGAGCCATTCTTGAGAGAGTTACTGTGTATGGACCTTGAGCAAGACATCCTTCACGCGCAATCACTCAGCGCCATCGACTGATGCTTTTTTATTAGATAGAGGAGCTTTACATAAGCCTATACAGAAATAATGAGACCCGGTGTAGTCGAGCGCTTCCCTCGTAGATCGGAGTGCATAAGCGTCATTTTCATACCTTGAACAATGCCCATTAAATTTTGTACGAGTTTGGTATACCCTCCAGCCACTTTTCATGTTATTACTCACTCATTAATACTCACTTTAATAACTTACATACATTAATTACACATTATTACTCACACATTAAGTACGTGAAAGTGGAAAGGAAGAGAAGAAATTAGTGCTATCGTTTGCTTTGTCCAAAGTTACACCTATGGTGGAGTGAGTACGTTTAGAGCCTCCCATGAGATGGTTATTAGTGTGCAAAGGGGCTATCAGGGTGCACGGGAACCTTGAGGAAGCCCTTAACGCACAATAGCTTAGCGTTGCCGATTGGCACATATATCGTAGTTCCAATGTTCACCGACATCTTATGGCATCAAAGGCCGTCGACGTCGCCCTCCTCCTTTATCCAGGCTTGGGACTGGCACTACCCGAAGTAGGGCAGTGGCGGAGTTGACTGATGCGTATCTTTGCAAAATAGCGCTGCATAAGCATAGGAAATGCAGACCTGATGTGATTGCAGCAACGACGGCGACGATGAGTTCGGCGATGAAGGCTATCGTCTGGATGATGAAGTTGAACATGGACTTGAGAAGGAAGACCGTCGAGATGGAGCAGACGGCCGTCAGAAACACGAAACCCACGCCGGCCGTCGACGTCACGACGACAAGAATCGCCAGACGAACCTGGTCCGAATTCATCCTTCTCACCTTCCGTCGATCTCCACAGAAAAGCTATACAAGTGCTGTTGTTGCTGCTGCTGGTGATAATGATGATGACGACGATGCTGATGATGTAGGCAACGTCGTCGCGCAATCTCGGGTGGCACGGTTACATCAGAGATCTTATATAGGACAATGCGGTCTGCAATATGCAAATAGCTGAAGAAAATATGTTCTCTTTGCTGCTTTTGTGTAGGTTTTAAAAATACAGGCAAAGAATTGGTATTTCTATTTTAACGGAGTGGACTTTAGCTGACTCGTTATATTTTTTGTCTAACACTAAATGATTAAAATTTGCTGCTTCTTTTATTTATTTTTATACAACTCATTTACTGTGAAATATTTAAACACACTTCCATATCAACCAAACCTATGTTGCAGATGTTTGAAATGGTTTAAAGTTAGTAACAGACATAGACTGATATATGTTTTTGATATGAAAATAAAAGTTACATACATGAAAATTCAAATTAATTCATGATGTCATAATTTTTGGATGCTCCATACATTCTACTTCAAAGCCATGTGGCAGAAATGTCATTTACTGACAATTTTAAAACCAATTTTCAGATCGAAATACACGTTTGCCAGAAAATGTTATACAAAACGACACGAAGCGATACGATATGACGAACGTGATATGACACCATCAGATATTATGCAATGTATATACATATACATGCATATATATATATATATATATATGATACAATGTAATGCAAACCCACTCTGCATTCTATACCTGTTTAATCCCACTCTGCATTCTATGCCTGTTTAATCCCACTCTGCATTCTATACCTGTTTAATCCCGCTCTGCATTCTATACCTGTTTAATCCCGTTCTGCATTCTATACCTGTATAATTACGCTCTGCATTCTATACCTGTTTAATCCCACTCTGCATTTTATGCCTGTTTAATCCCACTCTGCATTCTATGCCTGTTTAATCCCGCTCTGCATTCTATACCTGCTTAATCCCACTCTGCATTCTATGCCTGTTTAATCCCACTCTGCATTCTATACCTGTTTAATCCCGCCCTGCATTGTATACCTGTTCAATCCCGCTCTGCATTCTATACCTGTTTAATCCCGCACTGCATTCTATACCTGTTTAATCCCGCCCTGCATTCTATACCTGTTTAATCCCGCTCTGCATTCTATACCTGTATAATCCCGGTCTGCATTCTATACCTGTCAATCCCACTCTGCATTCTATACCTGTTTAATCGCGCTATGCATTCTATATACCTGTTTAATCCCACTCTGCAGTCTATACCTGTTTAATCCCGCTCTGCATACTACACCTGTTTAATCACACTCTGCATTCTATACCTGTTTAATCCCGCTCTGCATTCTATACCTGTTTAATCCCACTCTGCATTCTATACCTGTTTAATCCCTCTCTGCATTCTATACCTGTTTAATCCCGCTCTGCATACTATACCTGTTTAATCCCACTCTGCATTCTATACCTGTTTAATCCCGCTCTGCATTCTATACCTGTTTAATCCCGTTCTGCATTCTATACCTGTATAATTCCGCTCTGCATTCTATACCTGTTTAATCCCACTCTGAATTCTATACCTGTTTAATCCCGCTCTGCATACTATGCCTGTTTAATCCCACTTTGCATTCTGTACCTGTTTAATCCCGCTCTGCATTCTATACCTGTTTAATCCCGTTCTGCATTCTATACCTGTATAATCACACTCTGCATTCTATACCTGTTTAATCCCGCTCTGCATTCTATACCTGTTTAATCCCACTCTGCATTCTATACCTGTTTAATCCCTCTCTGCATTCTATACCTGTTTAATCCCGCTCTGCATACTATACCTGTTTAATCCCACTCTGCATTCTATACCTGTTTAATCCCGCTCTGCATTCTATACCTGTTTAATCCCACTCTGCATTTTATGCCTGTTTAATCCCACTCTGCATTCTATGCCTGTTTAATCCCGCTCTGCATTCTATACCTGCTTAATCCCACTCTGCATTCTATACCTGTTTAATCCCACTCTGCATTCTATGCCTGTTTAATCCCACTATGCATTCTATACCTGTTTAATCCCACTCTGCATTCTATACCTGTTTAATCCCGCTCTGCATTCTATACCTGTTTAATCCCGCCCTGCATACTACACCTGTTTAATCCCACTCTGCATTCTATACCTGTTTAATCCCGCTCTGCATTCTATACCTGTTTAATCCCACTCTGCATTCTTTGCCTGTTTAATCCCACTCTGCATTCTATGCCTGTTTAATCCCGCTCTGCATTCTATACCTGTTTAATCCCACTCTGCATTCTATGCCTGTTTAATCCCACTCTGCATTCTATACCTGTTTAATCCCGCTCTGCATTCTATACCTGTTTAATCCCACTCTGCATTCAATACCTGTGTAATTCCGCTCTGCATTCTATACCTGTTTAATCCCGCTCTGCATTCTATACCTGTTTAATCCCACTCTGCATTCTATACCTGTTTAATCCCACTCTGCATTCTATACCTGTATAATTCCGCTCTGCATTCTAAATCTGTTTAATCCCGCTCTGCATTCTATACCACTCTGCATTCTATGTATGTTTAATCCCGCTCTGCATTCTATACCTGTTTAATCCCGTTCTGCATTCTATACCTGTATAATTCCGCTCTGCATTCTATACCTGTTTAATCCCGCTCTGCATACTACACCTCTTTAATCCCACTCTGCATTCTATACCTGTTTAATCCCGCTCTGCATTCTATGCCTGTTTAATCCCACTCTGCATTCTATACCTGTTTAATCCCGCCCTGCATTGTATACCTGTTCAATCCCGCTCTGCATTCTATACCTGTTTAATCCCGCTCTGCATTCTATACCTGTTTAATCCGGCCCTGCATTCTATACCTGTTTAATCCCGCTCTGCATTCTATACCTGTATAATCCCGGTCTGCATTCTATACCTGTCAATCCCACTCTGCATTCTATGCCTGTTTAATCGCGCTATGCATTCTATATACCTGTTTAATCCCACTCTGCATTCTATACCTGTTTAATCCCGCTCTGCATACTACACCTGTTTAATCACACTCTGCATTCTATACCTGTTTAATCCCGCTCTGCATTCTATACCTGTTTAATCCCACTCTGCATTCTATACCTGTTTAATCCCGCTCTGCATTCTATACCTGTTTAATCCCGCTCTGCATACTATACCTGTTTAATCCCACTCTGCATTCTATACCTGTTTAATCCCGCTCTGCATTCTCTACCTGTTTAATCCCGTTCTGCATTCTATACCTGTATAATTCCGCTCTGCATTCTATACCTGTTTAATCCCACTCTGCATTCTATACCTGTTTAATCCCGCTCTGCATACTATGCCTGTTTAATCCCACTTTGCATTCTATACCTGTTTAATCCCGCTCTGCATTCTATACCTGTTTAATCCCGTTCTGCATTCTATACCTGTATAATCACACTCTGCATTCTATACCTGTGTAATTCCGCTCTGCATTCTATACCTGTTTAATCCCGCTCTACATTCTATACCTGTTTAATCCCACTCTGCATTCTATACCTGTTTAATCCCGTTCTGCATTCTATACCTGTATAATTCCGCTCTGCATTCTAAATCTGCTTAATCCCGCTCTGCATTCTATACCAGTTTAATCCCACTCTGCATTCTATACCTGTTTAATCCCGCTCTGCATTCTATACCTGTTTAATCCCACTCTGCATTCTATACCTGTTTAATCCCACTCTGCATTCTATACCTGTTTAATCCCGCTCTGCATACTACACCTGTTTAATCCCACTCTGCATTCTATACCTGTTTAATCCCGCTCTGCATTCTATACCTGTTTAATCCCACTCTGCATTCTTTGCCTGTTTAATCCCACTCTGCATTCTATGCCTGTTTAATTACGCTCTGCATTCTATACCTGTTTAATCCCACTCTGCATTCTATGCCTGTTTAATCCCACTCTGCATTCTATATACCTGTTCAATCCTACTCTGCAGTCTATACCTGTTTAATCCCACTCTGCATTCTATGCCTGTTTAATCCCGCTCTGCAGTCTATACCTGTTTAATCCCGCTCTGCATTCTATACCTGTTTAATCCCACTCTGCATTCTATACCTGTTTAATCCCGCTCTGCATTCTATGCCTGTTTAATCCCGTTCTGCATTCTATACCTGTATAATCCCACTCTGCATTCTATACCTGTTTAATCCCGCTCTGCATTCTATACCTGTTTAATCCCACTCTGCATTCTATACCTGTTTAATCCCACTCTGCATTCTATACCTGTTTAATCCCGCTCTGCATACTACACCTGTTTAATCCCACTCTGCATTCTATACCTGTTTAATCCCGCTCTGCATTCTATACCTGTTTAATCCCACTCTGCATTCTATACCTGTATAATTACGCTCTGCATTCTATACCTGTTTAATCCCACTCTGCATTCTATGCCTGTTTAATCCCACTCTGCATTCTATATACCTGTTCAATCCTACTCTGCAGTCTATACCTGTTTAATCCCACTCTGCATTCTATGCCTGTTTAATCCCGCTCTGCAATCTATACCTGTTGAATCCCGCTCTGCATATTATACCTGTTTAATCCCACTCTGCATTCTATACCTGTTTAATCCCACTCTGCATTCTAAGTCTGTTTAATCCCGTTCTGCATTCTATACCAGTTTAATCCCACTCTGCATTCTATGTATGTTTAATCCCGCTCTGCATTCTATACCTTTTTAATCCCGTTCTGCATTCTATACCTGTATAATTCCGCTCTGCATTCTATACCTGTTTAATCCCACTATGCATTCTATACCTGTTTAATCCCACTCTGCATACTACACCTGTTTAATCCCACTCTGCATTCTATACCTGTTTAATCCCACTCTGCATTCTATACCTGTTTAATCCCACTCTGCATTCTATACCTGTTTAATCCCACTCTGCATTCTATACCTGTTTAATCCCGCTCTGCATACTACACCTGTTTAATCCCACTCTGCATTCTATACCTGTTTAATCCCGCTCTGCATTCTATACCTGTTTAATCCCACTCTGCATTCTATACCTGTTTAATCCCGCTCTGCATACTACACCTGTTTAATCCCACTCTGCATTCTATACCTGTTTAATCCCGCTCTGCATTCTATACCTGTTTAATCCCACTCTGCATTCTATACCTGTTTAATCCCGCCCTGCATGCATTCTATACCTGTGTAATTGCGCTCTGCATTCTATACCTGTTTTCCCTCATTAATGTTAAGAGTGCAGGCAAAACATTAATCCTATGTCATAACTGGGTAAAGGAGATTACATATAGCCTACAACTATCCAAAAACTGGGGATACAAATGTGTATATCTATGTATTTATGAAGCATGTAAGTGGGGCCTACATGTATGCATATAAAGACCTATAGGCGTAGGCCTAAGCATAACTGTCTGGGAGTTGGTGTGAATAATGACCTCCATTCTCTTCTATTTCTAGCCATAGACCTGCTTATGAAACTACAGTCGCCATCCAATGCAACAGAGTGCAACCTATTTATAGAACATGCGGTAGAGTCTGCTCTGTTTGTCTTTAGTTAATGCTAAATGTAGTCTAGTCTAAACTTAGTCAGGTCTACGCAGTCTTGTTTTCAGCGGTCTTCCAATTGACACATCAACACTGTTGTCTAAATATTGCCAATCAATTATTTTGTTCAGTGTTGAATTCATTAGGGAAATGCGCTATGGAGATATGTTTAATAAACCTGCATTGTCCTGCACGGCAGAAACTGCGTATGCATACCACACAGTCTTCACCCATATTACACGGCCTACCTAGAATCGACTATGTATTTACCGTGTTCCGTTAGGGTTCTGGGTTCCTTCGCGTGCGTTGCAAAACGAAGTCTGAATTCTCTTCAAAAATGAGTACTTAAAACCCAAGAAATCTAGGCCTACGCACGCCCCAGTGTCTCGTATCCTATAGACCTGTATGCGTGTGCCTAACGCGGCCTGTCCGAAACAAAACTGTGCCAGTTGCAGCCTCAAGCCAATGGAATAAGATAAAGCTTCGGCTTTCCTCTTTGGCTGTTCAGCAAATAAACATTGCACGGCTCTCGCGTATAATCGGCGAGTTATGTGCGCATGTATTGCTTGCAGAGTTACTGCGCGGAAACCGCACGCTGTCGGCAGCGCAGCAAGGCAACTACTGAGGTAGGTTTATCAGGCATGTACAGCATAACATACTTAACTGCTGTAAACAAACTACGCGCGCATACTTATTGTCCATAAGGCGAGTATGTCTGGAACTTATGCATGCAAGAAACATGCAGGGCTTCGTCAAGGGCGAGTCCAGGATTTCAGCAAAGGGGGCCACATGGCGAGCGCGGGCCTACGCGAAGGTGTATAGGGAGGTCTGGGGCGCAGCCTCGAGTTGGGTACAGAGGCAAAACCCCTGGTGTGGGATCAGAGGCGAAGCCCACTGATATTGAACGCTACAAATTACGTAATTTGTGGTTTTCCCCTTGCTTTTCTTATAGGTTTCATAGGTGTAGCATCTCAACATCTGAAGGTCTTATCAGTCAATTACTCCCTTACAGCTTGGGAGCCAGCGGGAAAGACTGCCGAGCAAAATGACTAATAATGAAGCTGGTTTGGCCTTAGTCAGTACACTAAGGGAAAACAGTGTATGGACAGAAGAAATCGAAGTCCAAAGCCACACTGGCTATGACTCTTACATGTATATTCTTTGATATCCTCGTATTTTTCGGAAACAAACTGCACCCGACAGGGCCAAAGCCCCCAGCTACCCACCTGGATTCGCCCATGGGCTTCGCCAACAGACGTTGCGCGTATGGTTGTATTTATAGGCATCGCTTGTTTATGTGTCTGAAGAAGTGATGTCTATTAATAGCAGGCATTAAAGTGACTTTAAACGCCCATAACATGATGACAAGGCATCACCTGGCTACAGAAGTAGGTCTATAGCCGTGTTACACGATACCTGCAACGTATCGTATAGACCTACAGCTACGCATACTGTACACTTTTACAACTCTTCCTACACTATAAACAGACTCTACAAAAGAAGCTCGCATTATCACTTGCAATGCGTCGTATTATCGATCTGCGATATGCCTATACTATACCAGGCAGTCTGCTACCCTAATCTACTTCTAAGCAGGAACATCATAAGCAGATCCAGATCATAAACATATCCAGCTGAGACTCGTGGGATGAGAGAGACAAGACCTTTTCATGTCTGCTTCATGTCTGTCCATTCTTGCCACACTATTGTCTGTTATCATTAGACACTACAGTTTGCCCCACACTTAGTCCAAGTGTTTTACTTTCTTCTTCCGTCTTTTAAGCATGCGTCATCAGATTCGCAGCAAATAAACAAAGCTCATCCTCCCATATATATAATGTATATATGTATGTATATATATAATGTATATATGTATGTATATTATGTGTGTGTTTGTGTGTGAAGTGGACTAAAATTAGACGACTGTTGTTTCGTTTCACCCATCGTTCGTATACAGTAAGCTTCCAGGTATTTGCTTTCTTCAAAGATAAACAGCGGTGTTGCTTGTAGGCTGCAGGAAGAGCGTAGGCAGCTGCTGATGCAGGCACTAACGCCTTCTTATGATTTCCTCCCTGCATCATCATCATCAGCAGCAGCAGCAGCAGCATTAGCAGCCTTAGTGATTCTACATGAATGACGTTCCGGTTCCTCGCACACTATTCTGCCTTACAAATTTTTGCTGGGATTAGGATGTAATACGGGAGAATTTCCATCGCAAGCACGCAGGCGTTCACACAAGCAGACAGACGGACAAAGATTAACGCTGCTTAGATTTACATTTGGACTGACCAACAGACAGACAGACAGACAGACAGACAGACAGACAGACAGAAAGACAAAGACATACGCAGATTGTTATAATCCGCTCCAATTCTAACACCATCCACCGTATCTCCCTGACTGCCTGAACCTTGGATCTTGACCTGGATCCGAATCTGACCCTACCTGCCGAAAGATTCTGTTTTGACTGAGCAAACGTGAATAAGCTGCTACCCGCGACTTAGCTTCCGCGGAGCACAGTAGAAATCTCGAGTTTATGTATTATTTTATTGTACGTACGTTTAGGCCTTTACATAGGCTACGTAGTACCTGACGCAGACATAGGCTTAGGCACGGAATGTCATACAGATATAGGCCTACTTTAATGTCTAATGTTTTTGTTACAGATAAGAACTAGCAACGATGCGGCATGTCTGTAGCTGCTAGGCTCCCTGTCTTTTGTATGATACAGGAATCATTCAACTGAAAATAAATGTAAATGTACACGGTTTTATATATAGGGCTGCCAACTTTTGATTCTGCCAATCCGGGACACCCACATAGTCACTCGATAGGCCAGTACCAAATTGCCCTGTCCACGACACTACATGTAACCAATGTTGCGTCAGTCTAATGTAGGATCTACTGCAAATAGTCGTTAAAAATTACAGTCAAATGATTTCACTCAAATAATCAAGAGACAAGTGGCCTATGTATAAAATTTGAATCAACTTCAAGAGCAAAACGTTTATTAAATTCCAGTAACCTACCAGGCTTCAGGGCCTAGCACGAGTGAAGTTCATATATACATGCATGATGCATGCAAATTGCAGATGTCATTTATTGGGCCTACTAGCCTAACTACCCTCTATTCTATGGTCACTCTGTAAAACTTATTTACGGCCGGCTGTTCGTGTTTAACAACATTTGGAAGAAGAACAACATTTGGTAAAGTGGATATTTAATCCAAGTTCCGGGACAATTTGGGATCAATCCGGGACACGGGACGCACAAGGCCGGTTCTGGGACTGTCCAGGCGAATCCCGGACGGTTGGCAGTCCTAGTTTACAGTGATTGTTCCAAGTGAAGGTAAAGGAAACAGCGAATATCATTTGCTGATCCACATACTCTGTGATCAAAATGGATTCCTCCTGCTTGGATATATAGTAACAGCTGTGGCTCTTTGAAACGTTAAAATTTAGGAAGTTTAACCATTATCGTAAACCGAGGTGCGACAGCGACAAAAAGCGTGAAGTCTCGAGAACTAGCTATTACCAGGCTTCACATTTAGGCCTATAAAGAAAATCTCTATGTATGTATTTGGTCTCTATCTTAATGAAATCGTAAATGTAGGCCTACACGTTTTTCTATAGCGACCGTGTAGCCTCGACCCTTTTTCATTTCTCAAGGAATTTATCGGGTGAAATGATTCATCATATCTGCCCGTTTGAATGGGTGCCACGCTATTTAAGGTCTCCGTGGATGGACCGTGCTAGTCCTAGTTTGAAATCTATGAAAAGGTCATGACCGGCATCTTTACGATCAGAGGCGCCTGGACGTACGCGTGTAGTTAACCAGGCAGTATGTAGTCTTAATATTTACTCATTTAGTCATCCCACTCATTTCTAGCCTCTTTATACTTTAACTACGCCTTCCTTCCATACGTAACCTTCTCTCTCTCTCTCTCTCCTCTCTCTCTCTCTCTCTCTCTTCTCTCTCTCTCTCTCTCTCTCTCTCTCTCTCTCTATCTCTCTCTCTCTCTCTCCCTCTCTCTCTCTCTCTCTCTCTCTCTCTCTCTCCTCTATCTCTCTCTCTCTCTCTCCTCTCTCTCTCTCTCTCTCTCTCTCTCTCTCTCCTCTCTCTCTCTCTCTCTCCTCTCTCTCTCAACACTGTTTAGAAATACATACAACTATCCTTTGTGACAGACAGGTAAACCCATATTCGGCACTAGGGTAAGATATACGAATTGGATTTGGAATCGGACTTAACTGCGCATTGAAGACTCGGACAACCTCGACTCCAACACAAGTCTGAACTTCTTTACTTTACTCCACATGCTCCCATGTTATAAATTGTTCTCTGTAAGTATGAAATAAGACAGGTTCTTAAAAAATTGAACAACAAGCAGTAAATAAACAATAAACAGTACATTCTTAAAAATAGACAGAAGAGTCTAAATACGCACGCAAAATAACTTGATGCCTAGCTTAAAGCGCACAAGAATATTTTCACCGCAGAGGGCAGCTCTATTATGTTTCCACCAATCTCCTTTGCCCGCAAGAATATGCTCACATACAACATACAGCTTCTACAATTATTAGCATACACAGTACAAAGTTGCATATATAACATACTCCCTTCTACCCCTTTCAGCACACACACACACACGTTGAGACAATGTTGCATAACAGCAAAAAGTCTGACCCTATGTATGCACAAGCCGTCCGAAGTCATTATCGTACAAATTGCATAATGTTGTATTTTCGCATACAACATCAATATATATACATATATAACACAGGATATATAACCGTGGATATATAACACTTGATATTTAACAGTGCATAGCCTATATATCTGGTTATGTAGTCCCTAAGTGCTTGGATATGAATGCATCTTCTCCGCCATGTTCACCAAAGAGGAACCAAAGCTACAAAAACATGCAAATTGTTAATTGTAAATACTTGCAGAAAGAATACATTTTATTTCATCTTGAGACGAAATTAAAGTATGATCAGTGAAAAATGTTTCTGACTTTTAAAGATTAAGTCAGCAGATCCGTGTATCTGATTTGCTACAGCGATTATTAGGTTCTAGCTACAGCGATTATTAGGTTCTAGGCCATCTAAACAGTAGTGGCTGGCATTAACATACACTGCAATTGTGGCCATAAACCGTGAACTGCACAGACATTTCTTCACAATTTGTGAATTTGCGATTTATGCTTATGAATTGCCAAATGTAAGCTTCATTGTTAGCGATCAAGTTTCAGTTTGATGGATTTAGTGACTTTTTGGATGGATTTGGTGACGTTTTTGAATAGCAGACAACAAAGCAATATGTAAATACAATAAGCAATAGCGTCTGTTGCTTCATAGACTTACCGTCTAGAGTTAAAAACAGACAACCAATGCAACCAATGGCGCTATGCATATTATTAAAATTCTGCTATTTTTAGACACAGAGTTTATAAAGACTGTTGATATCCCTGGTGACGTCATAGATTATTGTTGGATAAGTTCAAATGTAAATGTAGGCTACACATTATTTCTATAATGATAATAAATATACAATACAATACAACCTATATTTATAGCGCGCCTTAATAAAACAATGTCTTACTCAAATGACGCGCTACAACATAATAATTAATTATAGTACTGAGAGAATAGATGAGTCTTAAGTTTTAATTTAAAAGTATCTATTGCAGAGCATCTTCGGACAAATTCAGGTTGAGAGTTCCATTCAGCTGGACCAGCTACTTCAAACATTCTTTTACCAAACTGTAGGTTAACTCTTCTGACTTCGAAGTCCCTTTTTGAAATAAAAAGTAATAAAATATAATAATATAAAAAAATAAAATAATTATTGTCTGTTTACTTATATAGCGCCACTATCATAATGCTCAAGGCATCAGTTCAGATATAACTACTCTAGTAAGCAAAATCGTGGTTAAGGAAATTACAGGGTTAGTCGATCGAAAGTCAAGAAGGGAATCCGTGAAGATACAGCCTACGGCAGAAGCCTGGGAAGTGTTTAAAAGTTGTGTGAGCCAATCTCAGCCAAGTGCAGATCTAAGGAGGATAAAATTGATATGTGACGTAATATTAGAGTATATATCACTGTATTATTTTCTTATAGTATTAATGTTTGTTCAGTGGCCTAGGGAGATATCTCCGTTGCCCAAAAAGTTGTGTCAGCATACTCCTGCCTCGGCGTCACATAGCCAAAACGTGTATGAGCATTGGCGCCTTTGGCGCCATGGCTCCCGGGTCCCTGGCCTACGGAGAAAGTGAGTCCAGGAGGAAACGAGTACTTAATCGATATCTGAAGTCCAAAAACAGGCATTGGATAGCGAACTTTGCCGGAAGAGTTCCGAAGTGTAGGCTATCGACGGAAAAGGTACGCCTGCAGAGATCAGGCCTTATCTACAGAACAGTCAGATTAGAAAAGTCAGAAGAACTACTCGAGTAGAGACAAGTCTTGGGAGTCAGCGCAATATTCAGGTAGTGAGGCTGGCTGAAGAGTAATCTTGTAAAGAATTAGTTAATTCTTGAAAATTAGTCACTTTTTCTATATGAGCAGTCAATGCGACGATTTTAGGATCGGTGATAATAGGCGTCGCTCATATGGGTGCCTCTGGAACCCGGGTCACGGCAATATTTTGAGCATGGGGTCCGGCCATTGGTTGGGCCCCGGCGATATTCGAGCTTAAAAATCGGAAACTGTGGACTGATAAAAGTTCTCGTTCTTAACTTTAAGAGGTTAGTAAACAATGCCAATCCGTAATTTCCAATTGTACCTCTCTATGTATTGTTGCCTCTGCCTACCTTTGCTTAGGTAGACAAACGGACAGACAGAAATACAGATATATGAGTATGTACTAAGTAAGTACATAGGACCCTCTGAGTCACAGGCAGTCCTCAGAAATACAGGCTTTCATCCATACAGGTCGCCAGAGTAACAGATCTAGCAAGATATGAAAGAACCCAGAAAACTTAATAGAATACAGGGCAGACAACTCGCCCTCACTGCTCACCGCCATCTAGATGTCATCTTTGACCAGTCAACACGCTCCCAAACGCCTCCACCGTTGAGGAGCCGCTTCGCGGATGGGAAGGAGGGAGGCCCATATTACTTCGTAATTATGGGCCCCAATACCTTTAATCCAGGTCTGCTTCAGGCCTAATACTCGAATTAATGAACGACATAGGCCTTCCTTATTGTTTTGGACTCAAGAAACCAAGAGTTTATGTTGCCATAATAGAGAAGAATTATCAAAGTTAAGCAGGCCAATTATTGGTTGCAGTTGCCAAAATGGCAGGCTAAGCATCTGTTAGGCCTAATTAGATGTTATAATTAGGCCTATATGACATGAAATTAGCAAACCAGTGTAAAAGTAGACCTATTAAAAATAAGGCGACAACGGAACCAAACATGATTTTGTAAGATTCTTTTAGTTCTTATAAGACGCATTAAGCAATAATCTTGGCGTGCAGCCTACTAGAACTGTATTTTATGTCTTCGCAATTAAAAATTCATTAAAAACAACTAGCTAATTAAAAATTATCTCGTTGTTTGTTTCAGTAAGTATACATTTTTAATTCATTCAAGAGTCAATATATATATATATTGAAAAGTTTCTTTAAAACGTTAATATTAATCAATTCTGTTGTATTAGAATTAATACAGTGTAACATGTTGTCCGTCTTAATTTGTTGTTGCTGTTCGGTGGCAGTCTTCCATCTCTTGCCTCCGTTTCCTGAGACTCTTCGCCTTCCGTCCCTCTTTTCTCCTTCCTCGAGTCCCCCCCCCCCAGGCACAAGACGACAAAAACGCAACACAAAATCTACGACTAGGGTTTACGGGGTTTTACGCCGCGCCAGTGACCCAACACACCCAAGGAGCTTACGGGGTTTTACGCCACGTCAGAGGCCCCATGGGGTCCTACGACAAAACAAGGATCTACGACTAGGGTTTACGGGGTTTTACGCCGCGCCAGTGACCCAACACACCCAAGGAGCTTACTTTTACGCCACGCCAGAGGCCCCATGGGGTCGCATAAGCACAAACACAGACAGACAGGGACAAAAGAAAGATAGGCAGCGAGGCACCATGGTATTCACATCTCATCTCAGAATTAAGAATCTTCGTCACCAAAGATGCGTATCTGCAGTAAGAAATTTAAGAAAGTCCGTATAATTATTAAATATTACATTAGACTTGTACATATCAGGCCCACGACTAGGCTAATCTCTATCACCATTTGAAATTCGAATTTCAAATCGACTATTTCACGTTGCTGATGATTCGAAACTGGGATAAATTAAAACGAGCTAGTAGGCCTGTATTGCTTTTGTTGTCTGGCCTCCGTGACTCACCAACGCCTACGATCCCTCGCGTAGTCGATGGACATATGGCGTGTTAACAAATGCATTTTACTTACTCACTTTGGTCTCCTCGTTGCCGGGCCGTAGCACCCTTCGCTCGGCCACTCAGGATCTCCTGTTTGTCCCTCGAATGCGAAACGCTACTGCCCACTCCAGAAGCTTTGCCTATGTTGGTCCCACTTGCTGGAATCGTCTCCCTCGAGAATTGCGACTTGAGCTCCTTTCTCTCCCCCTCTCAGTGTTACGCAGGCGCCTGAAGACTGTACTGTTCAACAGTGATTTTACTCCTTCGGGTCGGAAGCACCTCTGTTAAGTTTATCCTCTAAGAGGCGCTTTATAAATCTCAAATTACAATTATAATTACACTTTTGTCAGATTGCAAATAAAGGCTAATTAGTAATTAGGCTTCTTGAAGTGGAACGTTATCATATCGAACTTCAGATTTCTGCTTCTTTCTGTTCAATGATTTTCAATGATTTTTTGTTCGAAATAACTTTCCTTCCCATCTCTTTCAAGTCGATTTTGCCAAATGAACTTCGTTTCCATGGCACGAAACAATAGCTCCAAAGAGACGTCAATTATGCTGCGATGACGTCATCGAAACAACAATCGCAAACTTATGCCTTTTCATATTATATGCGTAATCGCTATTTACGGTTAATTCGCGAAGATCTAAGTAAGCAAGTAAGTAATTTACTGGACCTCACACGCGTACTCGTGATTATTCCAAATGAGAAGTATTGCTGGGCATAATTTGCCTCGTAAAATAATGATTGCGGCCTACAGCGATACAGATTAGCTTATGCCTACAACTATTTGTTTGTCTATTGAACTGTTGGGCTTTATGTCTGCCTGCAACAGGCTTACTTCCTGACCCCTATACTAGGGGCTTTGGCCCTGGACCTCAATTGGGGCTTCATATCCAAACCCTCCCATTATAGGCCCGCCCGCCCCCCAATGTTTATGACGGATCGACGCCTGTGGGTGATATATATATATATATGAATATTCATATATACAGTCGTATTTACATATATACTCCAGAATATGACTTTATATATATACATGTGGTCGTATTCTGGAGTGTTATTGATTGATTTGGCCAAGATAAAAGAAGTAGCGAATATCGCCATTTGGTTCAGTTGTTTCATATTCGATGTAATGTAACGGAAGTTTTGTAGCGCCTTTTTAAGTTTGTGCAAAAGCCTGGAGAATACAAACGGACAGCGTGCTGAAAAGATGATCCTTATAGCGTGAGTCTACGTGGACAGAGGACCGTAGGCGACTATATACCTTCTTTCAATAACTTGGAGGCGAGCGGTCCTAGTGATCAGCGGCTTACTCTTGGAAGGTCTTAGGCCTTTCACAGCACATAGGTTCCACGAATTGAATCGTCCGAAAAATATCGAGACGTAACGAGTTGTGATTTTTCCACATATGCATAGGCCCTATTCGTAAATATATGCAAGGTATTTACAGCAGTTCAGAGTAATACGATTCGCTAACAGCTTCGCGTGGCCCCGTTTACGAGATGCAATAATTAGGCCTACAGTACTTTCGTTTGCTCTCCGGGACCAATCTACGCCTCCGGCCGTTACTTAGCGAATCCCTTCCTTCTTACTTCTACTTCCTTTTAGCTTCTCCCCATCCGCCTGTTATTAATCCATCTTTTGTCCCGTTATCGCACCATCAGCGCCGTCCGATCCACCTGCTCCCTCTACCTCAACCTGTCAATCTTCTATCTTCAGCTGTAGATCAATCTCGCTTCATGCTATTAAGCTGTTAATGATAGCTTGGCCCAACAAATCAATAGCATAGTTCTTACAAGTTTAACAAACTTATATAGCTAAAATAAACTAAACAACACAATCCATATTATGTTAACACTAATATCATCGTCGTCGTTTTGCACAGGTGTTCGTACCAGACAGGAACCACTCTGGTCGGCAATAATTTCATTCTTAGCTGGATGTCTTCCGTAGCAATGTTGCAATAACCCACAAAGCAGAATTCAGTAGTCGGATCTAACCTAGTGTAGTATAGTGTGCCCTATAGTTAATCCAATCTAGGCTTCGATTGTGGCTTTTCTCTCTTTCCTGTTAGTCTTTCAAAGCTTTCTGTAGAAGAATATACAGCAGCAACTTTCGCCTTTCAAGTTTCAAGCTAAGTGGCTATCTTCCTGCAGTAGAAGCACCTTCTGTCCTTCTGTGTAATGGAACGTTGACCATCCGTCACACTGGCCTTGTTAGCTATACATTGGTTAACGCGTACGTCAAGACGCCTCTAAGCGTGAGGATGCCGGTTTGCATATCGATCGTGGCTTATTTCAGAGTTTTGAATCTCGGGCTAGCACGATCCGTTCACGGGGACCTTAAATGGCGTGGCGCCCATTCAAACGGGCAGCTGTGGTGAAAAATAAACAGGGTCGAGCCCATAAGTCGCTATAGAAAAAAGTTATATTTACTTTCACCACTTCGAGAAGTGACACATTGTTTTTGTTTCCACAAATGCGAAGTACTCCACGATGACAGCATTTCTTGGAAGTGTCAGATTTTTGCCCATCTGATTCTTCGTTCAGTCCTTCCCTTATCAATAGCTTCTCATTGTAGGCATCGAAAAACTGTTCGACCAACTGCCCATTTCAAAAAATGTTTTCCATGTGCACACTGCTTCAGAAAGATGGATTAATCTTACGGACAGATACTGCTCCTTAATAGCAAGCATTAGTGCGTTTGTGAGGTTCTGAAAACCCGCTATAAAAATAGCCAGATGCATACAAACAAACATCTTCAATCCATCGTAAGTGTGAGCAAGTTGAGATAAGTCGATCAAACGTTGAAGGTAACTGTCCAACCTTGTGAGGACTGTGACGTATGTATCTACACACGCACGTATGCATGCATGTAAGTATGTACCAAAGCATTTAGTATAGCGCTTTTTCTTACCTATCAAAAGAGCTGCACACGAGTGACTAACTGATGTATTATGGTGGATACGCATTGCGAGCTGTGGCCACAACAGCGTGTCCTGTTACCAGACATCAAAAAAGAGTGAAAACAAACGCTGGTTGTAGAAACAGTTTGAAACGAAATTCAGTATAAAGAAGACTCGTATAAGTGAATTTTGTGACTGAATGCGTCGGTGTTTACAACAAGACGGATTTCTTCGTCGTACATAGCCATGGCTTTTAGAATTTGTAGCCTTAGGCCTAAACGCCGAACAAGTCAACTCGATCTTCACTATTTACGGCCGGCTGTTCGAGTTTAGTGTGCGAAAAGAAGAAGAACATTTGGTGAAGTGGATATTTACGCCAAGTTCCTGGAAAATTTGGGATCAATCCAGGACACGGGGCACAAAGGCCGATTCCGGGTCTGTTCAGGCGAATCCTGGACGGTTAGCAGCCCTATTTACATAGCGACCGCATGGCCTCCACCCCACTCATCTTGCAACAGCTTATCGGGTGAGATCGTTCTCCGCCCCTTCTGCCTCCAGTATAAACATGTAGGCATAGGATAGTAGCCTACAAAGCCGCGCATGCTGTTAAAACAAGAAGCAAAACAACATATCTTTGATGGATGTGGTGTTAAACCTCGAAAGTGGCATTGCTTGCGAAAAACATGTTGTTTGCATCGAAATTGCGTATTATTGCAAAACTGCGTATATTTATTACACATGGAAGGCATCCTTTGGATCCTTTTCAGCGCTCACTTGATTTTTAAAAACTTGTAAAAACCTAGACAATCGCTAACTATTATTAAGTCTCGTCTGGTCTCCTCGCCTGGTATACGGCAGATAAAATGTAATTTGCAGAATTTGCTCAAAATACTAAATGTAAATGTACACGGCTGTCTATAGCGACCGTATGGCTCGACCCTGCTCATTTTCAATGAATTTATCGGGCGAGATCCTTCACCTTCGCTGCCCGTTTGAATGAGCGGCACGCCATTTAAGGTCCCCTTGTACAGACCGGGCTAGCTCGGGATTCAACTCTCTTAAAACGCTAGTATGTTCACAGTTCACCATGTTCAGATTTATTTCTTAAGTCGTAATGGGATTGCGAGCATTTGGCAGCCCTGCTCGCAGGCTGCATGTTGCCCATAAGGCAAAGTTTCAGTGCCACCCTTAAAGCACTAAATAGGCCTATTCACTCTAAAATAACAATAGGCCTACTAAGGCATTCCGTGGTTCTCACTTTGTCGCGGAGTTTTAAAACTCAAATTTTCTAATCTTGTTAGTCGTAAAGTCTATCATTTGCATATATGACGCACCCCAAGAATACCTCCCCAATTTTACAGCCGACTTAATTAACTTTTCAATTATGTCATTGCTAGAGACAAGACACCACCCCGCCTAACTCCACAGGCCAGGGTTATCCAAGGAGGTATAAATAGAGGAATAGGTGTCCGTAGGTTATCATGTCTGAGAGCACATTGTCCCATCACAAAAAGCTGCATTCAGACTGCAGCCAACCGGATTAAAAGAGTAGTTAAGAGTTCACGAGGAACATTTCTGTCCATTAGCTCAATATACAAGGCATAATGATTCACTTTGTCAAAAGCTTTAGACATGTCCAATTCACATAAGTTTACAGTAGATCCTCGAAAAGTATAGTAATCGACTACTGCTCTGGCTGCAAGGAGTGCAAGTGAACAACCCAACCCCTTTTTGAATCCAACTACAAGTTGGATTTGACTAAACAGGCACCATAATGCGCAAGCACACACATTTAAAAGTTTAGATAAATTTGAACTTAATGTGTTGCCTCGATAGTTATCACTTTTCCTATTATCTAAGGTTATGTTGTTTTTCCGAAGGTATGAAGATGCCTAAACCAAAACTGGTTGGAACTCGGCCATACACAAGCATTTGGTTGAATAAAAGTGACAGTAAAACAAATAGTCTCGGATGAGTATGAACTATATATTCTGTTTCTATGCGATCCAGACCAGGAGCTTTACCTAGTTTCATTTTACGAATACATTAGAAATAGGTTACGTACAGCGGTAAATTATAGGCATAGATACAAAACCTTTCTACTATTTATAAGTGTCTATAATAGAGATGCAGTCATTTATAGATATAGGTCTACAAGAGATACGGAGAGTGATACAAATAGAGTGGCACTGATTTATAAAAATACTGTAGGCCCACATAGTTAAGTACAAAATACATGACTTTACTTTGCTACTATCGCATTCTAGTGAGCTCTGCCTCAGAATGAATACATGGGATGTATATTGCGAGCTAATAATGGGGGGGGAGAGAGAGAGAGAGAGAGAGAGAGAGAGAGAGAGAGAGAGAGAGAGAGAGAGAGAGAGAGAGAGAGAGAGAGAACAGGGGTATTCATATCCTACGTTCAACTGCGCATTTTCCTTAATTATCCTGGCTTTGTTCCGTCATAGATTGTAAAACTTTTTAAATGTGGTTTTGTTATTAAACCGATAAATCCAATAATCCAACAGCCTAAAACTTTCCTATAAATATCTATTAGTAGCTTCATCACTTTTACAATGGGAATGCAGTTTAAGGCTCGTAGATTTTACATGTTAGACACACGAAACTCGGCCACCGCGCAAGTCCAACTCCTTTCTCATTTATCGCCTCACATCTTACGGCTTTCTTAGTAGGCCTCGACTGCTACAGTGTAAAAGGTCAAACTGCATTTCAATCACTACTGCGTAATGAACTACCATAACGTCTTTAATGAAGCGCTAGAAAACAGTACACAACGGCGCCGAAAAGCGTTACAAACTACATATTTACGTAAAGAATCGACATTAAATGACGTAAATAAAATCTTGATCTCGCCGCACACGTCTTCGTCCTTCACGTGTCAGATAAAATTCTGTGAGCTTTGTTATAAAAAAACCAAAAGTATTGTTTTTTTGATGTAGAATTCTGAATTGAGGAAATACTCTTGGGGTGCGTCATGTATGCAGATGACCTGCTTTTATTATTATCATCATTCTGTAATTTTCTATCTAAAGTTGACACCTGGATGTAGAGCAGACTGGCTAAAATCAGCTGAAAGGATTATAAAACAAATGAGGTGGTGTTGCACTTGGTACAAGAGGAAAGGATACTGGTCAATACAATACGGCGGAGACAAATTAGCTGGACTGAACACATACTGCGTGGAAATTCTCTCCTGAGGACAGTGGTTGAAGGAAGAATTGAAGGAAATAAGGTCCAGGAAGACCGAGAAATACATGTATGCTGTTGGAATGGATGATGGATAAAGAAAGAAGACGGGGCTACAAAGAAATTAAGGAAAGGGCACAGAACAGAGAAGAGTGGCGTCGTTGGATTCTTGGACCTTCCTAAGGGCAGAACACTGAAAAAGAAGAAGTTGATATTTGTTCTGTTGAACTATAAAGTTTGAATATGAAACAAAATGTAGGTAGGCCCTAGATCTCGTTATAAGGATTGGATCATTGTTTCGTAATGTGCCTATTACTATTCTTACGCACATTACGAAACAATGATCCAATTCTTATAACGAGATCTACCTACATTTTGTTAATGAAGCAGAAATCAGTAATGTTGATAAGTTCAAATAATTGGCTGCTTTCTGGTTGCAGCCGAGTTATGGAAAACCAGTCATGGAAAGTGAATTTGCATGAAATGAGAGTGAAGTTTTATAAATAATTTAATTCTTTGTATAGCAAATGCTACAAATTAAGTGAATTTGTTTTGCTACATCTAGCTAGTGCCTATTATGAACCAGTCCTCCTGTATGGAATGGAAGCTATTAGCCTTTAACTACAGAGAGCTGAACTTATTGGAGTACACTTACAGCACTGCTATAATGTAAAATATTTAAAATCAGTCGTTACGATATTTTGTTCTTTGTCTGTGCGTCATTAAATAATGATGTCTCTATGCGTGTATCTTCTTCGTCAAGAGGAGTTAGAAGTGTTAGGAGAGGGAGAAAGCGTTGAGGGTGTTATTGTTTTGTGTTGAAATAGTCGTTTAAAGCGGAATGGCAACTTTCGTCAACTCATGATTTTGTCATGGATGAAGATGTAGAAACCAGAGAACGCATCTTTCATAATCTCGTCAGGGAATACGTTGTGCGTTATCCATTTGAAATCTTTTTCCGCTTTACAAGATAGTTGGCCTTGGCACGTATTATGTTTTATGGCCCAAACCGTAGCTTACAATGCATGCAATTTTCAGGATTTTCTTGCGATTAGTTCTTTGTTCTTAACGTCTTCGAATTGCAGTGGCTCTTGGAAAAAAGGAAGAGAATTTGTTACACTGAAGCTTGAAATCTGCGCATGCAGTTTATTGCGTATAATAGCGTAATGCACATAATTTATTGATTGGATACAAAAGAAATCATATAAGAGTACATAACTAAAATCTAATTTATGCGACGTAGTAAAGACCCAGGGCCATATACCGTTTATAATTTTACGAAATTGGCAGCAATTTATAGTTTTCCACTGTCCATTTATCCATCTGTTTCAAATTAGGACTTACAGTTTATAAAACATCGAACTACGGCCAACCATGTTACTTAAAATCTATCCTTATTCCCCAGAATTACCATTATTCTGCAAGGTCATCTGATTGTCTTTCTCTGGTCATACCTTGGGCTAGAACTGTTCTGGGTAAGTGAGCATTTTCGGTTGATGGACCAAAATTCTGGAATTCCCTCCCTGTGTCTGTTCATTCTGCTCAGTCTCTTCTGTCATTTCGTTCTCAACTTAAAACTTACCTGTTTCAAATTGCTTATCCACCATAGGCTGCCTCTCTGTCGTGCGGATTGACCTGGATATCGACCTGATTGTGACTTGGTTTTGGTGTGCAATCGGTTGATGCCTTGTGCATTAGACACCGGCACATTAGAAGTTGCTAATTATTATTATTAGGATAACCGTTCATTGTCGTTCATTTCCATTCCTTGATATATGCACGTTTGTTCTTGTGTGTATCACTGCATTTCATTTTAAATGATACACTGGTTGTATTTTACCAAACATTTTGAGATCTATACTCCTGAATAGTAATACATGGTTGTTTAGGCTTTATTCCATGGATTTGATTCATCTGTGTATCACTGCATTTAAAACTTTTTGGCCTCTCTACTCTTGAAACATTTTGATTGTCAGTTTGTTGCTAAACTCAAAGGCCAACATGAAAAAGTTGGTTAATGTACCTATATTTCAGCAGGAATGTTAACCAATTCTTTTGATGTTACAGCCCATTAACCAAACATTTTACAACTTCATCAGGAATGTGTTTATTTTAAACAAACCACTACCATTCCTTATTTTACATATTTTAGGTAAATTGATTTATAGTGAAATTGCTAATTTAGTATGCAGTTAATATTATTAATAGCCCTGAGGCTGGATACAACTGTGATCTATCAGCAGAAAAACTTTGCTTGCGACTTGTTTTAACAAAAAATGATTTTATGGGCATGAGCAGCAACAAGCTTTTCTAGAAATTGTTCTTATGCCTTGTAGCACTGGTAACAGTTCATGATGAAATAATGCAGTTTGGTATTGTGCTGTTTCCAGATAGGACTTTTACTGTTCATATTGCTGTACATAGTGTCGTATGCCATAATATCGGCTTATAGAAGACAACCAGATCGGGATGAATACTATGCAGGTAAGTGGTGTTATGTTTATAGTAATTACTGATAATTATCGCTATGGTAAATTCTTTAGCAAGTCCTATGGACTGTTGATAGTACTACAGTGCTTTCAGAAATGTGACTACCGTTCTTCTGGGATTTTTAGCATTTGTGTGCTCTGTAGACTGTTGCTGTAACATTGCGGTGTGGCATATTCTTTTTGTCTTGTAATCAACCACTGATAATGTGTGAAAGTTAAACATAAGATACTGCTGCTGTGATACGCATAAACCGGTTAAAAATAATCTGTAAAATATGCTGTTTGTAAAATAATTTAATATTCGGCCATTTTTAATGTGGAAAACTTAAACGTGACGTGCTGTTAAATTCATTAGAGTTTAGAAAATAAATGCATCAGTGTATTAAGATCTTAACTTATCCATAGTCAAATCAACTCCCTAAAATAGAGCCATTGCAGGCAGCATGCAAACATTATTTATTCATTTGTTTTTAGTTGGGAACATGGAATAATGGTTTGTGTTACATTTTGAATGTCTCAATAACGTTGTGGAAATGTTAGTAAGCAACTGGGTTAGGTTATGAATATTTTTCTAACATTATTAGAATGTTTGCAAAAAATTTTTAGTTCATGGTTTGGATAACTTGTTTGCACATAGATCAACTGCGTGTTGTACCAAGTGAACATGTTAACAAATAAATACAAGCCTTGTTAGCGCAAAGACCTTTTATTTCACAACCAACTTAACCAACGTTTTGGTAAAATTTTGTAATTGTTTACTGCAAGCATTAGATCAGTGTATTTTCAAACGATCATCCATGATACACTAACATTTGTGTGTTTCCTTTGATATGCTTCAAAAAGAATAATTGCATTGTGCTAGAAATAACTAGGCATGGCCGAGCCATGTCGTTCTTAGTGAATTAAAAATTTAGTTATCAGTTTTTTAATTCTTAAGTTAAGACTTGTGTGACTCCTATTGGTATTTCTGTCTGGATGTAATTTTGTATAAAATTTTTGCCTGTAAGTTGTAAAATATACTTCTGAGCACGATTTTGGATATGTATCTATTCTGTATTCTGGGTTTCATTTAGCACATTAACTTAACTTGAAATCTCAAAGTCTGATCAGATATGTGATTCAAAATGCCTCTGAATGCCAGAATGGAATAAATATTTGTTAAAAGCTGCATTGTTTTTACTACACCCTCAAAAAATATTCTCCAGTAAGAGCTTATATGCTAATGTGGCCAGAACTATGATAGACATACACTGTACTGTCTGGTAATTATACATGGACTACATTTTTGGCTACTGTAAAAGTCCATTTTTAGCACACTTTGTTGTTGCATATAACTCATGTAGTTTGGAACTGTCATTTCCTCATGTTTGAATAGTTTAGTGTCACTTAGTTGATGACAACATTAATGCCTTTGTTGCCACATATTTCTTGTAAGTGTTTGGTTAATGACAGTTACTATTAGTATGATTTACAATACTGTCAGTATGACTTTAGGGAGGAAACATGCTAAATTGATTGCAATTTACTGTTTCAGCTGACGCAGAGGATGCCACTGTGTACCGCGTGTCGTAAGTATTAAGCCAATCCTTGAACAGTGAAAAATTTACTTGTTTGGTTTCAGCTTTAGTCCATTTTATTTTGTGATTCAGTGTCCATTACAGTAGAATTTAGAATCTGGTTTTCATGGCAAGAAATTGTTACATTTCTATTGCTTGTTTTAATACTAACTGTAATCACAAATTTACAGTAAAAGTCAGGTAATGTGCAGATGGTTGGAGTCAGGCCGTTAGAACTGCAAGCTAATGCAACTTGTGATACTGAAATACACTGAAAACTATCGGAATCTGCATATTGCATGTTCCTACATAGGTCTGTTTTTTTATTATGTGCATTAACCGAATTAGGAAGTTAGTAGAACTTGCGTTACCAGATTTTTACTTCAAGAGAAACTCCTCAGAGGCGCTTCTCACCTGACTCACCTGACTACATAGAACCGTGGTCAAAAAAATGGTCTTCAAACGCTTACGGAAAGGATGCAAATAAAGGCCAAGGAGCTTATGTTGCAGGTTGCTAGGCTACTTATTCTGAAAGATGGCTTATCACAGCAAAGCTTCTGCATTGGACTATGGAAGTTTGACCGATGGGATAACTAGGTCACCTTGCGGTGCAGAACGAAAGATCTGCAACCAGGAATGGATGAGACTGAAAGCATAGCTACTTGAGATTAACATGGAGTACAGCCTGCTAGGCAATTTCACTTAAACACTGAGATCTTAAACTCGGTGTCTTTTTGCACATTGATTTGGTTGTGGTTTTGTTATTTTTGCGTTGCCTCACTTTGCCTAAGTGTAACTAGACATTGCATTTTTCCCTTAGTTACTTTACTTGCACTTACTTTACTTGGTATTGTAAAGCATAGAAGTAGCTTACTATCTACGATGTTATAAGAGTTGTCTATAAAACATTTCACTACATTTCCTATGGTTTTGTTACTTGTAATTGCAGCATATATAATTTTTTACATTTATTGGGTGTTTTCTTGTTTTGTTGGATTCAGTTATATGATAAATTGTATTCGATTAAATTCAGTTATGTAATAAATTGTCGTGTAATTTGTATTTGTTGTGACTTTGTGTTGGTGCAGGCTGTGGCTGTGTACGTTCACCTTGGCTGTGTCAGGGGGAGCAGTTTTGCTTCTGCCGATATCAATCGTAGGCAACGAGGCTCTGCTTATGTTTCCCAACAGCTACTATCTCCAGTGGATGAATACTTCGCTCATTCATGGTTAGACAGCCAGATATTAATACCACTAGAACAAATAACCATTTGTTCATAGTTAACTAAAGATGGTCAAATAAAAGTCAAGTTATGTCTTAAGGAGAATAATTATGATTACTAATTCCTTGTTAGATTAGATTTTCAGTTTTCACTATAGATTACTTATTAGAGTAATATTATTGGATATTGCTCGTTAATGGAAAAGTAGATAAATGTCAGTATAAATATGTGAGAATAATTTTATTAGCTACTGCTGCATGACAAGTTTAAATAATAAGTCAGACATGAATATGAACTATGTGTAATCAGGGTTGGTTAATTAGGTGGTTGTTTTCTGGGGAATTTTGGTTGGCTGGCTGGTTGAGTGTGTAATTTTGAACTTCTGAGTTGTTTTTCAGATAAATTTGACTAAGTAATTGGTCAGCGTATGGGTTGGTGATTTTTGTTTGCTGCTGTATGTTTTGTAGGCTTATGGAATTCCATTTTTCTGTTCTCCAACTTGTCGCTCTTTGTCCTCATGCCATTCGCATATCTATTCACAGAATCTGAGGGACTTCCAGGTTCACGAAAGGTAATTGCCACGTTATTTTATGAATTACTTGCTTGTTAAACATTTAATTGTTACTTTTTTATTGTTGATACTTTTTATTATATGATAGAGTTTAAGGAAACTGGTTACTGGACTTTAGCTTGGCTTTTTGATTTTAATAAGTGATGATGTAAATTTAGAAACTCGTTAGAATTACATTTATGTTTGGGCAAGCTTAGAATTTTGTGTACTGAAATATAATTTTTTAAAAATTAGATATTAATGCTGACTTTTTTGTTAGGGCATCATGTCGAGAGTGTACGAGACGGCTCTGGTGTTGTTCCTCTTCAGCATCCTGATATGCGGATTGGCCTGGGTCTTGTCGGCAATGCTGGATGAGGATAAAGCTAGTCGAAAAGCGCTTTTCGGTAGGTAGAACATGAAGCAACATTGTGACTTTTTGCTCACATCATCTGTCTGATGTTCAATTTGAGTCCCACAGTTGCCTCTTGCAGCATTTCCTGCACCTAGAAGGTTGTTCTGTTTACCTGTGACTACTACATACTGAGTATGTAACATGATGAGGTACTGCACAAATTGAGCAAGTGTATTGCATGAGTTTACAGTTGTTGCATAAGATTATTATAATTGATCAAAAGGTGTTGCTTTCAGAGCAGTTTGAAACAGAAGTGTTGTTTCAGACAATATGTAAAATCTCAGTAGTTTACAGTAGAGAAATTTTGCACAATTGTGCCATGGATGCTGTTTTTCATGCACAAACCTTTTACTACTCAGTCAGCTTCTAAAGTCCCTTGCATGGCGTAATTCATGTAGTTCACTGTTGAACCGTGCAACCATTAAGAAAAAGTTACTCAACTGGTATATTGTTGTCATGAAATTTGAAATCGTGCTTTTGAGAACCGTTGTTGACATAGGCATGTAATCTTTCACTTCAACTTGTCACTGACTGACTGATTCGACAGCCATTTTCTTGGTCCAGATGGGTTAGGAAGTACTTCTGTGCTTCACCCTTTCCTGCTTTCCATTGTTTTGGCTCAGATTCAAGACTTGAATATAAGTCATTATGCTTTCTGAATACATCCAGTACTTGTTATTACTTAAATAAATTCTGAATTTTGTTGGTTTAATCTAGATGGTCATTTTAAAAATCAGTTGAATTTTTTATTTAGAATGCAAGAAACATTTGCTATGGTGGTTAATTCCTGCAAAAATAGCTAATGAGCTGGCTATGCAGTCTCAGTCTACTTTAACTGAGCTCCTTGTTCGTTCTGCTCAGTCGCTCATGTCATTTCATTCGCAACACAAGACTAACCTTTTCCAAACTGCATATCCATCATAGGCTGCCTCCTGTGTTAGTAGACTAATCTTCTGAATATTTACCTGATTACGGATTGGATCTGGTGTGCCTTTGGTTGATGCCTTGTGCATTAAACACCAATAGAAGTTAATTGGTCTAATTAACAATAATAGTGCCGATTATTTAGCATATATAGTTCACATGTTGCTAGATTCTGTAGAAGCTGATGTTCTGTACTATGTTGGAGAGGCTACATAAATGTTACTGTTACATTACATTACTTTCTTTTTTTTCAGATATCTGGAACTTTTATCTTCCTTACTTGTATTCATGCATATCGCTTCTTGGTGTCGTCATGTTGTTGAGTAAGTTGGCTGGCTAATAATTTTTTTATTTTATATTAGTGGTACCAAAATAAAGATTGAATGACAGAATGAAGATTTACATTTTTATTAGAAACAAAAGAGTTCATAAGTACAGGGCAAAAATGAGAGCAGTTGAACCAGTGGGTTATTTTGAATTCTTGAGAAGCTCATAAAATGTTATGTATAAATATGTGCTCACCTTGAACGTATCGTAAAAAGTGCTGTAAAAATGTCTAGATATATATGTGTCAAAAGCGTTGTGAAAGGTGTCGCAAATATGTCTGGTCATACATTCATACATGTCTTACATTCGGTTTAGCTGAAAGTGGTATTAAAGTTCATTAAGAATGAGTTAAAGTGTAAGCAAATAATTCTGTACAACTAGAAAAGTCACCATTGGGATGTTGTAGGCTGAAGTAATCATTTACAGCATGCAGTTACGCTTAATAACTGGCTTCCCTTTACAGATGGTAGAAAATGCATTGTGCAAATATCTCTTAGGTCAACAGGTGTAAGCAGGTGGGCTTTCATCAGTAGCTCAATGGTTGGAAGTGATGTTTTGAAAATAATTGCCTTCTGTGAATGAATGGCCAGTCTTTCAGTTTGAATTTTTGCAACTGATTCCAGGTCATTTATGGTTATGTTCGGTTAAATTTAATTGTTTATCTCTTGTAGTTTGTACACCTGTTGGATTTGCAAGGCTGTTTACTGTGATGGGTGAATTAGTCATTAAGCCAAAGGTAAGATTTTTATTAGCCAGTAACACTGCTGATTGCTGTTGTTGGCTGAGATCCTTGGATATTCTTTTTTACTTTCTGCATCTGATTTAAGATGCTTCAGTAGGTATGTGCAGCAGAAAACTCTTCCAGGAGGAAAGTCCAAGACTTGAGAAGGCAAGATGGGCTGATGTTAAGATGCTGTATATGTACGAGTGTATGCTAGGCACTAAACATTGAGGAAGTATGTATTGTGACTGTAATTGTAATTAGAAATTTATATAGTACTGTTTCAAGAGAACTTAATGAGCGGTGCTCTCTGCGCTAGCCTAAACGAAGTTAAATGTCATTAAGAACAGAAAGTTCATCATTTAGCAAGGAATGCTTGGATAACTAGAAAAGTTGCCAGTTGCTGGTTCCCACACACATGCAATGGGTTTCCATTCATGACTGAAAGTTGACACCATTTTCAGAGTTCAGGGCCATATTTTCATAAAGGATGAAGACGAAAGGTGGTGTTGTCCATTGTACATGTTTGCCTCGCTGTCCAGCAGGCCCTCATAGCTGGCTGATGACACAGCATCCGGACATCTCTTGAGCTAGCAGGTCTGCAAAGGACTGGTCTTTGGTTGCATATTCTCTCCATAGTTGATGGTCAGTGCTGTTCCAAAGATTCTTTGTTCCCCTTTTGTCATTGAATCCAAGATTTTCATGGTTGATGATGGCTCAATTGTAGGCTCAGCTGCTCAGTTGGGAACCTGTAACCCATTTAGTGGTAAACGGGTCGAAATAGCGATGAGATGTTGATCGCGTGGGATAAAAATAACTTCCATAACTGTGCTGAAATGTAGAAAAAAACCACTGAAATGGAAGGTGTGGAACACCCTGGAGTGTGAAGTTGGAGAAAGACTGATGCCAGGGCTTGACCGTAACCAAGATTTCAAGGTTGCGGCTAGTGATGGCATCTGTGACGGAAGTTGACTTGTTTCTGACACTCCTAACATTCCATGTCCAAATTGCAGCCCCAATATTGACTTACTGCTGATCTCTGCGGGGCTGGTTTGGCTGGGCAACTCCCTGAGACAATAGCTGCTAGATGCACCCTGACAACAGAGCTTGTCTTACTACTGTACATCAGTGTGGGATGTGTTGACATGACATTTCCTGCACCAAAAAGTGGTCACCAGTTGTCCTTAAGTTACCAAAATTTTCGAAGCAGAACAAATTTGCCCCGAATTTCAAGCGTTTGTCTTTAATCACTAAAGTTTATCCATGGACCGTTTTCAGGAAAGATCTTAAATTTTTCTGAGAAATAGTGAAACTTCTTATAAATATGCAAATCAATGGCCATGCTTGTGTGAAACTGTGTTTGCGTGCTAATGGTACACCACAGAAGTGTGTCTTAAGGATTTCAACAAGATCCTTACCTAGTCACTGTCTGGGACTTGTGTACTTCATATTACATGATGAAAGCTCAAGTCAGCCTCTGTCTTGCCAAAGTTTGGAGATGATTAAAGTGCCTTAATGCAGGTAACTTGTTCAGGTGCTTGTGTTCACGTGTATGTGAAAATCATTTGGTGTTGTTTCAGTTTCTGCAAAATGTAGAGCATGAGCTGGATGTCTTGCGGCTCGAGGAAGCCGATCTTTTGCGGAGACTTGAAAGTGTGCATCACGGGGATGGAGCGAGCCAGAAGTTGGCTAATGGTCATGGAAATAACTCAGCAAGTGACAACGAGGTTCTCAAAGTTCGCCTTGATGACATCAGCAGAACGAAAAAGGAATTAGGTTAGTTAAGTCAGCAGAAGAATGAGGTCAATGTTTAACTAAACGAGTTAGGTCAATCAGTGAATTGAACAAGGCATTAAGTCAAAAGTAAAAAACGAATTAGATCAGTAGAATCTAAGTTTTTATCAGTAAGTGACCTCAAAACATAATTAGGTTCATTTTGGTAATATATGTAAAGGGATTTGGATTGTGCTATTTTTTCAAATAGCTTGTAATTTAATTTATTGTTTGCGCCACTTCTCATTGGTGCTTTCACAAAACCACTGACAGCAGCACAGTGGTTCTCACTCACAATTGGAAAAGCTATGGAGCGCTTGATATAGATTACTGGGTAACAAATTCCTGAATTTTGCCTGACTACAGCAAAGCTTCTGTGATGCATTGTGGGATTTCAAACCGGTGAACAAACAGTTTTGTTTGCTGGTTGCGACATGGGTCATTTGCAAGTGGAATTAGTGGATTTGCTGTATTTTGATAATTTCAGCTTTCAGCTTAATTTGTGTAAAATGATTGAAGATTTAATAGGTAAATGTTATCTTGTTATGATTTAATTTCAGAAAAGAGACAAAAAGTTTCACCACTTAGAAGAATCCTTGGCTATCCCATTATGATGCTGTTTTTGCTTTTCTTAACTGTAAGTAAATGTTCTCTTGTTAACCCCTTGCATGTCACAGGTGCAAAATTGTGACATCAGTAAGCTTTCCTTGAACTCCAGTTAGATTCTAATGATTTTAAAATCCTTAAGAATAAAGCATTCTTTAATAAGCAGCAGTGCTCAAATAACTAGAAGAGTTGCCAGTGGCAGGTCCCCACACACGTGAAGAGCCCAACTGACAGTGTTCCATTCAGAGTAACATTTGACAACACGTACAAAGTTCCTGGACCGACTTGTGTTGAAAATGGTGAATAACAGCAGACAGCGATATCCGTGGTACACAATAACATCACCATCCAGCAGGCCCTCATAGGTGGTAGAAGAGTGAGCATCTGGAAATCTGGGCAGACAGGCATTTGCCGCTGGTTGCTTGACATGTCTGTGGATGGTCGATGCCATCCTGCAGACTGTCTCCGCCCTTGATTCACCGCATCCAAGATTTCCGTGTCACAGATGGAGTAAATAGGTCTGTATGTTTGATGTTCGTCTATGTGTCTAATAGCCTAGTCACCCCTCTAAATTGTACCGGTCCAGCGTCAACGAGGCTTCATTGACACATGACTGAATAACATAGAAAAACAGAGTATCGTATGCAGAATCAAAATAAAAAATCCAAAATGCTGACTTGATAACAGTTGCGGTCTGAACATTTAAGAATTTATTGAGCAAAATCCATGTTTTGACGAACAATTTGCCGAAATGGCGGAGTTGGTGAATTTTTTTGAATTTGTATTTTGCAATATTATGTTTTTGCTGCTTTTCTTTTTTTGCAACTTTTATACTGTTATTTCTGGAATTTTTTGTGTCTCTATTTGTATTGTGAAGTACATGTTTCAGTACGTACGATAAAGTTTTATTTTATGATTTTTATTAGGAATGTAGTGTTTCATTTCCACGGTTTAAGTGACGTTGATTCTTTGGAGTTAGGCTATGGAGACTTGTTTACGAATTTCAAATGCTTTTCTTGTGTTTTAGTCCCTGTCAGTTCTGATGGTTGCGCAAAATATGGTTGAACTACTAATTGGCTTGAAAGCACTTCCCGTTGGCACAAAGGTATTGCACTTTGAATTCATTCTTCAAGTGCCTCGTCAAACAGCAATGTTATATTTGTATTAATAAATGTAGTGCTACAATTGGTATCTTTCATGCAAAGCAGTTCTGCATTTTAGCTTGATTAAGGTCCTGGGCTACAAAGTGAACTCAGGTATATTTAAAATTGAACTAAATTACTAGTTCATGGATGATTGGATAAGCATGACTTGCATTTTTAATTTTGTAAATTTCTGATTGTAACTGAATTTTTTAAATGAAAGGTGTGGAGGCAAGCATAGTGCAACTGGGGTTGTGTATTATATATAAGTGGGTCATGTGTTAACGTAGCAGTTAGTTTGTTAAACATTTAAACTGTTATATTTTGTAGGAGATGGTTCTTGGTATTTCGTCGCTGTCTGCTTTGGGACCAATAGGAGCTGCCATAGAGATTACCATCATAATGTATCCATTTCGTTTTGCATTCTGTTACTTTGTAAACCTGATTTCTGTTGTTATTCTCATGTTTCAAATAGGGTTTCTAATGGCAGAGGTGTTAGCACTGGATAAATGGGTGAAATGATCTTTGCTACACAGCCCGCATGATCATTTTAGCAAACCGACTGTCCAAAATACACAGTATCGTAGATTGCCAATTCACCTCTGTTTTCCTCTGTTTATTCCCAAACAGTTGAATACCAATAGGCTATTGAGAGTTTTCATGTTTGAGTTTCCCTGATATGTACAATTGCATTGTATTAAATTAAAGAATTGCAGGTATGCAGCTAAGTAATGCATTACTTACTTACTTATTTATGTACAGCTGGTTTTGAAAGAATAATTGGGAAAAAACTGCAATCCACAAGGCCAGAAAATTTGAATGTTGCACTGGTTTCTGGCACTTCACAGTGTAACAATCAAATCATATTACTAAAGATGAGATGGATGATATGCTAATTCATTAAGGATTGTAAAAGCTTTATATGTCTGTTAAAATTATATCAAGTTGCATGCGTTGTGTGGTAAGACGTTTACCTTAATCCGTTTGGCAGATATCTGATGTTGACGTCAGTTGTTGGCTTCTACAGCCTGCCATTGCTGAACAGGCTTCAACCGAGATACTCGGACACTCCAATGACAAAAGTCATTGGGAATTGTGTTGTGATTGTTGTTCTGAGCTCAGCTCTGCCAGTCTTATCTCGAACTCTGGGTTAGTGAGACTGATATCTTTAGTAATTTGTTTAACCTGAAACGTCTACAGCCACCGTGCACTAAGCATCAGTCGATGGTCACTTTGAATTAAAACCGCTTTCTGTAATCATAATTCTTTGGACAAAACCTCATCAGATCCAGGAGTCCTAAATAATACATGCAACAGTGAATACGAAATCCAGATGAGACTAGTCCAGACCTGAAGAAGAATTGCTGGCAGAGTTTGCAGAAACAGGCAGTGAGTTCCAGCACTTGGGTGAATGGGGAGAATGCACATTTAAGCAGGAGCATCATGGTTATAGTTATAGCAAAAGACAAAATATCTTGTGGTTGAGTAGACTGCTTGTTGTTGTGAGGGGTGAGCAAGGTTCTTAAGTTGATTGACTTAAATGCAATAATTTATAAAACAACATTGATTTATTAATTGATACTCAGGAAAACTGATTTGATTTATGAATGCTGATTAATAATTATGGATTTATGAATACTTATTAGGAATACTGTTTTACTCCTTGCTCTAGCAACATGAGCATACTTGTGTCTCATGCATCCTTTCATTTCTAAACAGGTATAACCAATTTCGATTTGCTTGGCAATTTCGGCCGACTGGAGTGGCTTGGAAATTTCTACATAGTTCTCACATACAATCTCGTCTTTGCAGTTGCCACGGCAATCTGCTTGGTAACCAAGTTCACAGCAACTCTTCGCAAGGCACTCGTCGACCATTTTGAGCAGGCTTTTGTTCAGGGACGTCAGAGTCTGTTGCGGAATCGGAGTCTTGCTGGCACGACAATGTTGGTCAAGGATGACTAGAACATCTCAGCTCTTCGTGATAGATGCATCTGGATCAATATTTTTAGCCTCAGTTTCTGCAGTTGTTTGTTTTATAAAGTGTATTTTAAAAAGAAATGAGTAAAATTGCAGTAAATGTTTATGGTGTCACGCATGTAACACTTGATAGTCATCCTTACATTTGCAAATGGTGTGAGGCTTGAACCACACTGTGGTGTAATTGCGGTAAGCTGATTTTGATTACTGCAGCAAATATTTAGATATGTAATTGCGGTAAGCTGTAAGGTTTCATTGCTGATTTTGATTACTGCAGCAAATATATAGATATGTGAAGAGTTTTTATGTAAACCTTTGAGTTTTTTGTTGTTTCATTTGATGGCAGACAATTTGATATGAAAGCATTTAATCAAAATTTAGGTATGCAAAATTTGGTAAACCATTGGAATGAGGTGCTAGAGTTTTGTGGTTTTTGTTGAAGTCTGTTTAAAAATTTGTCTTATTCAAAACTCCTATTGCTGTTTTACAACTGTAATGTTGTGTAACTGAATAATAATGTGTCTTGTTGTGCCATGGTAAAGCTACTGGATATGCTGCTAGTCTGCTAACAGGGTAGAATCTACAGTGAGTTTATGTGAACACAAAATTGGCCCAAGGATGAACCAAATCAGAAAATGGGTAGATGATTGTTCTGAAAGCACAGGTCTGAGCTTGGGGCTTAAAGGATCCAGAATACTGCAAATTTCGTAAAAGAAACTGCTTGAATACCGACTTTCGTTTCGTGTAGTACAACCTAAGTTAAGTAAGTGTTGAAATTGTGATGAAATATTCGAGGCTTGACTGTTAAGTGATTTCAATAGCCATGACTTAAACATTGACTTAATTTGTTAGCATATTTGCCAAATTGCCGAACATAAATCTCGTTAGAAGGTTAAAAACAGGTTGAACAGTTCAACCTTAACTTGGTTAACCTGAAGCTGTGTCTTGAATATTGTGTCCAAGTGGTTGAACTTTTAACTGTGCTCAGCTGTGAAATGCCATGCTTGTGACTGTTTCATGGAACATGGCGTGTTTTAACGAATCTTCAACAAATGTGGCCAGCCCTCTGCTTGACATCAGAGAGAGTCAAAATGAAGAATATGCTCCACCTGCAAGTTCATGTTCCGTGATGGAAATCATGGTCTTGATAAGGAGGACCATCATCAAAACGCAACCTGGACTGAAACCCTTCATGGTTGGCTGCCAAAGAGCCCAAAACAATGTAAAGCCTATTCCAAGTGTGTATTTGAACAATGCAGACTATCTTTCTCAGAAATCTTAGATTTGTTTGTAAAATTTGTGTATCCATGGTGTTTTTAGATCTAGTGGTACAGATGGCTATTGTGAGGACTTGTTGTCTGGTGAGAATTCATGTTGTAAATGTTTGTTAATAGTGTTCCGCTGTGTAGTTATTCGTACCTTAAGACATGCTCAAAAGAATATTCCGATTGGAGATACAGGGGTCCCGTCACTGCAGGTGAATTCAACATGCACAAGCAGATAAATACTAGGGAATATCACATGACGGGAGTACGTACTGGTACACTGGAACCTCCTTATAATACCATCCTTGGGAGCCTTGTCAAGGACTGCCTTCATAATAATAAGACAATTCATATAGTGCCATAACAGAGCTGAGGCCAAAGACAAGACCACTGTACATGGATGCTATCATAAGATTGAAATGACAGTCAAAGGAAATCTTGAACACAAACATCTTGGACCTTGACTTGAAGAGATCAGGTATTGGTGAAACAAGGTTGTGTGTTGTATTGTACCAGTGATTGAGGCATTTTCTAAAGCTGAAGTAAATTTTAGATGAGCGTCTTTGATGGCATTATAACGAAAAGTGGTATAAAGAGGCTTCAGTGTACTTGATACATATGATTAAAAGTTGTCTTTACAGTGTCGTGTATTTTAAGGCACTAAGTTTATGACATTTTGCGTACAGGTGTAAATAAATCGTTGATTTTGTTGTGATTCTTATATCTAGTTTTAAATTTCTGCAGGAGGTTCTGGAATCGATAACATGAGTTGCTATAGACATTTTTGTATGAAACAGTGGCTGCTTGTATTTGGCTGTGTGTTGTATGTAATCTACTGGTAATCTAATCGAATGACTTGTCGTGTAGTTCTCTTTTTTCGCTGTTATGTGAGCTAATGGAATGATGTCATCTTTGTGCTTGTTAAGTGTGTGCAGAGTGGCTTCTTGTGTCTCTTTGTAGTGCATCTAATTTAATCTACTGACTTTATTTGTTATTATTGAATGTATAAAATTTCTAGGCTGTTTCGAATCATAATGTATTCTAGGGTCTTCGTTTAGCTGCAGCTCTTGCAACTTGTCCTTTGAATGATGAGGCTTATTTGAGTTACAGTATTCATTGAATGCTAAGCGGCTGGGGAAAAGAACAAAGTTCCATATAATATGACTGTAGTGTGGTTTGCCAGATTGTCTCATTGTGCTAGACTCCACAGGAGTCACCTTTCATGATCTGGGGCTGCTTAGTGTTGCTTTATGTTAACTTTGGCATTTGTCCCATTGTGAAGCCAGTCCCTTTTCATCACCTCTTGTGACAATTCATTCCTCGAGGATTAAAGAGCCAGCCACCTTGCTACATTCTATTAATGTGTACTGCCATTTAGTTATTTGTCTAATCGTAGTTCTTTCGTGATGTCTAGTCCCTCTTCATCCAAGTGAACCATAATTTTGACAGTTGTAGTCCATTGCGTCAAAGGTGATTAGATGAGTTTTTTGTAAAAAGCCATAGCTGGTCTGTAAAAGTTTTGCATGTATCGGTCAGTTGCAAAAGCCGTGGGTGGTTAGTTGGTTCTATGCTTGTATCACTAAAGAGTTGGTTTTTTTCTAGGAAAGCATTTATCAGTGTTTTGATACCAAGGCAGATTTCAATAATCTATTTCTAGGTTACCTCATTTGCTATAGTTAACATACTGACAGCATGTCCACTGTTGGCAGTTTTATCGCATTTTGCAATTGGTTTTCTTTTAAGGGCCAATAACTAAATTAGTAAATAAATAGAAGGTTGTTATGGCTGCAGTGAGGAGTTTTCTCGCTGGTTTACAGTTTTTGAGAATTTGGTTACTATTGTAATTGTAATTGGAAATTTATGTAGCACCACATTAAGAAAAACGACTCAAAGGTGCTTGACTGTGCTCAATTAAGTATTACTGGTTTTTAGTTCTGCTTTGTGGTTTTCAGAATGGTGTCAGGTAATAATATTAGGATTTTATTAAATTAAATTATAAAGGGACATAATTGATTAATTCTTTGGTCTTCAGAAAATGTGAATGTGCTTTCAATGTTTGTTAATAAACTGGCCACTTTTGACGTGGTTTTTGACAAATTTGTGTTTTCATATTACCTCAGAAATTTCTTATCATCTTGCAAGTTTCAGTAATTGGTTGATTGAGAAAAATGATCCGTTCAGATGTTTGGGTCATGTTGTAATAAATTTCTGGACTCGTCCATGATTGTGAGGTGAGTTAAATAAGAATGTGATGGCTTTGTGTAGTTGTCTATATGTCACGAACACCAGTATAAGCATTAGGTATATGTATGCAATATGCATGTGTATATAATGTATACTGGTATGCAGATTTGATAATACAGGGTTATGTATGATGCTTGCTGTGTCCTTTGTCTATTGTATTAATATGCTGCATAGTCTTTAATAGTGTTCTGCTTTTTAATTTTGTGTAGAAAGTTGCACTTAACATTTTTACACACAAACGCACATACACTTTGTGCACACGGTTGTGCACAGTTTGCACTGTGTATAAATGTGTCTTGTATTCATTGTTAATTGGTTGCTTATATTTCTGGCAGTTGTTAATATTTGTTTCTTACGGTTAAATTTCTGTTTATATGTTTCTCAGGACCTTCGTTTTTCTTTTTTGCAAAACTATTCCTCCATCTCTTCATGCTGACTGGCTCTCCCTGCAAGGTCAGTCTCTAACGGTTCAGGCAAAAACGTTCAAAATGTTCATTTTCTCCTCCTGTTTGTAAATTGCTTTAAAGCTGGACAGAAGACAGTCATGTTTGAATAGGTAACGTTGTGCTGCAATAGCCTATGTTCATAGGACATAAATGTAGGTTGTCAAGGAATTCCGACAGCGGAGAATAATAATACAAACTTCATTTCAGAATACAAAATCTCAAACTGTTGATACACTTTAGCTATTGTCATTCCACCAAAGAATGTTGTCTTGTGATCGGTTGTGATGCAAGATTTGTCTTTGTTTGTTAGGTAGGATATGAGGTAAATGAGTTTGATTATGTACTGCAGCATAACAGTATATGTTTGTTAAATCTTCAGTTCTGGGAGTTCTTCTGCCTTCAGCTAGAAAACTGCACATATTTGGGCTGATGTTTTTGGCTTTAAGGCTAACCCAGGCTGACTTGCAGGGTCGTCCCATAAGTCCATGGGCTTACTGCATGTCGGTGTCATTCGCATACTTCACTGCCATCCAGCACATCTTGTTTGACCATCAGGGTGTTATACATCTCACACATTTAATCACATGACTCATTTAATTGTATCCTGTCGCATCTTCTTGTCAGGTGCTGCCACCAGAGTTAAGTCAGTCAGTGAACGGAAAGCCAGGAGAAGAAAAAGATATACGAAAGATGTAAAGTAATTGCTCAAGGTCTCGTGCTGTGTTATTTGGTAGTGCTCTGAGCCCCTCTGTGTATTATAAGCCTTTGTGCTGTAACACTTTTCTGTTATGTTAAATAACATTGTAATACCAGTGTATTATAATGAAGAAAGCTACGTGTGGGCTTCAAGTTTTTTAAAAACAAAGTTGCTAAGTTTTGATGGGAAGTTGGTTGCAGTTCTGTCTTATGTCGTTCAGTTTCAAATTTATAGCATTGTTGAGTCAGTGATTTCATATGTTTTGATTTATACCAGTTCTTTGTAGGGTGTTTAATCTTATATTATATATATATATATACATATACACACACATACATTCTCCAAATATGTAACATGTGGATAATAACTAATATATTATATATATATAAATTCTCCAACTATATTAAAGTAATTTTCAGTTTGATTTAGTACATAGATTATGAGGTTGTGTTTAAAACTGCCGGACTTTTCTTCTCAAGTTTCGAACATTATTTGCTTTCTTTTAATGTTACAAATGCACCTGTTTATTCCACATTTTAACTAGGTCACATAATTCATGGACTTTGTGAATTGAGATTTAAATATAATATATTTTCTTTGTGAACAAGATTTTGATGTAGTTTGTTTGAAGTTGTTACTAAAGTTAACTGTTGTACAGTTAATTTAAAGTTAATTGTGCTGCACAGTGGTCTATCGATAACGCGTTTGGTCAGTGATCATGCAGTTGCAGGTTCGACTCCATACAACTACCCTTGGCAAGTTGTTTGCACACACCGTGCTTCTGTCACCAAGTGGTATAATTTGGTACTGGCGTAAGCTGGGAAGTAAACAGCAAGTTTTGCAACTCACTGTCCCGTGTCCAGGACATTGGGATTCGTCTATTGATGGGTCACTTGTGGAGTATGGGATACTTTACTTTCAAAGTAACTGTAAACTGCATATATGTAGCTATACTTAGATTAATTTGTAATTTCTTCAACAGTTTTAGATGTTTTGTTGATTATATAGAGATTTGAAGTCTGTTGCTGTGCGAAAATTGCAGCCTTACATGGTTTAAACTTATGTCACAACAGTTTTGTTTGTACTAAGTTTGTGCATGTAACAAGGTGGCTGTGTGGTTGAGTGCTTCTCTTGTAGCATTGAGACTGGGATTCTGAGCCTCCTGTCTTACGTTGGGATGATGAGCAAGTCCTTTATACGCATTTACTTAGCACCATTGATTCATTTTTGTCATTTATTCAAATGCCAGTTAATATAAAATACTGGTTTCATTCAGAAACCTGCTGGCCTTTGAGCATGCATCAGGAGTTCCAATTCTAACAAATGGGTGTCTGAAACTGGCATTTTCTTTCATGGAAAGTTCTGGTTACCCGATTGCTTCTGTATGTTATTGCTACTTAACTGTGTTAAGTTACGTTCAACAGGACTTTTAATTCCAGGGCCATGCCTTTGGACAGTATCTAAATAGCAAATATGTGTTAAGTTATATTTCTGGAATCAGTGTCTTGACTTTCCTGGCATTACATTACGTTGTTGTAGTATATAGTTTTGAGTCTTTACGTTCCTGTTTTGTCTGTCTGCGGTTCCTTCTTTGTCTGTGTGTACTGGATTGGTCTCGCTTGTGGCCAGACTTCGACTGATAGCCAAGAAACACTTAGATGTACAAAATTATTGCTGCAGTTTTCTCATAATGTGTTGTAGGAAATTTTATTCGAAATTGTAAAAGAAACTGTTATTAATCAAATCTTCTTTCAATTAGTGCTTTGTAAATGCCACTGAACTCATTAAGAATACCCCAGTGGTCTGGAATGAGACTAATCCTATTAAGGCCAAGCAATGCTTGAAGTAATACTTCTATGTCAGCATTCAGTCATAAAAAAGAGTTGGATTTTCCTGCCAGTAACCAGGACGATGTTGGAAAGCGATGCCGATGGATTTTTAAACTTGGCCTATCGTCAGGATTGTCAATTGCTGTTGGGGCTTGTCCATGGTGGAAATCCAGTCTGAATTTTATCCGTAGATAAAAAGAGTATAAAGAGTTGATTTCAATCACAATTGCCAATCGAATTCTTTATTTTAATTTTCGACTTTTAAGGATTAAGTCCCAAACAGTCTGCCTTCGAAAAGATGTACCTGAGCACAGCCAGGATAATTAATATTGCATTAAGTATTGTCTTCATTTAAATGTATAATTATTATAAAAATTCAGTTAGGCCTACAGAAAAGGTGTAACATGGTGGTCTATTCAGTTACCCTAATAGGTCTGTAGTCTAACGGTTGCTGGTTTGAGCCTGCTGAGGGGACTCCATGTGTAACGACCTTGGGCAAGTCAACTGTGCATACACGCCTCTGTCACCAAGCAGCATAGTTTGGTACTTGCATGAATTTGGGAGGCTGATCACTTCAGCTTTATTACAGTGGTGCTATAGAAGTTCTCAGATTATTATTATAGTACACAGCAAGTGCTATAATGCACAGGTCCCATGTCCAGGACCATTGCCAACTCAAGGCCAAAGAGCAGGAAATGAGCATCTCCTACAAGTTCTACAATGCACAGGTCCCATGTCCAGGACCTTGGGATTCATCCATTGCCAACTCAAGGCCAAAGAGCAGGAAATGAGCATCTCCTACAAGTTCTACACTATGGGACACAGAACCTTTACTTTTTTATTGAAATGAAAGGTAGATTTTTGGTAACCGTTGCGTGAACTGGTCGATGTCATGTGCCATGAAATTCTTTAGATAAGGACACTGTACTTAAAATACCTGCATCATTCAGTGTTTTGTCAGAAGTGAATTGTTCTGGAAATGTTGTAACAAACAAACAGTCCAAATTGACGCTCTCCTGTTGCGTGTCATCTTGCAGTAATTAATGATCATGGGAATAATTGCCTATAAAGTAGACCTACATGGCTGGTTTTACGCAACCATTTTTTCATAATCTTTTGTTACATTAAGATCTAACTTACTTGTCTAATTCTGACCAACCACATAGACCACTTAAACTTGCTTGAAACAAGTAGACTATGGTTGATATAAAGGGTACGGTCACGAGGGAAGGCAAAGCATCGCAAGTGAATATATTGATGAACCAGTAAATAAGCTATTTATCAAGCGGGCTACGCTGGTATCAATCAAATTTAATGTAATCTTGCAACCTGCACAGTGAGTTTATAGCGCAGTTACACCAATACCTTAGTGCTTTTACTAGTAAGATATGGTGTTAATGTTGGCCGCTTGTAAGATATCGTTAGACTATTAAAATAGGCATACGTAGGCCTACATGTTTAAGCAGGGACGGCCTTGGGCATGTTCTAAGTGTTCGCCCGTTCAGGACAGTCGATTTAATGGGTCATCGAATTAGGCCTATTTGGCTGTGATTTTCTTTAAGATTTCTACAGCACCCAACGAAAGCTAAGTCGTGGGAACCAGCTTATTCACAGGCGCTCAGTCAAAACAAAATCGATAGGCAAGAGTGTTCGGTTCCAGGTCAAGATCCAAGAGGCAGGCAGAGAGAGCGTGGCAGCTACGGAGGGTGATATTTGGGATTGGGGCGGAAAGAGGGATAACAGGAAGAAGGGGAGTGTAGCTACGTGTGTGGATAGAACCATTTTACCAATTTTTACTACAATTTTTATCATTCTGACCGGTAAAAATTATTTACCGGTAAATTTAATTTACTATGCTTAGGTAATCACCCTGAAATGGTCGAAGCTGAACGATCGGAACTTAACCATGGTCCGTCATCAACCAGATCTCGGAAATTTGAACTCTGAGATAAATGCAAAGCTGGCCTAATTATACTGTAGTCCCGAGAGCCAACCACACGTGATGGCGTTGACCTGGTTAAATAAAATAGAGAAAATATTTTAGTGTTTCTTTTCTACATACTGTGAGAGAAAAGGATCGTATCGGGTAGTTTGTTATTTTGAATTCTAAGCCAATGCTCCGAGCCAAGTTAGTGTAAACCTTATTTTAGCATTCTGTGACCTTTATATGAAAACCCAACTCTACAGACTTATCTCCATACGGAACTTTACATTCATCACAAGCTGTCTTGCCAGGATGCCCTTCTTTCACTATCGTGCCAATATCCACATCGTAAACAGTTCCGGCATTAGCATCTTGGCTTGACCTCTCCCGATTTCGACCTGGCACCGATGCCGACGCAGCAACCTGCTGCATGGTTTCAGCGGTGATGAAGGATCTCACCTGATTATTTCATTGAAAATGAGCCGACTCGAGGCCATACGGTCGCTATTGAAAAACGTGTACATGTACATTTCATGTGTACATTTACATTTCGCGTAAATTTGATTGGACAGCGCCGGTGAGTAGGCTAATCATTGTAAACAGCTCTCCTCTCTCTCTCTCTCTCTCTCTCTCTCTCTCTCTCTCTCTCTCTCTCTCTCTCTCTCTCTCTCTCTCTCTCTCTCTCTCTCTCTCTCTCTCTCTCTCTCTCTCTTTCTCTCTCACTCTCTCACTCTCTCTCTCTCTCACTCTCTCTCTCTCTCTCTCTCTCTCTCTTTCTCTCTCACTCTCTCACTCTCTCTCTCTCTCTCTCTCTCTCTCTCTCTCTCTCTCTCTCTCTCTCTCTCTCTCTCTCTGACGCAGCTTTTGGGTTATTCTGAGAAATTTCGAGGATTTACATAAATTTTAACTGTCGGTAATTTATATCTTGTTAGACAGGTAGTTTTATAAGATGTCCCTTTCTGTTCCTTTCGTTCCAGGTCTTAATAAAATCACTATAATTGTCACAAACCCATAAGTGGCTCATTATAATTAGGCGTGGAGGCAATTGGCCTCGATTGCTCCCAGTGACCGTTCGCGAAGGCGTGCCTATCAAGCTCTGCAGGTTGTTCCATCAGCCCAGTCTGTGTTCACTCTGCAGGCGCACTGTTCTGGGCCTACGCACTAAAGAAAGAATAAATTACACTGGGCATGATAAAAGTTATTACCCGTCTCGCACGCAATGGCGATCACAAAATAACGAAGTTTATGACGACATCGCGATATCAACAGTAAATAAAACACAAATAGCGTAAATACAAGAAATTAAATATTCCCATCTGGCGCAGTTGCTTTTTCCGTTTTAGTGCATTGATGACTATTACATGGCAGAAAGGGACAATTGCACCTATCGCAGAAGTCCTAACAAAAGTGCTTAGTTAATGTTTTAACTTTATAGTTAGGATTCTTGATCTGTTTATATTTTGTTTTTGCCCAACCTTTAATTTAGTGATGATATTTAGCAAGTTAATTTACGCAGCCGAATGCGATTTGTGCCCACCTTTAGTTTGACGTGTGTAGGCGGGCGTTAAACATACACCACAGAAAGCGATGGGCAGTATGGAATATACTCTGCATAGCAATTGTACGTAAAACCCTGTGGCACAACGCTGACATTTAGGCGGCGGTGATTACACAGGACGTGTAGATGCGGTAGAATATATAGGCCAAAGGCTTACGCCGGGCTTTTCGTTCATCAGAATCTTAAAGAAGTCCATACAGTGGGATAGGACTAAAACCCGGTGATGCCCAGGAACCTTCCGCACGACTCTTGTGAGTCGGCGCCGTTAGCTTGCGAATTCACTACGATTTATAAACAGCCTGATAAGTTTGTTACAAGAACGCTCTGCCACTGTTGGCGAGGACGAATTTTCCGTTCATAATTTGCCCGAGTTTCTGTGTTTGGTTACGTTTGTGGTATCGGAAATGTGTGGCCGTTGCATAAATTCAGAGGATTTTTAATCGTGTCATTGGCGAGATATTTAAAAGTAAGTAGCAGTTTCAGTATTTCAGGTACAAATAGCGTAGCTCTTCGGCATTTTAGAAATTTGTTTGCTAAGATATAATTATAACTTTGGATAAAAGAATATTCACTTTCAGTAAAGTTATTTGACATGGGGAATGTGTATCTTGGCATGGTGGTTACCTTGTTATTTCTTTTATTGTTATTTCTGCATTTATTAAGCACCACTATCAAATGACTAAGCATCAAGCGTTGGCGCTGAGCAATTGTGAGTGAAGGAAAGTACTTGCTCAAAGTTCCTACACAGTAGGCTTGAACATGTACTTCTTTTTACAAACTGAGTGCTACCTTGCTTTGTGGTTGATACCCTCTTCCGAAGAGTAAGTAGTTTTTTGTGGCACCAATTTCATGAAGTCAAAATATGGGAATCATACAATATTATGATATCTTTATAGGAGTGGACTTGCAAGTGTATAATTTATTGGGGGAGGGAGAGAAATTACAGTACCTGCCAATTTTTACTTCTTCCCTTCCCATACTTGCACCCTCTGCCCATTTTTCTTGCTCCTTTCCTACCTGTCATTTACAGTACCTGTTGTTCAGTTACTTGGTGAAAATGTTAGGCCTCAAACCATGGCATGTTTGGGGCCAAAACTGGGGAAGAGGGGGTGGTTGTATTATTGTGACACAGGGTAAGATGAGAACCAACACTTCAAGGTGGCATAGTGTCCAAGTGTAATATGTGTAATAAGTGTAATATAAAAAATATGTTGGCTTTCACCTCTGCAGACTTGAGTTCAGCTTTTTAATCTGGGGTCTGCAATGTGATATAAACACAGATCACATTGTTGAATTGTGAAATGTTAGTAGCCGTCATCTTTGAAATGAGTGCTTCCTCAAACCTAGTACATGCAATCACGCACACACCAAGAGTTCATTTGAGGTAGCTGAGTGACTTACACATTGACTTATTACTTCTGTGACCTGGTTCAAATCCCAGGCCTCAAGAGCCTGATGTGTTAAGCTGACTCGTATGGAATTGTCAGTGGCCACTTTTTTAGGTATGAATACCTCCTTAAATCAAATACTGAGACGTGGAGTTCACACAGCAACGGTTATTAAAGTATCGATGAAAGTGGGGCCAGTCATTGGCTGTAAATTAGCAGCTCTGAGTGAGTTTCAGTTAAGCTGAAGAGTCTTTTGCTTATGTTGCAAACACAACAACATAACAGCATCAATCCAACCAAAAGACAACCTACAGGATCAATCCAACCAAAAGACAATCTCTCTTCTTATGATCAAATGACTTAGCAACTACTTTTTGAATTTTCATTTAAATTCTTGGTAAATTACAATTTACCAAGAATTTAAATGACAGATGCAGTTGTGGAAGGCACTGGAGTACTGGGTCTGTGGTCATGTTTTCCATTCTTATTCAGCTCCTTGCAACTATTCTTCTGCTAGTAGCTTATGGTACTGTATACCTATTCAAGACCCAGAATGTTGACAGTGTTAAATGACTGCAGCAAAGGAATGCAATTTTCTGTCCTCATTTGTGTGTATGTAATCGTAATCGTATCGTAATCGTAATCTCGAGATTTCTACAGCGCCCAACGAAAGCTAAGTCGCGGGAACCAGCTTATTCACACTTATGTCTCATGCACTGGGCTGCTTTCTTTGCTTGCAAGCCTTTCTTGAATTGTGTTGGTCAGATTTATGTAATGGAGAAAGAACTACTAAGCTTTATGATAATTTTGTTAGTTAAAAAATTCTTTGCTTTAGTTCTGTTTAGTTTTGTGTGGTTGTAATTGTAACAAAGAGTGATATTGCTTAAGCTGAGTAGTTTTGTGATTACAGGCCTCAGTCTGTTTCACTTCATCGGGAGTTGAAGCCATTCTTTTCAATTTTGTCTTATCAGGTTGGAAGCACCTCTGAGGAATCTCTGTTGATGAGGTGCTGTGTAAATGTCCAAATGTGATTAGGATCACCCAGATAAGTAGGAATGCTTTTTCTTTGATGGCATGGCTGGAAAATCGATTGCTAGATTCGTATAACATCCAGAAAATGTTGAAAACTGAATGGGGTGATGAAAGCCATATCTGTGCTTTTTCAGGATGCTCTAGTTTCTCAGGGATGATACACTGATACCATATCTATCCATGGCTAACATAAAGTTCTCTCTTGCAACACTGCTGTCAAAGGAAACAAAAATAAAAACAGATAAAACTCCAAATCTGAAGCTGCAGAAGCATTTTTAACATTATCGACCCACTCCACACTCATGGGACAGTTTAAGGTCGATTTATCGGAGCTTATTAGGTGTCTGTAAAATCCGGACAACAACTACTCGATTTGAGAGCAACACTTGATTTTTTCAGCAGTAAGCTGTGATTCTTAATCATGTCATTGGCTGTGATTCTTCCAAGGGAACCAACCAGTACTTACATAAGTAAGTTAAAATTTTTGTCATTTATTTATCGACGACAGACTGAAATCAAGCAACGCCAGCAACTTATAATGCTGTATTTAGGTACCTTATCTACAATGAGATCATACTATAATGAGGTTATTTTCTAAAGCTGAATCAGATTTGGCCCCAGTTGTGTTGTATCAGAATTCATGTTGTAATGAATCGTGTTATAGTGATGATTTGGTGTAAAATTTGCCAGGTATACTTGACTTAACGTTGTTTTGTCTTTACTGGTACAACTTCATTAATGTAATGTAGATTTAATTAAGCATTACATTAATGTAATATAATGTTATATAACCTAGGGTTTATGTAGAGGCTTTAAGACCCTTACAAGAGTATATAATTATCTCACTGCATACCGGTACACACTTAAAAGCAATGTCTAAAAAACAGACACTAATGTCGCAGGTGCTCACACAGACGTCAGTTGTGTGGAAATAAACAGTGATTGTAGCCACATCCAGTCATTAATTTAGCTGTTTTTGTAATTAGTCAAAGTAGCCTGACAATGGGCAGCAATGAATGTCGTTTTGGCCGTCTTATATATTGGATGTCTTTGAGTGTTTTAGCACCGTTAATGTCTGCTGTTATCGGGCATTACTTTTAAGAATGTAAATAATTTCTCCATGGTTTAGGTCATTTCTGGTAGCAGCTTAGCGCTGAGGATACAACAGTGACAGGCACTGACTGATTGCAGCTTGGCTTTGGTGCGCCATCAGTTGATGCCTTGAGCATTAGACACCGGCTCGTTAGAAGTTTCTTATTAATATTAATATTATTAATATTATTATTTATTATTATTATTTATTATTATATTATTATTATTAGTATATTATTATTATATTATTATTATTATATTATTATTATTATTATATTATTATTATTATAATAATATTATTATTATTATCATTATTATTATAGGAGCTGTGAAGTTGACATTGAGCCTAATTAGTGCTTGGATGTGTGACCATGCATAGAATGCTGCAGGTCATATTGGCTCATCCTCACCCTGCCTTTTTGCACTGGTATTTAATACCAAGAAAAGCTGGGATATCAAGAGTAGGATTGTGTAGGATTGTGTTTCAGGCAAAGTATCCATCTAACCACTGACTATGCTTCTGAGAAGTTTCTAGAGAGGCACTTGAACAACGTGTAACCTTCATAGATGTTATCTTTTTATCATAGACTTCCTATAGATTTATCACAGGCATAGGTTTTATCTTTTTTACTTTTTATCTTTTTTACTGAAACCTTTTATCTTTTTTACTAAAAACCCTGACAATTTGGGGTAAGTTGATGTAGGTAATTTCTTTTCAAGGGTTGCTCAAAGCTTTAGACTAGAACAGTATAATAGACGTAGATTGCCACACTCGGGTAACTACGAGTGTGTTTATAAGTCCATCCAAAAATGTATTTGTTAGTCCAGCTGTTGAGTGTGTTTGTGGGTTTATCCAGAGGTACGTATTTGTGATTCCAAGCAGAGGTGTATTTTACATGCAGTCAAACCCGCAACCTCATGATCATTGACCAAACACGTTACCAACAGACCGCCGTGCCGCACTATTGAAAGACCACCATGCCGGGTACCAGCTTTAATTCAGCTTTATAAAGTGACTCATAATTTGACTATGATGTATCCTTGTTGTAAGTGTTACTTGGAAGGCTCTGAGAGACCGCATGAAACTAATGTTACACATGAAAATGCCTGGTTGTAGATCACATTTTCTCATTTTCTCCTTATGTTTGGAACAATGTTTGGAATCCAAGCTCCTTCACCAGACATAGATTAATATCTGGAGCTATATACATACATACATGTACATACTTAATGTACTTGCATAAATCTATATTTTCTGTGCTGAGTAGGAAGTTAAAATGTTAGCCTAACGGTTGAATAGGAACTGATAACTTAAACTGTGCTATGGCTATATTGGTAAATCACATGACTACTGGCCAGTTCAAGAGTTGTGTACTGATGTGTTCGCGTTTGAATGGTTGCTGTCGACCTTATGCGTGTTGAAGTTTACTTGGTCGGTTGGTGTACCCTGCCCACTAAAGATGCACCTAATTTACCTGACAATGGCTTTGTTGGGGTTGTGTTGCTATCTGGATGCCTTGTGCTAAGTTTGGTCCACTTTTGGTTGGGTATTGACTGTTTACCGTACAACTGTTTAAAATAAAAAGCTCCATGGTGATCTTAGCAGGCCATGCTTTTCGGCCATTATTATGGCTGTGAAATCCGCTGTGCTTTGACTAAGGCCGAGTATAAACACTGGCATGTACGAGCAGAAAAGGAGTTTGTTTTTACTGGAGGGTCAGCTTTCCAGCTCCACTGCTGAGGGGTTATTGTTGTCTTTGGTCTCATCCATCAGTGTGGCCTCTGCATTGACAAATATTGTCTGTTGTAAGTGTGCAGCCACTGTGGCCTAAAGTCACACACTTCTGTCTGAATGCTGGAGATGACCACAATAATTGTGTGGTAGTGGGCGACTGTAACAGTTCTGTTACAGGATGATTTGCTATTATGTATGTATGTACATATGTATGTATGTATGTGTGTATGTACGGATGTATGTATGTATGTATGTATGGATGTATATATGTATATATGTATGGATGTATGTATGTATGTATGGATGTATGTGTGTGTGTATGTATATATCTGGCTATTCATGCAGCCCCTTTTAAGAATTTCAGAAAGTGCAGCCGCTCGTCATTGGGCTATTGGACTATTTGACTGTAGCCCAGATAGAATAGGAATCCAGCAATAGAATGCCTTTTCATTCCAATTCATGTGACTTGAACACAAAGTATCATTTTTACTTGATTCACACCTAGATTCAAACTCCAGACAGCTGCAGTTAAATGCTGTCAGTTAAAAAGGATCAGTCACCATAACACAAGTATGTGTGTAATGTATGTAACTGAACATATTTACAGCACCCTCTAATTAGCTCTCAAAAGTGCTTCTAACTATTCTAAACATTGTAAGAGTTCTTCAAGACCAGTAAGTTCATCAGGAAGCAAATAATGCTCAGATGACTGGAAGTCACAACTGTAATGTAATCTGCAGCAGTATGCTAGCAGTATGTTAGCAGTATGTTAGCAGTATGTTAGCACGGCTAACAATGAAGGATAAGTTGGAGCCACGAACCTTTGGTGAGACTTGGACGTTACGAGCCATTCAAGTGGTTTTCCTGGATTGACTGATGCGCCAAACCAGTGATTGGAAACACTGACTTCTATTAACCAGTATATGGGGTCTCTGCTTACAATGGCCTTGATCAGAATGGCCATCTGCCGTAATTGAGTGATCAGCTGACAGTAATCAAAATGGCCACCAACCAGCACTGAATGATCATATGCTGTTGATCAAAGTGACCAGGTGTTAGCACAGAATGATCGAATGGTGTTGATCAGAATGGTCAGCAGCCAACACTGAGTGATCTGCTGGTGTTGATCAAAGTGGCCACGAGCCACTGCTTTAACAGCACTTAATGATCGAGTGATGTTGATCAGAATGGCCACCAGCCAGAACTGAGTGATCTGCTGGTGTTGATCAAAATGGCCAGCAGCCAGCATGGAGTGATCAAATGCTGTTGATCAAAGTGGCCACATGTTAGCACTAAATGATCGAATGGTGTAGATCAGAATGGTCGCCAGTTGGTTCATGGCATTCATGGTGTTGAGTGAACCTTTGGTCTGCTATGTTTGATGCTTTAAAGGTGTGTCTAGATGGGTGGTAGGCTACTGATCAGACTACGTGAGCAGTAACTCAGAGGATAATGGGAATTTCCATCACTTGGAAAACAATCAGTAATCAGAATTTCCGCTACTTAGTAACAGCATACTGCTTAAGCCTTTGGGGGTTAAAAGTTCAAGGTAATGGACTGAGCAGACAATAAATAATAATGTGTTGATTATAAGAGTTATTATGGGCCAGATTGACATTGTGATATTGAGTAATAAAGTGTCCAGGTTGAATGCAGGCTGTGTGAAAATTGAAGCCAATTGAGCCAGAGAGACGTTGCACACCACGTGTATCACACATTATAAGAACATTAAACGCTAACGAGATGCAACTGTTGCAGCAACCTGTTGCCACTGCTGCAGTTCTTAGTTTAAATGGGTTAGCCTATATGCCACAATGAATTGGTGGCATAAGTTATGCAGAATTGCTTGTTTGGAAGGGTCTGTTAAACATTCATTTTCACCAGGGTAAATGGCCCCAGAGACCAACTGCCTCATATTCTCGAGACCAATTGCTTCGTAAATATTTGTAATATGAGACCAGTTGCCTCATGTAAATATTGTTTGTAACACGAGAATAGTTACCTCATATGAGCATCATTTGTAATATGAGACCAATTGCTTCATGTAAACATCACTGACTGTATGAGACCAATTCCCTCATGTAAATCTTGTTTGTAACATGAGACCAATTGCCTGTTGTAAACATCATCTTCAATAAGAGATCAGTTGCCTCAGGTAAACCTTATTTGCAACATGAGACCAGTTGCCTTATGTAAACTTCATCCACAGTGTGAGACTTATTGCCTCAAATGAATATCATCTGTAATTTAAGACATTTGCCTCATCTTAGTTTGTAATTGATTGCTGCAGCATGTTTTTGGCACATATGATGACACGTGCATTCCAATTAACGAGTCACCAATACAGGTGACAGCAGCATTTTCAGCAGTGTTGGCAGTTGATTTCTAGTTTACTTATACTCTGAATGATTGCCACGAATAAAAATGGCAAGTTTAAGATGGTGTAAGCCACTAAGTTGTGACGATTGTTGCCTTAAGCTAATGCACTGAATGATTTCCATTGGTGACAAGTGATGGCTAGACTGAGCATATGCTGATGGATTGCCATCAGAAGGGGCGAGCAATGGCTCTTCCAACTCTTGCCATTACTGCACATCGTGGGCAAGTGCAAACTTACATTGACTGATTGTCAAGTGTAACCATGACTCTTGACTTATTGCATGTATGTATATGTGTGTGTATGTATGTATATATGTGTGTGTGTATGTATATATGTATCTAGACACTGCAGTGCCTCTTAAGTTCCTCACAAAGCGCTGCCTGCACCAGCCTAAATGTTGTTAAAGTCATTTAGGACAAAAGTTAATCTATAATCAAACAGGGCTCATAACTAGGAGAGTCACCGGTGGTGAGCTTCCGCATGCACGCAGAGCCCAACTCACAAATTCCCGTCCAGAACAAATAGTAGGAACCATGTTCTGAGTTCCTGCAACTGTTGGCTAATGTAAACATTGACAGTGATGGATCGTGACAACTGCAGTATATCTTAGCATAAACATCACTGTGACCCAGTTTCAAATAAGGCCAGTTGAAGGACAATATTTTGTGATGCATTAGTGTATGTTTTTACAAGATTACAAAGATGAAGTGGTTGATTGGTTTGGCAACTGATTTTGTCTGACTTCAGATGGATTGGTTATTTGGTTCGGCAACTGACTTCAGATGAAAGGATTACTTGGTTAGGCAACTGACTTCAAATGAAATGATTATTTGGCTAGGCAACTGACTTCAGATGAAATGATTATTTGGCTAGGCAACTGACTTCAAATGAAATGATTATTTGGCTAGGCAACTGACTTCAGATGAAAGGGTTATTTAGTTAGGCAACTGACTTCAGATGAAAGGGTTATTTGGTAAGGCAACTGACTTCAAATGAAAGGATTACTTGGTTAGGCAACTGACTTCAAATGAAATGATTATTTGGCTAGGCAACTGACTTCAAATGAAATGATTATTTGGCTAGGCAACTGACTTCAGATGAAAGGGTTATTTGGTTCGGCAACTGACTTCAGATGAAAGGATTACTTGGTTAGGCAACTGACTTCAAATGAAATGATTATTTGGCTAGGCAACTGACTTCAGATGAAATGATTATTTGGCTAGGCAACTGACTTCAAATGAAATGATTATTTGGCTAGGCAACTGACTTCAGATGAAAGGGTTATTTAGTTAGGCAACTGACTTCAGATGAAAGGGTTATTTGGTAAGGCAACTGACTTCAAATGAAATGATTATTTGGCTAGGCAACTGACTTCAAATGAAATGATTATTTGGTTAGGCAGCTGACTTCAAATGAAATGATTATTTGGCTAGGCAACTGACTTCAGATGAAAGGGTTATTTGGTAAGGCAACTGACTTCAAATGAAATGATTATTTGGCTAGGCAACTGACTTCAGATGAAAGGGTTATTTGGTTAGGCAACTGACTTCAAATGAAATGATTATTTGGTTAGGCAACTGACTTCAGATGAAAGGGTTATTTGGTTAGGCAACTGACTTCAGATGAAAGGGTTATTTGGTTAGGGAACTGACTTCAGATGAAATGGTTATTTGGTTAGGGAACTGACTTCAGATGAAAGAGTTATTTGGTTAGGCAACTGACTTCAAATGAAATGATTATTTGGTTAGGGAACTGACTTTGTCTGGCTTCAGATGAAAGGGTTATTTGGGTTAGGCTATTGACCAGATGAAATGGTTATTTGGTTAGGGAACTGACTTTGTATGACTTCAGATGAAATGGTTGTTTGGGTTAGGCTACTGAGCAGATGAAATGGTTATTTGGTTAGGGAACTGACTTTGTCTGACTTCAGATGAAATGGTTATTTGGTTAGGGAACTGACTTTGTCTGACTTCAGATAAAAGGGTTATTTGGTTAGGGAACTGACTTTGTCTGACTTCAAATGAAATGGTTATTTGGTTAGGCAACTGACTTCAGATGAAAGTGTTATTTGGTTATGGAACTGACTTCAGATGAAATGGTTGTTTGGTCTCAAGACAGCTGACCCCTATACAGAACGTGTTAGAACTTTCTTGTCAATAACATATATAAATGTAATTTTAATTATGCTCTTATGTAGGTCCTCTTCAAGGTAAGCTTCCTATATGCCTGTGTGCATGTATGCATTTATGCATTCAGGCATATATGTATATATGCATGTATGCATGCATGTACTTACGTATGTATGTACTGTACGTGCTTCCCATATCCAATCAGACGTTAATAGTTTGAAACAATTTTACTGTGTATGGGAAATGAACTCGGTGTTGATTAGAAGTGTTTTATGAGTTTGTATCACCAGAGCAGAATACAAATTGTTGGTGATGATGTCAAAGGGTCAGGTCGAAACAGACCAAAGAACTGCATTGGTTAGCCAGGCCTATTGCCTTTCGGATGAATTTGATTCCTATTCAGATTATTATGTAAGTGGCTTAACAGCATAGTGGTTAGTCTGCTTAACTATCAACTCAAGGGTCTGGGATTCGAACTCTGCCGGGAAGGATATTTCTTTACCCCTACTACCGGTGAAGAAAGAAGGGTAGTCTCTTAAGCTAGCCTTTAGAGTCAGTCTTGGATATGAAGTCTTGGCGACTTCGCTTTCTTAGCCTCAGCACATGAGGATGGGTTCTTGCCCTCACCACCTGATCTTCCTACCAACAGTGTATGGTCATTGTACTCATTTTATAGCTGAGTTCACTATGGAAACTTAAAAGTTAGGCTTACAAATTTCTGCCCTGGTGGGGATTTGGATCCCCTAACTCTTGCTTGACAGTCCAGCAAGCAAACCGCTAGACTGTTGCGCTCCCCATTTTGCATAAAAGCTGCACGTTGTCAGGGTTGCTTACCTGAGCTTCCAGGGGGGGAGAGAAAGAAAGAGACAGACAAGTAGATTGGGACGATTTTCCACCAAGTTTATGGCTTAATTGTCCCATTCCTGATGTGGTAATAAAGCCCCACGTGTGAGCTGGGAATCTTTTCATATGCCAGTTTCGTTTTAAGCACTTGTTAGTTGTGTGCAAGGGTTGCTGTCACGGGCCTAGTCACTAACAAGGTAACCGTGGCAGCTTATCAGCTCTGAAGCAGTAGGAACAGCCGTTGTCTTATTTGTTTACCATCTGGAACGTTCCGTGGGTCTTCTGGTGCCCGGCATAGGGTGGTCTACTGGTATGTGGTGCAACACCGCCGGGCAGAGGCCCCGTGCTGAACCACCTGTAAGGCCGAGGGCTGTGCTGGAGGGCAGTGTGGAGGAAGGCTGAACCTACTGTGTTGCTCAAAGACCGGCAGTGAGGACCAGCGTGGCAGAGACAGATTCAGAAAAATACAGGAAGTGGGACTTACTGGCAAACAGACAGACAAGGAAGCAGACACCCAACCTACAAACTGAACATGCAACCGGACAAGCAAGCACGCATTCAGCAAGACAGTCTGTGGGGCTGGCAACTGAACAAGTAAACAGACAAGGAATCAGTCAAACAGAGAGAAAGACAGACAGACAGTGAGGCAGGGATCCTGGCAGATACACAGATGAAGAGATAAGAATCCGTGCATGGAAGAGTTCAGAGACTGGCTTTGAAATTAAGGTGATATTTTTACGTAGCATCTGTCCATAGTACAGTAATATGGCCTCAGATGGGTAAAAATAGGCCTTGCTGCCGATCTTTGGCAGCCTGTCTTCTGCGCTGCCTGCAGGATGCCATTTCTCTGTGACTGGCATATATATGTAATAAATTATTTTCCGACGATAAATGTATGCGTTGGCGAGTGTGGGTTGTATTTTGGTACGGAAGATTAGATAGATGTGCATCCGATCAGCTTCTACCAGTAAATTATGGATTTTCATTTTTTCCCTAGCGTTTTCTGTGCGCAGTTTCTGTTAAGTTTAATGAAAGTCGTATAACAGTCATTGCATCAAAGAGAACCAATCCCTGGTTTGTCGGGAACTCGGGAGTATCAGTCAACGCTGGTGTATTTGAGGTTTGGCATTAAGTGTGAAGTGTGGAGCTTAGTTGGTTCCAGATAAATTCTGGTCTTGCCAGCAAAGGTATAGTAAGATCAGGGCCTCCTGGCCAACTGGAAGTGGTTAGAATGTACTACTACATACATGCATAAAATATACCCCCATTGACCAAGGCAGGTATTGACAGGGAGGTCATCTAGCTTTGGCCACACTTTCTACAGGAGCTCAGATTTATTCATTCCTTCATATTCATTCACCCACCTAATCCATTCATTCATTCATTCAAAACCACTTCGGCATTATTACCTACTCAGAGCCCTCCTATCCCAGCCTGTTAGATCCAGGATTAGTGTTGGTTAGGTTTAGTCTGCGTTTTAGGTTTAGTGTTATGGTTAGCTCTAAGTGTTGGGCTAAGGGTAGCAACTTGTATAAGGGTTAGGAATAAGACTGAGACAAAGGCAGTAGATCAGAGTGGAAAGCCTTGGCGGGATTCACCATGTAGTATGTACAGTACCAACGCACGTTACTATTAATGACATCCGTTTACGTTTTTTCTGGGATTACTTAGCAAACACAACTGAAAGTATTAGAAATATGATCCGAAGGCTAGCCAAAGGTGTCTAGGTCTGGATATCCAGTTGCACTGAAACCAAATTTATCTAATAATCCATGTTTGTAAATGGCTTTCCTTGTGGGAAAGCAAATAGTTATCGATCTTTACTCTCTGATGCAGCTCGGTGCTAGTATTTGCAGATGGCGTTTGTCCTTGTCGTATTGATTTAAGTACATTTAAGCAGGATCGGTAATAAAGATCCCAAATTTAACGGAGCTTTAGAACTTGACCTCACTGTAATCAGTGTTGTTATAAGATGGTACTTGATGTGACTCCTCCCAAAGGTAGTGTGGTTTAAGTAGATTCTGAACATTTTAAAGCTGCAGTAAAATGCGCCTCTTTAAATCAGTTAGATTTATTCATGTGTGTGATGTTTTTGAGAGGTACCTAATGGGGCGCTATATTAAGTGTCTTGAGACATACTTACATGCGTGCATGCATACATACATATGTACATACATGTATACACACACATTCCAGTGTAGGTACTTTTGAAGGTACTGTTATAATGACAGCATTTGTACTTGTGTGTACTAGTGGTGTTATAATTTTATTAAATGCTGCCGTGGGTTCTAACATCGTTTGAACTACTTTGTAAAACCTATTCCCTTTACAGGTTGGTGATAAATACACGAATGTCCAACTTTAAGTCGTGGAAATCGTTAGATAAAACTGTGCAGTGGATGTTGTGTGATCTCTTTACCGAGGGGCCATAGATGAGTCATTTCCCTTACACGGCCGTGGTGCTAGGAAGACAACGCGTTGTCAGCCTGTGTTCCCCATGATCCCTTGGTCAGGCTGTAACACCTTCCTCCAATCCTTCCCAGACGGAAGGAATCTTTCCTTAAATTATTAAGTATTGTTGGTCACCAGCACCTACTTCTATGAAGGCAGTAACCAATAATTTTGATGCAGTAACAACCCGTGAGCGGTTTAGTCTTTTATCTCGTTTCACTGTGATACGCACATGGCACATCAGTAGCTTAACTGACTAACTCGTTTCATATGGGGTATCCAGTGGGGTATTTGTAGGGGCACTGGTTTCCAGGGCAGAACATATTGACAGGCCTGTTGGTGGCCGTAACTATGGTAACTTCTCTCTTTGTCTGATGTCAGGTGTGTGTATGTGTTTGTTTGACAAATAAGGTACATATACCAGGTAATATGGCATACATGTACCTCATGCGTACATCAACAACAGCAGCGACAACTATATTGATGCATAAACAAAATGCTATAAGTAGCAACTAGAGGTGTCAAAATTTTATTAAAATGCAGCCCGGATACCCTTGTCCATTGTGAGCAGGTACTCAGATATCCGTCACTCGTCACTGGATAAATATTGTCACCCTGGTTGCATGTTTTTTGGGTTGGAACACTATACCCGGGCCTTCAGGTGCCCCTTTGACAAACCTAGTAACAGCTACTTTGACTGTGGGTATAATAAATTTTTATAGCGCAGTCACAGCAATAATGATGACAACAGTGATAATAACAGATAGTAGTATTGATGTTAAGAGCACAGCTCACAATGAGAGCTTATTCTGTTGGTTAAATTATATCTAAATGACAGCATTCAGCATTTCAGTGACTAACCATTAGTTCTTCCCAAATCCAGGTTAAGCATCATGGCAGTCAATATGTTTTTATACATTATCTGTGTATATATAAGTATATATTGTTTGTGTGCATGTACGCTCTGTTGAACATACGACTGACCTGACTGTGGCTTGATCTTGGTGCGCCATCGGTTGATGCCTTGTGCATTAGACTTTTGCGCTATATAAGTTGTAAATTACAATAATAAAAATATCTGCCTATGATACTTATGCTTGTTCTTTTCCTGAATACCTTGGTGCAACACAGGTTAGTTATTTGTATATTATTTTCAAGCAAACAGTTTGAAAGTGTTTAGATTAAATTAAACAAATGCATGTAAAGTAATATTTTTAGATTAAATTAAATGAATTCATGCAGTGGCTTCTCTGTTATACACTTCAGTCAACAGCATATAAGGTGGGCGTGTTGGACGAGGTTCAGGCCAACCCTGGCAACACATGATGCCATTGTAAGATGCAGAAAAATGGATTGCTGTTGTATACAGTTTTTAGAGTTTGATGAGTGCATGTTTTTGCTTGTACAACATGTTGATATCTTGATGGGCATTGCAAGAATAGCTGATGAATTTTAAAAACATGACATCGATTATTAATCCTATGAATAGGAAAATCACACCTTGGCGTGCTGAGTGGCATTGGTGGCAGTCGATTTGTTGGCCTTTTGCCCTTGTGTCAGAGGTTTGAATCACAGTGTTTATTTGAAATGTACAGTTCACTGACAGGCCGTGTAGCATAGAAGAAAGGTTATTCCTGTTGTCTGAGTGCCTTCGTGTTTTATCAGAAGACTTTCAACTGCATAGCTTTGTCTTTGAAGATGACATTTGCTAGAGGCATGTAATAAATTAGTAATTGCCTTGCCTTACCTAGCCTTACTTTGCCTTACTTTACTTTGTCACAGTTTACCATTACATTATCATACGTTACTTTACCTACTTAATCTTACTTTACCTTATGTTGCACTGCTTAGCATTTCCTGCCTTATGTTATTGAACAGTTGCATATAATATTTTTCTTGCCTTGGCTTGCCTTGTCGGACATTATCCATGGACTGCTAAATACATTATTTAGATTGCCCTGCCTTATCCTGCCCTAGGCAACAATGGGTGGCCCGGTGTGATACAGGTCAGTAACACCTTTTGAGAAAAACATTGCTAAGTCATGTAGAAGGTAGCAATATCACCCTACATGATTAGAAAACAGAGTTACTGTCTGAGTTTTGGTTTATTACCAAAATGGAATGGTTTTTAAAGCTATGCACCTGCTCTCCATCACCCCTCGGAATGAGGCCTTAAAGGACTATGATGTTGTGTTTTACTCTCTGTCTGTGTTTGTTCCTGTATCTGTGTATGTGTATGTGTGCTTGCTTATGTATGTCTGTTTGTGTGTATCTCTGTCTCTGTGTGCACTTTAACTTGGTGTGCAGTCCTGTGTGAAAGGAAAAACTGTAATTTCAGCCAGGAAAGAGAAACTACTTTCCGTTATGGTAATTGGTTAAGTGGCCGTTATTTGCACCTTAAAGGAAGGTGTTTATTGCACAGTTCATCATATGTGTATGTTCTGTACAGCTGGAGATTTATAGCCCTGAGATGTGACCAACCCACCGGTAGAAAAGGTTTTCCTGTTTTGATAGATTGCTGTTGTCTTGTCTGCACTTTAGGCGAAAGATTATCTCATAACCCAGACAGTGCGTTTGAAGACAAGTAATAAGCCCCAGGGTATGCAACTATCGTGACCATTATCTCGTAACTTTACCTTCCCGCTATGGATGATAATGCAAGTAGTAACAAGCTAAGAAAAAGGTCTTTGTCATGTGGTAACATGTCTGCCTTTTGCTTTGGCATCTATGGTTTGATTCTTGAAGCAAATTGGGTATTCTTTCTCCAGCTAGGCTGAGTGTGTCTGGCTGCTGTCATGTTTAGACGTAAGTAGAAAATGCTTCTGAGGACAGTTGTTGATGGATGCCAGCAATAGGTAACTTTTCCTTACAATTGCTTTACAATCACAATTGCTTTAAAATAACCTTACATTACCTTACTTTTTTATGCTTTTCAGAGGTGCTATATTAAGTATCTGATACATACATGCATACATAGTATGTGTACTAGGATGGTCCAGAAAATTTTTTGTTTAAAGTTCAGTGTTGGAACCTATCAATGAAATCCATCTATTAAAAAGATTTCAGCTAAATTGAATAATATTTAGGGGGTTGCACAAATTGATCAAAGATTTATGGGTTTATGGCAAACAAACGAGAATCAATCAGTGCACAAAATGAACAAAGATTGTAGCTTAACATAATATAAACTGTAATAAAGTAGTAACTATTAAGTCAACAAATTGCAGATTCAGTCACAAGTTTGTCTTAAGCTTGCTTATTTTAAATGTGGTACCATTTCAGATTGTTATTCAATAGTCAGTGTTCGTTTCTTGTCCAGCTAGCAAAATCTTCTTATTGGAGTCAAGAATTTTGTAGTAATGCTCCTGAACAACTTGCAGCAAATATTGTTTTTCATGTTCATTATTTGTAAGAATTGGATTGTATTCCTGGACCGGCTTTACGCCTCTCTCAGTTGTGTCATTCACAATTTTGAGCACTATCATAATTCGCTGTGAAGCAAGGTAGCGCTTGTTTTCATTCAAACTTTCTGATGAGAATTGCAGGAATTAATCCTTTAGTTACAGGATGTGAACAGATTTTACTGTGGTGGTGATAACAAAAGAACTCAATGAACTGTTAATGTTAACAGATGTTGAGTCAAGCTTCAGCAGCGGGTGCTTCAATCCAACCTGCTGAATTAGGTTATTGACCATTCTTTTTTCTCAGTGAACTCGGTTTTTGGATCGAAGAAGGCCAACCCAGCTGTGACCTCACTCAGGTGCCTGAGATGATGACCGAATGCTGTAGCAGTGACCTGACGAATTTCTTGGTTTCTGTGTTCAGTCAAATAGCGAAGTGAATGAAGATAATTAGCAAGAGCAGTAGGGCACATGAAGCTGGAACCATGCCTGGATGTAAACATCAAAGATGAACAGAAGAAACTGGAAGATACCCTTTCATTCTGAACTGGAATCGGAACATCCACATCTTGAATGAATAGATGATTCTTGCCACCCACTGAGTCCAATAAAGGGCACCAGAGGCTATGAAGTTAATGCCTTGAGATGGCATTCCACCAAAAATGATGAAGTTCTTTGTAGTTATCTTTGGTATGATGGACTTCAAGGTTTACCTCTGCAACAGCAAAAACTCTCTCCTTGAACTCGGCAATCTCATATGTAAGTGTGGCTTATGTATGAGCCACACTTACATTTGACTTTTAATTCAACAAAAAGAAATAAGCACAGAGGGCTGAAGGATGGCGAAACAACAGAACGGATGAAACTTCCAAGGATTTGTGCAACCTCTAAATATTCTTCAAATCTTCCAGATCTGCTGCTGTCTCAAATCTACTCCAGTCAGTCTTGTGGCTGTTGTCTTTTGAAATGGTGAAATTTGGCAATATCTGCACCAGTGGAGGCAGCAATTTTCAGGACAATGGATGTTTTTCGGCTGTGCTTTTCATCATATGGTTGTATGTCAGATGAAGTAGGTTCTGGCCTAGTGCCTTTTCTGTCAGAGTAAATGCACCAGTATAGTGAGCAGTATTGCTGGCTGTTGTGTCAAAGCACATACCCTTGACCTGCTTTAGTCGATTCCAGTCAACAAGGCTTTGTATCACAGCACTGATTGGAGCTGTTCCAGTGCTGGAGTTATTTTTGTGTAACTGCTCTGTGCACCAGCAGTGGACACAACAACAGGCGGTGAGTCCATCTTCTTCCAGCCTGCAATATATCAAGCAATAGCTTTCCATCCCAGTGAACAACCAATGCAGAATCTGGCAAGAATTGGAGTTTCAGGGCACTGGAAAACTTTTCTCAGTGTAGTCTCCTGGCTCAGTGAATGGAACTTAATGACTTAATGTCAAGTCCTGAATTTCATGCCCTGGAGCTTGAGCAGTGGCAGCCAACAGATGTAGTGCATTCCTGTCAGTGACTTTAGTTCCATCCTAAGCTGCAGCCACCCGCTCAATGACAATTGAATTCTTGCTGAGCTTTTTAACAGATGACTTGCTGTTTCAGTCTCATTGATACACTAGCATGCTCTAGATCATTGTCTTCAACTGCTGTGTCCTTATTGCTGTTGCTCAAATCCAGTTCTGCACTGCTGGTTAAAACTTCCACGTCTGTTTTTGATCTCTTACCACGTGCTTCCTCAAACTTTGTCTTACTGGCTTCAGTTTCATTTTCTGTATCATGACTCTGTCCTCTCTGGCCAAATAACCACTTAGACCTTCTTTTTTAGCCACCAGAAAAGCCCAGTCTTCGGGGAATCTTGATAAGGCTTTGAGCATCCAGATGGGCTATGTCAAAATTTTATCAAGACATTCCAAAAATTATTTTCTCGTTTTTCAACTGAGTTTCAGCACCAGGCTTGATCCCCTTCTTTATTCCTTGCCATTCAGCATGGATCTGTAACAGATGTTTCACAATATCATGAAAATTAGCTGTGGGTATGACTGCCTTTCCCCAAACCTCTACAGCTTGCAACACTGTTTATCTGGCTCTGTGTTTAATGTCTGCTGCATTTCTTTATGATGATAAAAGAAAACTGACATAAACGGTTGAAATAGCAGACCTTAGCAAAGTGGCATAATTATAATGATTGAAATATTAACCTAGCATATTGAAGTTAATAGAAATTTGACATTTCTTAGTATATGAGCCACACTTACATTTGACTTTTAATTCAACAAAAAGTAATAAGCATAGAAGGCTGAAGGATGGCGAAACAACAGAACGGATGAAACTTCCAAGGATTTGTGCAACCTCTAAATAATCTTCAATTTACATCAAATTGCACTGAATTTATTATTTTATATAGTGGATTCATTTGGAACCTTCCAGTATTAAAAAATTTAAACTTTATTTTTTACCGTTTATGTGTGGACCACACAATGTATACCTTACCTTACTTTACCTTACCTCACCTTGCCAAACTTATCTAAATTTACTTTAATTACTTGACCTAGCCTTATAATTACCATACCTTGACTTGTTTTACTTTTTGATTTTCAGGTGAGCCTGTTCTGCCGACACTGACATTCGGAGGATTGGAAATATGTTGGATTATCTGTTTGAAAACCGCTCTAAATGATGACTCTGTTCCATTGGGAGAAGCTCAGCCCGACGGAGTTCCACCAACTCCAGGAGTACATGACCTGTAAGTCATGCTGCAACATACAATGTACATTTTGACTAGAGGAGTAACAAACCACAAATTTATACTGTGCTGATTTTTTTATTGTTCTGTGATGTATTGGTTTGTATTGTCGTGCAGTGTACAGTGAAACTTTGGTAACATGTGTTTCATTAACACGCGAATTCGGCTAACACACGGCAATTCTCCTGTCTAAACAGCTAGACCAAACTATGGATTTTTTGTACAGTGAAACTTTGGTAACATGTGTTTCATTAACACGCGAATTCGGCTAACACGCGGCAATTCTCCTGTCTAAACAGCTAGACCAAACTATGGATTTTTTGTACAGTGAAACTTTGGTAACATGTGTTTCATTAACACGCGAATTCGGCTAACATGCGGCAATTCTCCTGTCTAAACAGCTGGACCAAACTATGGATTTTTTGTACAGTTAAACTTTGGTAACATGTGTTTCATTAACACGCGAATTCGGCTAACATGCGGCAATTCTCCTGTCTAAACAGCTAGACCAAACTATGGATTTTTTGTACAGTGAAACTTTGGTAACATGTGTTTCATTAACATGCGGCAATTCTCCTGTCTAAACAGCTAGATCAAACTATGGATTTTTTGCATTTTGTGATCCGTATGGTGGTGGTGGTGGTGATGGTGGTGGTGATGATGATATTGAGGAGGAGGAGGAGGAGGAGGAGGAGGAGGAGAGCATTGTGGACTATCAGTTTAGCAGTCAGAACTCATACTGTTGTGGAAGCTGAAACTCTAAATAGGTTGTAAGGAGGTTATAAAATCCTGAATGTTTGCTTTATGGAATGCTGTGTATTTTTTATTTAAACTTTCCTATGCTTCTTGACATCGACTGCTGAATGCGTGTTTTCTAGACATTTAGACAGTACATTTTGTGATCCTGTACGTGAATAAGAAAAGGAAGTAATTGCATGCAGTTTTAATGTCTAGATGCCCATGGCAATTAAAAGCAAGATGTGGCCTTTAGATAATTGACTGAGGACTATAAACTTTGATAAATGGTCTGTGTATTAAGGAGATATGTGCTGCAGAAGAATTTAGATGACAATGAAGGATTTATCCTGATGTCTTGTTTAGCATCGTCTGAACACAGCAGTTGGATATTGAGCAACATAATGTGATGTTCAATAACAACATGACTGGATGATAGTCAACAACTATTAACATTCACAACAACATTACAAAATAGTCAGAAGCATTGTTACAAGGCTACAGCTTAATATTCACCAGATTCATAGCAATATTAAAGCCATGTGTTACGGAAGTGTATACGTTTCTGTGCTGCCAGGTAGGTGCTCATTCCACACATTTAGCATGGTTGCCTGATCATCATGCTTGGCTAAACATTGTGTGATTGCATTGAAATCGATGAGCCAATATGTGGAGTTGTTTGGTTGACCCACACCCTTACTACAGCAGTGTTGATATAACATAAATCTGGGTAAACCATAGTGGCAACCATGGATCCCAAATTTACCTATGCATACATATGTGATCTTTGGTAGAAAAACTTGTATAGCACCGAAATGGTAATGCCTGTCCTGACAGAAGCGCTGATCTTTCTTTCCTCGTTAGCCGAGCTGATAGCGAGTCAAACACTTGCTGCGTAGTATAGCAAGGTAGCTGCCATAAAGCATCAACGTCGTAATTCTGTCAGACTTTCGGTGGTACAGAACTCTCGGATCCAACGTCCAAACGAGATTTTTATGTGAAGTTGCGTCACCGAAATAACTTATTTAAGTCTCTGAGGATGATAGCTAGATCTAAAATGCTAGATAAATGTAATAAAATTTTATTTTCTTTAGAAAAATGTCAAAGATTTCTTTAGAAAAATGTCAAAGATTTCTTGAAAAAGAAAGGCCTACTCTGTGCAAAAGTTGGTGCAATTGAAAGACGTAGAAATGGCACAAACCCAGGCAAAAATTAGCATAGATCTTGGCATTAATGAGGCAAACATTTCTGTCCCAAGTATATTCTGGGAAATTGAGTTAGAGTCCCAGTGCAATATGGGAAACTGATTTAGAGTCCAAGTGCAGCATGGGAAACTGAGTTAGCATCCCAATGAAATATGGGAAACTAGAAGAAGAAAAAGACAAAGAAGAAGAAGAAAAAGAAGAAGAAAAGAGCTGGAGTCCCTGTGCAATATGGGAAACTGGGTTAGAGTTCAAGTGCAGTATGGGAAACTGAGTAAGAGTCCCATTGCATTCTGGGAAACTGACTTCATTGTTGATCCATGTAACTCACAAAGAGAGGTTGTCTAGTTGAAGACTAATGTTGATGGAGTCATGTTATGAATAAGCAATTATGTTCTCTTGTCTTGCTTTACATGCTTAGCTTACCTAATCAAATCTAAATCTGATCTAAAGACTTCTATAGTGCCATTACCAAGGCATCAGTCGATGATCGCTTCAAGTCAAAATCGTAATCCAAAATCATAATCTGTTGGAGAAGCCGGGTAGAATTCCGATAGGTCAGAAAGACCAGAAGCCAGGCTACACTGAGTAGGCAAGTTGAAATACGTGCGTCTTTAGTTTAGATCTGAATGATGTCAAAGAAATGGCTGAATGAACTGAACTGGGCAGTCAATTCCAAAGCTTTGGACCGGCTGAGAACGCCTGATAGCCCAACACTGTCGGAGTACGGGACAGAGCGAGAGTCAGTGTCCATTGATTGAGTGCAATATCTATTAGTGTGAGAGGTGAGCATGGAACATAGATAGGTCGGCTTATTGAAATGCAGCACTTTGTGAACTGTAAGACAGATTTTGAAATGAATTCTTTGCTCAATGGGCAACCAGTGCAATGAAGGTAATATTGGCTAATATGCTGATGTTTGGGGGGTCTTTGTTATGGCTCTAGTACGAGAGTTTTGCAGGTCTCCCTTTGTAATACCAATAAGAAGTGAGTTACAGTTACGGTACATTACCTTATATAATGTTGTGTAATATTATATCATTTGCTTTATAATTTATTATATATGACATAATTTCTTGCAATCTTTTCATTCTGACAGCTGACATAATATAAATAATTAGTAATTAGTAACTTCTGATGCATCCGTGTCTAATGCACAAGGCATCAACCGATGGTGCACCAAAGCCAAACTACAGTCAGGTCAATATCCAGAAGGTCAATCCACAAGTCCACAAGACAGGGCATTAGAGGAAGGGTAAAAACAAGCAACAACAATTATAAGGACATTAACTGTCATTAAGGAATGCCCAAGGCCAAGGTTTCTCAATGCCTAATGCCAACTGCCTCAAGAGTAGCTAGCAGAAAGAGTAGGTAAATAGGTAGATTATAAGCTGATACTGTTTGGTTGCTGTGTTAATACTCAAGCTTTTATTGAGGTCACCAAAGCTCCTGCCTTCAGAGAATTTAGATGCTAACGGTTTGGTGCAGTAGGGTGGCCCATATTTATATGGCGAAAATTAATTGCAAAGTAATATTAAGTCTGATCCTTTTGAGATATTCCTTATTATAAAAAATATGTTCAGATTTTGAGTTAATAATTTTGATATTTACAGGTCGCTTAGCAACCTGATGTTTAACCATATAGCGTAAATGGTAGAATTAAAAAATGTTTGCATTGGTATAGAATTAAAAAATGTTTGCCATCAGTTTGACTAAGTCATGCAAGAAATCAAGCTGCAGTGAAAACTAATGTTTTAGTGTTTGTTTAACAGTCTCGAACCGATACAGAACAGTTTTTTAAATCAAACTACTGTATACTGAATGTATAGCATAGAGTATGCTTTTATGGTTTCCTAAGTAGCATTAATTTTCTCCCATCGGGGAAAGTTTTCCCGTCTCTAATTGATAACTTGAAGCGCAAAGTGCAACTGTTCTTCACTCTTAAAGCGCCTTCTGTCTGTCTGTGCCGTGTCTTGGATCATGCAACCTTGAACTCATCCCTACTGTTCCATGTATTGGGTCTTTGGTTAGGAATCCAATTGGCAAGCCCAGCGTTTCAATTACATTTCTGCTCCACATTGTCACGAAACCAGTAAGAGTCCTCTGTTGTACTGTCGCCAAATACACCTCTATGCGTCTCAATAAGTCGCTCGCCCCTTCTTTCTCTGTTGATGCTTTCAGCTTGGCCCATTTTGTGGTCAAGTCCACGGATCATGATCAAGAGGCTGAGAAGGATCGAGTCCTTGGACAGGTACCATAGGTGACCAGCTAGCTTGCGTGAAGTAGCTGCCCTGATATCGCGATCAGGGTAAGTAAGCATCAAGCTGCTGTAGGAAGAGCAGGTCATTCCTAGCTGCTTTGGAAGCCACAGGTGCCAGGAACCAGTGGTTGATGTATAGAAATCTTTGACTCACTGTATGGTGTGGGTCGCTGCCGTTCAGATATCCTCTGTCAGTACAGTGTGGCGATGCATAAAGTGACCAAGGGCCTGCTTCTCCGACGGTAGTTTACTTCCTTCTATCCCTTCTGCAGGGCTAACTAGGTAATCTTGCAAATGCGGTGCCATCTTCTTCAGTTCAAACTGTCTCCTTTGACTGCTGCTCCAACCGTTCTTGGTGGGTGAGTGTCGGCTTCGACAATCTTCTTCGACTCTGTTCGTCTTCTTCGGCTCCAGTTGTCTCTCGACGAGTGGACGTTCACCTCATCTGGTGTGGCTAGTTACTCGTGTTATATAGGAAGTCAGTCGGATGTGCAAAAGATCCGTGTGCAAAAGGACACTGTGCAAAAGACCCGTGTGCAGCTGTGCATTCTGCAAAGGACTTGTGTGCAAAGAACCACGGGCAAAAGAGCCGTATGCACTGTGCACAAGAGTTTATGAATGTTTAAACCATGCCGAGTACATAGTAAATTTTGACCCCTGTGAGCGACCTCTAAATGCAGATCGATCTGCTTCAAATTTTATACAAAATGAAACCATTTTGGAGGGTGAGAAATACAAATTTTGAAAATGAGAAAATTAGGGCCACTTTTGCAGTTACTTGTTAAATGCAACCAAACCAAACTGACTTAACCTATGAACCCATGAAACCGTCCTTTCGTAGAGCTACCTTCTTACCGGTAGTTACCTTCCTACCTGCATAACTACCTACCCACATACCTGCTTGGGTTTAGTGGTGTCCATAGTCTGTCAGTCAGCCAGCCAACCAGGTAGCCAGCCAAACAGCAGTTCGATCAGTAGCACTGCCTGCCTGCCTGCCAACAGGTAAATCTAGCACTCTTGAGTATGCACATCTTTCAGAGGCATGGTCTCCAAGCCAAGGGATCTTTGACATGATTTTGTGTTCTACGATTATACTCTCTTCAAACCACAAACTTCCCTTAGCTTTGACTGAACCTGTGCAGTTTTCCAATAGGAAGATGTCTTTTGAAAAGCCCAACTTGCATTGGTTTTCATTTACTGACCTCAGAGGGAATGGCAGTCTGAGTTGCCCCAGATGGCCTGGTATGCCAAGTGCTACTTGGCATTGCTTAACTTCACCATGTTGACAAGCATCATATCCAGGCTGCCCATACCTACCTACACGTCTCCCTACCTATTAACCTACCAAGCTGCATTTCTCTGTGTTTGTTTACCTGTGTGCTTGTTTATGTGCAAATCAGTCAGTCAATCAGTCAAGTTTTATAGCATCTACGGACCTTATGTGTAGGCGTCTGGGATGATAAAGTATTCATGAGGTCTAGGGACAGAGTGCCATCGTGATGGGCTTTCTGATAACGGCCTCTTTTAGTAATTTCAAGCTATGTGTAGGTTGAAAGTACTGACCTTTTTTAGCCCAAGCCATCAACAGTGCGTACACAGTGCATATACCACGTGCATACACAGGCAAATGTAGACTTCATGCTGGATATGTTAGTTGCATGAGATTGTGAGTGTGGCCCTCGTGGTAGGGAGACAAGCATCCAAGATTGCTGTAGATTTGGTAAAATTTTCTCTGCATACCAGTCGACGTATGTATACGAGTTATAGGCTGAACACGTGAAACTAACATGACAAGAAATTAGGCCCAGATGAAAATTTCTTCTCCCATAAGAGACATGAAGAAGGAGAAGCTGGAGCAGGAGGATAAGAAGAAGAGTAGACCCTTAAGCCCCAAGAGGTAGCCTTGGGTATGAAGTATTAGGGACTGCTTTCTTAGACTTGGCATATGAGGGTGGGTGTCCAGTCCTCTTCCTTGCTGCCTGATCTTCCAACTTGTATTGTGCAGTCAGTATACTTATTTTATAGCCGAGTTTGCTGGGGGCACAAGTGGATCAGAAATCTTGGAATCTATTTCTACCTGGTGGGGGTTTGAACACCCAACCTCTAGTTTGACAGTCCAGCATGCTAGCCATTTGACTGTCTGGCACAGGCCTGACATGACTACACTGCAACTTGACAAACATCAAACTGTGATTTAACTTTTTTAGTCATTTCAGCAAAGAAGAGTTCTGTGTGCAGAATGTTTGCAGCATGCTGTGCAAATCTAAGATGGACTCATTGACATCAAAACAGCATTCATTACATTTGTAATGAATGCTGTTTGGAAAGCTATATTTTGCATCCAGGATGCAAATGTCTTCTGCTATTTTCGTTTATGTCTGTTTTGACATAGAAATCTCATGTTCTCTTCCTTGTTCCTTGTTTTTTGCTTCAGTGCATCCTGTTGTCTTCTTGTGTTTCCAGTTAGTTTGTCTGATCGTGTTACTTACTGTCCAGGTAATTTGAGACTGTCACGCTTCCAAGATCTAAGGGTAAAAGGGTTTTTTGGCTGAGGGTCAAACACAGCCAAAGAAATCCAGCAATTAGACACCATCTTAGCCTCCAAATTTTTGCTGGTATTTGTTTTCTGACCACAGAGAGATGGCTGGCTGAGTTGACCCGGACTGCTTGGTAATATGTGAAAATTCATATTCTAAGTACTTTTTGCACTTGGTGTTACTTAGCTTCACTCTACTTGTCAACATAACATCCACAGTCAAAGTTCTTGTTCAGAGCCCCAGTATCTACCTCTCACAACAATACGGGAAAACTGGTAGTGTGTAAAATTTGAGCTTGGTGTTCAGATGCATTTTTGAGCACAAAATCACCTTGTCAGGGGTTACCCAACGTGTCCTCATAATTGCAATGTGATGTTGGATTACTGATTCACTGACTTAATTTGGAACTAGCTGGCTTCTAAGGTAAACAAAAGTCAATGTGGTATCCACTGTATATCCCAAAGTGGCTGTTGTTTACCTGGTGAAGTGATACAACACAAAGTTTTGAAAATTTCTAGTTTTTAGATGGAACTGATCTGTTCGTAGGCTGTCAGGTGAGCCTATTCTGTCGACACTGACAATCTGGGATTGGAAATACAGTGGAGATTCAGTATGACACGCTTCATTATTACATGAATTCTGATGTAACATGGTCAGCATGGTCAGGAACATGTTTATCCGTCTGACTTGGATCTTGACCAGAAACCGAACCCTTTTGCCTATCGATTTTGTCTTGACTAAGCGCCTGTGAATAAGCTGGTCCTCGCAGCGCGGCTTTCGTTGGAATTACGATTTCGATTACGATCCCAAAATAATTCACCTACAGAAAATGAACTTGTTATAACGTGACCTTGTTAAAAGGAGATTCTTCCTATAGTTCCCGAGGACAGCTTTATAATGAGTTTCTGATGTGTGTTGAATTATCCTTCCTTGCTTAATTGTAGAGTCTTCCTTCTGTGCTGTGGCTCCTCTGTTATAGCCGGGTTGACAGTGAATCGTTTTGCTTGCAGTGCTTTAGTATCAAGCCGTAGTATCAGGGACTACATCTGCGGTCTGCTTCAGCCCAAGGGTCAGATAACTGTCTTAGATTAGGATTCGGTGTTGGCTGGTGAAATACGATCGAGTGGGTAGGCCGCAAATCGTAGTAGCCCCAGCGGTGCGCTGCAGGGCATCGCAGTCAAATGCCTGGTTTCAGAAACAAGGCCTGTTGGGGCCGCAGACCAACCCAACGGCCGCCAACGGAGTTCATCCGGCAGGCCAGACCTCTGTCATAACTTGGCCTGTGCCAAGCTGAGACTGTGATGGCTTTGTTCAAGTCCATAATGAAGTGTTCAGGATGTTGATGCAGAAATAAATCAATCATGGTTTTCTCCAATGAAAAGTAATCGGTTATTTATCAATGTTCACTGTCAAATTATCAAATTATGCTGTTTATTTGTTGAAAGTTCCTCTTAGCTGACAGACCAGCTTGCTAATCACTAAATACCCCGCCAAATTATATGAAGTTTATCAAAAATAAGGTCACTTGAAACCAGTCAGAATTTGATTATGGAGACTAGGAAGTGCAGCCTGGGGAAAACTGCAGTACTCTAAAATCCAATTTGCATTGGTAATGATTAATATTTGTTGATATTTATTTACTGATAATCTTGATAGTGATAATGTTAATGGCAAGGATAATGGGTTAAAAACATTATTCACACTGGCAAAACTGAAAGTATGGAGTGTTGATTTATGAAATTGCTTTGAACCACCTGATTTACAAAGTAAGTGTTGGTTAGTAAATTACCATTTGGATGTATGTAACCTACAGTTAAAAACAGCCTTGAACAGGATGAAGGATTAAACTAAGTTGTCCGGATTTACTTGCCATTATGAGACAACCTTTTCAAATTGTCCGGCTTTACTTGTAATACTGTCACTACCTTTTTGGTATATACATGGCACTTGGAGTTTGTGTTCTTTTGTGTTTATAGCCATTGTTTTCCAAACTCTTTGTGTTTGAGAACAATTGTTGATTGGTATATGTACATATGTTGGTGTATTGGTATAAAAGCTAACCATTTACATTTATAACTAGTTTAACTAGTTGTGTGCATGACCTAAATGTGTTTAGAACCAGATGTATTCATTAGCATTTGTTTCAGTAACCATGTCATTAAGTGCTCATTACCATTAACATCCACTACAATTCATATTAAGTATATTTGTTCTTTAGCATTAGTGTTCACATCCATTCGTTTTAAAACCATTTATAACGTTCATTAGTAGTTGTGTTCAGTAAGTAAGTAAGTAAGTAATACATTTGTTAACACTCCATATGTCCATCGACTGAGCGAGGAATCGTAGGCGTTTGGTATTAGTAGAGTTCATAACAATCAGTGTTAATTAGCATTATGAGTATTCATTCCCAGTTGGGTTCACTAACAATTTAATGTTGACGTTCAATAGTCCTTAAATTTGTTGTTCCTTGAAAACCTGGTTTTAGTTTAATGTGCTTTGCAACAGATGCTCCTTGTTTGTTTTATATCTCTGTGTATTTGTCATTCTGTTCTGTAAAGTATTCTTGAAAATATTTCTGTAGAATGGATTTATTAATCAGTAGAGTCTCCAAGTAATATCTACTTTAGGGAATCAGCCAGTACACTTTATGAGTCAGTTGCAGTATTTGCAGTTAATGCTTTAACTGTAAGTACTGTTGTACTGTGTAAATTTTCTTTCGAATTCTCATGTGCCAAAGCTCTTGGAACATGAGCCTGTCAGATGTGTTGGTCCTTGGCTACAGATTTTGACAATCGACTAACATTGGTGCTAAATCCATAGGAATCCGTTGGTTGGTTCCACATGTGTGCATGAGCCCACCGGTGGTGACTCTTCTAGTTATCTGTGCATTGTTTCGCTTGCTGACGTACTTTCTGTTCTCAATGACATTTAACATCTAGCATAGGCAGTGCTTTTCTGAGGTGCTTAAAAGGCACTATTTCAAACATCTAGATAACTAACTAAACAGCTAACTAAATAAGGTAAGTAATGCTACATATCGTAACATTTTACATATGTTCAAGGTATGTACTTCAAAGTGTTCCTAGCTCCACTGCAGACAAGACTAAGTCACTGATGAAAGTAATGCCTGGTAACAACAGACACCAGTGTGGTGTTGGCTTGTAGATGTAAACTGTCTGGTGTCAGAACTCCTTGGTAAGGAACTTGTGGATTGCTATAAAAGCCCACAGTACTGTCTGACCATACTCTGTAAGAAAAGTGTAGATTACTTAGTCTACATTTTTGTTGAGCTGACTTACTATACTGATGTGGATGTTTTCCGACGAAGTGTGGACATATTGTACTGGCGTAAACAGCCGAGTCATCTGAAAATTTGTTACAGAGAAGTCTACACTTTGCTGATGAGCCAGACTTCAACACACAAGTCCACACTTTCAGATAATTCTCTACACTGTTTTTTAGAGAGTAGGCTGGAGTGATTTGTTTTATTACTAGACAGTTGATGTCCTTGAGTTTAGGGGCAATCGGGTTCTATTTGGTTTCTGTAGTCTTTGAAACTGGGGAAAATGAGTTCTAAAATGCCGTTTGTGTCTAACAGCGCCTTTGTTCATGGGACAATTGTTTCCCAGATTCAGCTCCTTCTATCAGAGACACTTAGACAAAAGAGAGTACCTGGCACTTGTACTTATCAGTAGCTGGTCCAAAGTTCTAATGTTCAGGTATTTGTGCCCTCGTTTTCTCGGTCTTTTCCGTTGGTTCTGACCTCACTGGATGGCGACTGATGTTTCATGGTTTGGCTTTTCCAGCGCCCATCCGCCTCTCTGCCACTCATTGATCGATAGTGGGTCTGTTTAAGAATAGCCCCAAACAGAAACCGTTAGGTTGCAGTTCTCGGATTTTTATAGCTGCGTAGTTATGTGCTCGGGCTGTTCTCCTATGTTTAGTCTTGTGCGTATTGTGTTGTTTTCTATTGTATTGTTGGATGTTTTCTCCTGTGTTTATTGTACTGTTTTTCTCTTGGACAGACAGACACACGTACAGACACACACACGCTCGCATACACACATGAACATATTATGTCTGAAAACTTATGTGTGTATCTGTATGTGTGTCTGTAAGATGGGTGGTCTAAGCTGTGTATAGCCAACTATTAATTATGTAGGGTAGGACCACAGTTGACCCATAATTGGTACAGAGGCATATTACCCAATTCATCTGTCATTTCTAATGCTGCCTTGACATTGCCGTGCATGTGTTGCACTTATTTGGCTGGTTGTTTGTTGCTGCTTTGGTCATCTGCAAGTTTTGTCATCCCAAGACCCGCTGTGACCGGCTGTTGGTGTTTTCCCTAGTATGCATGTCTGCATGTGTGTATGTGTATGTATGCATGTATATATGTATTATGTGTATACATGAATATAAGATGTGTGTGTATGTGTATCTATGAAAGGTTGCACAAATATGCCTTTCACTCAAAACTGAAAACATTCCTCTTTCACAGATCCTATCCTGACACCCCTTCCTCCTCTTATCTCTCTCCTCTCCAACCCAAACACCACCCTCCATAGCTGCCACACTGTCTCTCCATCTGACTTTTGGATCTTGACCTGGAACAGAACCCTTTTGCCTATCGATTTTGTATTGACTGAGCGCCTGTGAATAAGCTGGTTCCCACGACGTGGCATTCATTGGGCGCTGTAGAAATCTTGGAATTACGATTACAATTATATTTGTATGTATATATGTAATATACGTGTGTATCTGTAATATGTATACATATGTATGTATCTTTATTATGTATGTAACTATCTGTGATATGTATCTAAGATAACATATTTATGTATCTATGCAAAGATATATGCATTTGGACATATTTATTTTACTATATGTGTCACTAGGTGAATGAACCTATTGTCTAACCAGCTAAGCGTAAAACTAGTAAAACTCTGGTGGCAGATAATTGAGTAGCAGGAAATACTCAACACTACCCAACGTCATGTGAACCGGATTTTCCTGCAATGACACAAGATTCAGAGAATGTTTACTTAACTGCTATTGCTTATTACTGACATTATGATTAAGATTACAGTCAGTTGTTTACACAATTACTGAGAAGCTGCGGTAATTTGAATCGTAATTGGAATACCCAAGGTTGCATTTCCCGTCCAGGAAGTGGCATCAGGAAAGAGGGTCCCCAATTGATTGGAGGAACTTACAGCCCATGACAGGTCTACTAGAATCTTCAGGCTCAAATGGTGTGGCCAAATGCATGTAGACAAATCCTTAGATAATTGTAATTCAAAGGTAATTCATTGTGTATTTATGTTTGTATCTGGCTGTTTAATCAGTGCCTTTTAAGAACCTCACAAAAGTGTTATATGTGTGTGTGTGGGAGGGTACAGTAGCCAGTTGGATAGAGCTGTCGGCTTGTAATGAGGAGAGTATGGGTTCGAGCCTCTTTCCCGTAAATGGTTACCATGTAGGGTCGATGAGCAAGTCCTTCACTCACAGTTGATCAGTGCTATCGATTGATGCTCAGACTTTAGATAATGGTGCTTAATAAATGCAGAAATAATAACAATAATATGTATATGTATAAATATTATCATTTCTGTTTCGCCTTTTAAGAACCTCTTAAAGGTGCTGAGAGGTTTTTGTCGACACACCTAGGCACTGAATTCTAGGCCTTAAGCCACACTGACTGCTTTATTTCCAGGCTGTCTCTGTGTGAGTATGGTCCAGCCACACTCCTGCCATCTGTAAAGAGGCACTAGTGTAAGACTGTGAGGCTATCATCAAGACTAATAGATTCCAGCTCTGAGCTTAATTAATATAAACATGTTTATATTCCGCAGGCAGGAATAACTGAATATATCCAATATGTTTGGTATTTATATATCTGTGTCCGTCTGTTTCAACAGATGGACCTCCCAGAAATTGACCTGATTTTCTGGTTTGATTTTGGTACTGAATAGACTGCTGTGCTGTATGTATTTAAAGTCCTGAGGGTCATTTCAGCCTAGGGCAAACTGCTATAGCAACCGTAAGGGTGACACTGAGAATAGAATGATTCAGAAGAATTTTCACCTTCGTTAAAACCTCTGCAGTATATGATTCTTCAGTAGCAATTTTTCCTCGCTTCCTTTTTCAGGCTTTGGTCGTGTCATGAAGACTGTCTTAGGGCGTGGGTGCCAAGTGAAATCTGGCCAGGAGGGGACAGAACATGAAATGTGAAACATGAAAACTTTGTCCCGGCCTGATGTGGCCAAATGTGCTGTACAGATGTCTAGATATAATACATACCCAGTGCCTTCCGTGGTGTGAATGTGACTTTGTGGTCAGAGGAGGGCAGGAAGCGATTATTGTAGGTCAGCTTATCCTAGGTTGAGGAAGTCTTCAGGTTTATAAGGGCCACCAGTAGGAAAAATGAGAGAGACAGTGGCGGATTTAGCTATAGGCATGGAAGGGCGGTCCTACACCCCTTTTGGATATATGCCAGCATCCCTCAGACCAGACCCATGCATGGTGGACTGCCAGAATGTGGCCCCCCTCTGGAAATGCTTTTCCCTTATGCAAGCAATCCTGAAGCAGTCACTGGAGAGAGATAGGGGATGGGGAGGGTAGGAGACTGATTTCATATCTCAGTTATGTTGCAAATATCAAGGTCAGATTTATTGTCCTGGTTTAGATGGTAACAGCCTTGGCTGCCAAAGCTTTTTGGCATGGGTGTCAAGTGAAAGAATTTTCAACCTCCAAAGCTGCGACCTGTGTGTGATCCTCTGCTTGCAGAGGAATGTTTGGGCAGACCATCTTTTGTTGGCCGATAGAAAAACTAATCTTTTCATTCCTGTAACAAAAACAGCTATGCTAAGAGTTTTCATTCACATGCACATGCATTGTTGCCAAATGGCTAGCATCAGTAACAGATGATGATGATGACAACGATGACGATGATGAGTTTGTGATGAGTTTGTGTTCGTATGCACAGTTCCAGCTGTGTGATTTGGCTTATATTTTATGTTGTGATTTGGATCATTTCTGTGTGGTTTGAACCATTTGCCTGTGATCTGGTTCATTAGTATGTGATTTGTCTCATTCTTATATTTTGGTTCAGTTCCGTGCTTCAGTGTTGCTTTGTAGAATTTACTAGAACAATTTGCTGATAGAAAATATAACTAGAACCCAATCCCAGAAAGAGGCTGAACTCTGTGAATGATTCTGTCTGAATATCCCTCTGCTTGGGGCTTCACAGAATATAATAACAATAATAATGCATAAGTCAAGAGCATCTACAGCACCGCTGTGTAATGCCCAAGGCATCAGTTGATGGTTGCTAGTAAGCAAATTCAGTGTGCTTGCCAAATTCCAGGGTAAGTCAGGTAAATTAGAAATCGGTAGTTTAGTCAATAGTTTTACCATATCAATCGAATGTGGTATGAAAATAAATATCAAAAAGACAAAGGTCATGAGAATAAGCAAACGAGAAGAAATAGTAGTAATAATGAACATCAACGGAGAGGAAATGGAACAGGTAAAAGAATTCTGTTTTCTGGGGAGCATTGTCATGCAAGATGCCAAATGCCACACAAAAATTAGAAGTATAGCATTCGGCAAAGACGCATTCTCAAAACAAAAAGAACTTAAAGAAACGAATGAGTAGAGCTGTGTTATGGAGCGTGGTGCTGTATGGATCTGAAACAAGGACCACGAGAAAGGAGGATATCAAGAGATTGGAGGCCTTCGAAATGTGGATTCAGTAGAGGATGGAAAAATTTAGTTGGATGGAGCACATGACAAACGAAGAGGTACTGAAAACAGTTGGAGAAGAAAGATGTTTGATAGCTACAATAAGGAAGCTACAGAGAAAATGAATTGGTCGCATATTGAGAGGGGACTCATTCTTGAGAACCGTCATTGAAGGGCAGAATGATGGGAGGAAGACAAGAGGAAGACCCAGACAGATGATGACGGACGGATACAACAGGCTGAAAGAAGGAGCTCAGCACCGAGAGGAGTGGCGTCATTGGACATTTGAGCCTGCCTGAGGGCACAGAACCAGATGAAGACGAAGTTTAGACAAAGCCACATGTTTTCCTCAGTATCAACCTATCTCTTTGGCTTCTTCTGCCAACAATTGAAAACTGTTATTTTCAAAGGTAATTCTCGACTGTCTTGTTGAAAACATAAGAGAGGAGCTTTCTAGTGGTGCTGTATAAATGGTATACTACGTCCCTTGCGTTCGGCTTCAGAAGGGGACTTTGAAGTCAGAAGAGTTAACCTACAGTTTGGTAAAAGAATGTTTGAAGTAGCTGGTTCAGCTGAGTGGAACCCTTTACCTGAATCTGTTCGAAGATGCTCTTCAATAGATACTTTTAAATTAAAACTTAAGACTCATTTATTCTCTCAGTACTATAACTAATTATTATGTTGTAACGCGTCCTTCGAGTAAAACATTGTTTTATTAAGGTGCGTTATAAATATAAGTTGTATTGTATATTGTCAGCACATGACCTAGTTCTTGTCACATTGGTGCAGTTAATTTCTCCATTGTTGTGAATTCATTGTTTTACTTTCCCTCAGCTCAGAAACTAACAGTAACGTTATACAAACTCATAGTTGATTTGTACCAACTTATGTGATTGCTATGACCCGCTAGTTCCCTGTGGCATTTACTCTTGCCAACCATCCACACACTCGCTTTCTTGCTTGCTCTGTCACTGACTGACTCCCTGATTCATTCACTCATTCAATCATTCACTCACTTGGTAGCTCAGTGGCATGGCTTAAGCAACGTTTGTATCTGTAGACATGCTGCAGAATGATTTGTAATTGTCAAAAGCCAGGCAACAAGTGTATAAATGAATTTTTAATTGTGGCCATTTATTGATTTGCCAACAACAGAATAATACAAGCATAATGCTATAGTGATACAGTGGCATCCTTGTCATGAGCACATGCGGGTTCAGTTTCAAAATATAGATTCAAATATGTAACTAATTAACTAATTAATTAACTAATTAATAGAAAGCTAAATAAAAGTCGTTAAAACTTGTAAAAAGTATCAGTTGAAATTATAAATGCTTATGTGTTGCCATAAAGCACATGACAAGTTAATTTAATGCAGTAAACGCACACTTGAAATTTATGTCGACAGATGATATAAATAGCAATACATAGTAAAGAGGGAACTATATATTACTTAATGTATAAAGAGTCCACTGGGGTATCGAGGGCTTGGATCAAAAAGTGTTTGGCACTATACAAATTTCAAATTACAATTATTAAAAAATTGGATGTCAATTTGTCACTGTTTTTGGTTTCAACATTTTTTTTCAGCCAGCCATAGAGCGTAGATTCGTTAACCCCAAGATCTTTAGAAACTTTGGCTTGGTTTCTCCACCATGTATCTACAGGAGCTGTAGCCTCCAGTTTTTCTTGCACAGATTAGGAACATTGGGAATTGCCATTCGCAATTTTTAAGATTAGACCTATGATAAGATTATTGAAATTTATAAATATTATATAAACGTAGAACGTCAAGAAAGTGGGAAGTACGAATATGCGTGATATATTGCAGCAAAGAGAGAGTAAACAGAAAAAGAAATTCTCACATGAATGTCCAAAGGTTACAGGCAGACCTTAAAAAGTCAAAGCAAGACGTGTTAGCGACAGACTGCAACAGAGGCACGTCTTCAGGGTCATGCATCTGGTTTGCTGTGTCTCTGTAGCAGACATAAATGCTTCGATCATATTTTGGATGATGCACGTTTCAGCTCATGTGGACCTTTAATTCATTTCGGACAAGAAGCAAACAGAACTAATGTTTGACAGACTTAATTCGACTGTCCACTGTTAAGAGATGTTGTTCAAAGCAGCAACTGGATAGTATGGTGTTTTGGGAGCATTCCTTCTCCTATACTGTGAAAGTGAAATATTCTAACAATATGGCAAAGGAAATTAAATTATGCGAACGTGCTTTCACTTCCATTCGTGGCTTAATGGCAACGTGTGTGATGTTTACTCAGAAAGCCAAAAACATTCATCCAGTAGAGGGGCTGCTGTTATAAACAAACGACCAAAGGTAGCCTGTGTTTTAAACACTCTGGACCCTAAAGACGGTACGAAGGGTTGCAACAAGTAAATAAACTTAAATATGATGATATTCAGGTTTTAGCATGATTTTGTAGGCTTGATGCCAACTCGTTTTTTTTTTCAACAGTGCCATGCAGTGTGAAGTCTATAAGGGAATGTAGGGATGGTAGCGATTTGGATTAACATAACTGTCGCTGATGCTAAGAAAAAACTCTTGTGAAGTATTTTGAACAGTTGTTGGATTTTAAATGGGCCTATTGTAAAATTAAATCATGTTGATAAACTGCAACAGGTAACATAAATGCTATAGAAATGTATAACTTTGCAAAATTTTTCTTCATTTTTTGGAAAAAAAATTAGTTCAAAAAATGACTTTGCAAAATTTTTCTTCATTTTTTGGAAAAAAATTAGTTCAAGTATGTATAATAAATAATTTTATTCACTGCCGTTTGCAAGCATAGATGATATACTCAAAACATGTCATGCAGTTTTCTGTCAAAAACAAGGTTTTAGACATTAATAAAGGTTTCAAAACTTCAAAAGCATTTTTCTCAGATAAGCTGATTGTGGACTTAGTTGGTTCTTCGGATGGAGACCTCAACTGCATTTAATACTGCCCTTGTTCCAAAGTTCGGAAGTGCACACACATACATACACACATACATACATACATACATACATATATGTATAATACGTACATAAGTCCCTACATACATACATACATGCACACATACATATATACATACATACATGCATACTTACATGCACACATACATACATACATACATACATGCACACATACATATATACATACATACATGCATACTTACATGCACACATACATTCATACATACATACATACATACATGCATACAACAGAGCATCGATGTGATACTCTGGAAAGCGGCGGCTTTTGCTACGTTATGGTCAGCAAACTTAGTTAGGCATTTGTGGCAAGGCAATGGATTCTGAATTAGCCAATGGTTGTGGCAAGCTGCTACTTACGCAGCCTTTAGCCTGTGATCATAATCTTTCCTAAACGTAAACTGGCATGTCACACTTAGTGTGGCAAGATAGTCTGTTAGGTAGTCGGCTGGATCTGTAATCCAACAGTTGTGGGTAAAACAATGACCTTGGACAAGTTGTTTATGCACGCTTGTGCACAATAAATAACTATAATAAATGAATAAATAATGGTCTCATAACAAATATCAACTCCATATGGTGTTCACTTAGCTTAGCCCTGTTAAAAACAGGTAAAACTTATTTATTACTAAAAATAGATCTGTGCGCATGCCTACATCTGATTGTTACGCATAGCTCGCTCGCTGTGTCAACTGTGGTCATTACATTGTGTTATACTGCCATAAAAATCATTTAATGTCATTATTCCAATACCCTTGTTTGCACAATGAAGTTAATATGGCATTGTTTTAGGATAACAGTGCTACAGAAGTTTGGAAAATGAGTCATTTTGAGGAAAGTTAGTCATTTTTAGGGCATCCTGTTCCAGTATGTGTGCCTGATAAGACCACTTAAAGGCCTAGAAACCGGATTCTTGATTCATGAAGGCAGGAATGCTGCTATGTTTCCAGCATCAGTGGGCGATGGAGCTGCCACGAAAGGACTTTATGATGCCAGGCAATCCACTAATAGCCATGCACTAGCGATTTCCTAATGACAGTTTGCCAGTAACACTGTATTTGTAAGAGTAGTGGTAGCCATTTCTTTCTCCCCGGAGTCGCCATTATAGATTCTTCCCATTGCCAGCGGCAATGAACATGAAAGATGGTGCGTGGAATCCCTCTCTTCTGCCTGACGCACTGCAGCCAAGTTTCCTCGTTCATAAACATTCAACATGCCATTGTTAATAATAGTTACAGAACTAATAAAATAGCTGTTTTTTCCCCAAGATTGCCCTGTGTGTGCTCCAACTGCCAGCAGATTGCACTTCTTTTGAACTAATGCTTGATAGCTTCTTATCAGTTTTCAGTGACTTTCTCTCATATGAATTGAATACATTCTTTTTCGTATGCTTCCCCAAATGCCGTGCTGAGCCTAGTTGTTCGTGGAGCCATCTGCCTGGAATGGCTTCTTTTACCTTTTCCTCTTGTTAGAATGTAGGTCTCTGTGTTGAGTGGTTCATTGTAATATTAATATTATTAACTAACCATTTTATTCTGGAGGGATCTTTTTACCGCTGTTAGGAAATAGTAATTGTAATAATATAGAAAATATAATTATTCATGAGCAATCATTTCTACCTTGCATAAAGTAATGACAGTTATAAACTTAATAAGAATATACTAAGTGATATTATGTGCATAAGTGGTATTGACCTTGCTGCTGTTTATTCTAGAAATTGCTGCATTTTTCGAAGGCATTTGCATTCCGTAACAAGTCGGTATTTGTTCTCGTTAGAAATCACTTTTTGATGCTTAAGCTCGATAAGTGTCTGTTTTGGGTGTTTTTCTGGAGGTTATTTTTTTGGCAAATGGAAATTTGATGAATTTTTCAGTTGGTTGTAGCAAATAACAATCAGCTTTTTTCTTCTCACTGCATTCCTCTTGACGATGTGTGTACTCCATCGCTGATCACTTTCTTTGAAAATGCCATCATGCTTGCCTTTTTAAACCACCTTGATGCAGCCCACTTCTATGAAATCTGCTTGATTTCCTTGGAGACCTAGTAATGTTATATATTTGTTTTAATTTTGACTTTGCACTTGATTAATTTTGGCCTCTGCGCAGCTGTCGAAATGGTGAGATATTGATTAGGTCATAGTTGAAACTATTGATTAGGTCATAGTTGAACCTATTGATTAGGTCATAGTTGAAACTATTGATTAGGTCATAGTTGAAACTATTGATTAGGTCATAGTTGAACCTATTGATTAGGTCATAGTTGAAACTATTGATTAGGTCATAGTTGAACCTATTGATTAGGTCATAGTTGAAACTATTGATTAGGTCATAGTTGAACCTATTGATTAGGTCATAGTTGAAACTATTGATTAGGTCATAGTTGAAACTATTGATTAGGTCATAGTTGAACCTATTGATTAGGTCATAGTTGAACCTATTGATTAGGTCATAGTTGAAACTATTGATTAGGTCATAGTTGAAACTATTGATTAGGTCATAGTTGAACCTATTGATTAGATCATAGTTGAACCTATTGATTAGGTCATAGTTGAAACTATTGATTAGGTCATAGTTGAAACTATTGATTAGGTCATAGTTTAAACTGTTGATTAGGTCATAGTTGAAACTATTGATTAGGTCATAGTTGAAACTATTGATTAGGTCATAGTTGAAACTATTGATTAGGTCATAGTTGAACCTATTGATTAGATCATAGTTGAAACTATTGATTAGGTCATAGTTGAAACTATTGATTAGGTCATAGTTTAAACTGTTGATTAGGTCATAGTTGAAACTATTGATTAGGTCATAGTTGAACCGCTGCTAACCGTACTTGTTAATTTTCTTTTATGGGTTCACAGAGTCATGAATCTTTTCTGAATTCTACTTGGTAATAATGATGGCTGATTGTTAAATACTGACTGCCTTTAACTTACGCGTTTGGAGTTAAAATCAGAGTCACCGGGTCGAACAGCAGTTCAACCTGGCTTCTCCAATGTATTATGATTTTGATTACGGTTTCGCTTGAAGCGACCGTTGATTGATGCCTTGGGCATTATTTTAACGGCGCTGTAGAAGTCAACAGATTAGATTAGATTAGTTCAAGTCCCTGTGCATCAGGTGAATTGACAGTTGTTTTTATTTTAATTATTTTATGTACGTATAAAGACGCATGTTTGAAGAACCTCACGAAAGCGCTGTCTGCATGACTGTATGACTGATCTAAACAAATGTGTTTGAGGCAGTCTGAAAATGTTCGCTGTTCAAACTGACTTGAATGCAGTAGCTTTCGTGCTGCAAAAGAGGAAAGTCTGAGATGGGAGAAGGCACGATAGCCTGAGTTGACGTGAAGAAGCATGTCACTTGCATATCTCCACGAGCAGCAGAATGCACTGATTGCTGAACCAGTGGACTCGAGGCTGGAAAACAGACTCCAGTCACAGATTTTAATTGTAATTGTAAATTTATGTAGTGCCTCTACCTGAGAAACTTATTAGAGACACTTTTCATGCCAGCCTAAAGGATGCAAAAGTTCTTTAAACACAAAATGTTCATCAGTAAGCAAGTAGATATCCATACATACACACATATATACATACATGCATACATGCGTACACCCATACATACATACATGCATACAGGTATACATACATACTTACTTACATACATACATACATATACACATACTCTCTAAGGAACTAGTGTCGAGATTTGACCTAAAAATGTGGACTTAGGGTCAACACCTGATGTTGAGGACTGGCTCATAGGCAATTTTTGTAGACGATCCAGCTGTCTACACATTTATACATATGTGGTGTTCCATCTGCATCTATGTTGTAATAATGTCCACATTTATGTGATATGGCTACAACATTTGTGTAATGTTGTACTACATTTCTACCTATGTGTAGTAATGTTTACACCTAATGTGTAGTCTTTACTACTATCGTATATGTAGTAATACCTAATGACTCACTGCGTTCTTTTGCATATGCATAGTACAGTAAAGTCCTGTAACACTCAGATGATGGGAGTTTAGCCTTCAGAACGACATGATAAAGGAATGTGTGTTACTGAATATGCTGAAATATCTCAGAATCTGCTTATGTTCCTAAATAGGTTTATTTTTTTTCTTATATGCAATTACAGCATCTTTGTTGTAGACCTATTGGCTTCATTTTTTATATATAAATAGCAATGTGCATGTTAAAAAACTGAATAAACATTAGATCATTAAAACATTTAAAAATAATAATTGTATGAATTCAAGCTGTTAAAGACATTAAACTACTGTTTTAAGAGAAATATTTGTTAAAAGATATAATGAAACTACAGGTCCGCAGCATGGTTTATTAGCAAAGACTATGTATCATTCACCTAGAGACTGCAGTGATGTAAAGCTGCCTCAAGTGACTCGTTAGAGGTTGTGTAGCAGCTATATTCAATCAGTCATCTTCCGCTAATTTTCCAATTTTTTACTACAGCTTGTTCTTTTTGCCTCTCCTTCTCAGGCTATATCCATATGGCTTTGTCTGCATCTGGCTTGCTAAACAGCACATCATATTTTCTGCTGAAATTTCTGATCAAAGTCTTTATCTATTAAAATGATCCGTAGTTTGATCTAGCAGTTTAGCCATCAGAAATAATATTTTAGAAATTTGGCTGGTGGTTTTTGTCTAAGGGGAAGGAACTCTACAATTACGATATTAGGCCTTACAGTTCTTTGCCCGTCTGATGGACATATGGCGTGTTAACAAATGCATTACTTATTTATCTAAGGTTATTATAATTTCTACATATCTATATATATATATATATATATATATATATATATATATATATATATATATATATATATATATATATATATATATATACCTACATGCATGTGAAATAGTGATAGCATGACAGTACAAATGTACGTGATACATCTTATCGATATCAGCAATCAGAAGAAAGGAGAAAGAAATGTCTGTACAGTACATTGCTGCATATACGTGTACTGCCGGTTGATATGTAGATAAGTCAGCTAACCTGTAGTAGCAGTCCATGTACTGTGCATTAATGACTTCCGCATATTAATTTGGTGTCGTTGGGAGGCATGGCGTTGCCATATATTAACTGAATTCACACTTTAATGGAACTTGCGTTACTGGACTTTTACTATAATATCATTTCACTAATAAATGAATGACTCATTGCAGTGAATTATGCACTTTTAGTCTCAACTGCAGTGTTATGAAGCTCTACATAAGAAACAGTTCAGTTTGAACAAACAAACTATAGTAACAATTTCAAGCAGGTAAACGGTCAAATGAAAATAAGAAACGCACATAATTTGAACGTTAGCCTAAAGCAGTTTGAAGAAACAGAGTAGTGATAAACAATTTCAACCGGGTACAGTCAGTCAAAAATGATAAATGCATATACCTCAAATTGTGTGTAATACATTCGTCAAAATCACATGTAAAAGTAGTCAACACAAGAACAAACAATGAAAAAATCAAAAATTGGTTAACAAAGTTCATGCGGTAGCTTTTTTTACAGTGCCTTGACTAGAGCACACTGCAGCATTTACAAGTAAATCTAAAATGCAAGCTAGTCCAGTGCAAGTAACATATTAACCAAAATTATTTTTGTCATGAGGAGATAATAATGTCTGGTGCTCACTGGAAATTGCTGCAGTGTGCAGTGATAACCAGACATCAGCAAGAACCCTGATTTTGATATGCATAGCAGCTTTTCTACAAAGGCATTAAATAGCCACAATTCTTTGGGGTATTCTAAGCTGAAGACCCAAAAACAATGAAAACAAATTCCATGGTTTCTGCAAAACATGATGTCCCAGAGTGTTATCGAGCTCTGTGTATAAAGAACAGTCACTTTGAAAAAGGTTGGCTAATGGATTCCTTCATTGCACATTATTGCAGTTGCACCATTTACAGGTATTACATTTACCTCTGCACACAAGAACAAATCACTGTTTAATGAAGACACCAGATAGCAGTGATTACAATCAGCACCATATAACTCAACGACAAAAGAAACTATTTACTGCATCCTCCATATCTTTCAATCTCGGATATCATCAGAAGATACCAGTGATTTTGGAATGTTCATACATTATCCATGAGCATCTGCCTTATCTAGTGTACTCTGTTTCCTGCAACAAATTGTTTTGTTGCTTGGGGTATATAGACTTTTTTAAAGATCCTTTTGGCATTGTTATCTTCAGGCAGAGTTGTGGGAACTTCACACAAATCTCTGAACAGTTCAGAACATTAATGTAATAGTAATTTTAAGATTGTTACAGTGTAGATATTCCTGTTGTTGCAAGTAAGTAAGCCAGCTTAATCCAATTGTTTTAGCATCCCAAATTAATTATGTCATTACCTATATCATTTTAGTGTAAGAAATTCACTGCATCTGTGAAGGACATGCATCTTTGGTGGGATTGAAGGGAAGAGTTGGAGGGTTTTTGGTAGAACTGAGTTTCCGATGAACGAGCTGCTACATTCACATATTCCGTTGCATTCTGCTGGGAACACATGCTATGTCTGATGGTTAGGCAGTATAAGTGTTTATTGATAAAATAATTTGGGACTCTCAAACGATTAATTACTAATTATAGGCATCTGAAATGGAAAGGTGGAAGCATTGTATTTAAGAAAATTTGAAACTGGAGTCCAATATGCATTTACTTTCTGCCATCAACATCTTATGCATAACTTTGAACAGTTTCCGATTTAGACTTGGATCAGAAAACGCCAGACAATTGCAGGCAACAAGATCTAGGCCAAAAATGACTGATTATGGCAGACACACAATTTCTGACCTACGTCATAATGTTCTTTCTATTAAGCAACGAACGTGCAGTTGGTGCTTTCAGCTGAGGTATAATCGGCTCTCAAAGCAAAGCCATCTAATAATATTCGTTGTAAGGATTTCTTAGTGGGTTTCCATTTAGGGGTGCAGTTACATCCAAGATGCTACATCTGCAGCCTATTTTCTGGCAACAGTTTATACTTCTTTTACAAAAATATAAAGCTACAGTGGTGTTGCATTAAAAACCTACACTATGTTGCATATTTGTACTACAATTAATGCACATAAATGTCAACACTGTTGCGAAACCATCCACGTTAGTGTAGGAAAATCAGCTCAACAGTTGATGTAGACAAAGTGATCTATACGTTTTGTTACAGAGTACATTCGTAGATACATAAATACAAACATACACCCACACAGAAATACATACATACAAAGGTTACTTGTAATATGTAGTTTAAGGAACCAAGGTAACGGAAGCCACGATAACCTTGGCATTGGTTGTTTAGTTTTATGGCATAGACCAATGATTTGGGTCCGCATATATGGTCCAATAAATATCTAAGTCGGAAGTCCTGCATTGCATGGTGAAATATTTGGCAAACCGAGTTGGAATTTAGGGTGGAGTTGAAGTCAACCGGTGAGACAAACGTTTGTCTTCAAGAATACATTGATACATTGAAATATAAGTTGAGTTTTGAATTGGGTTTAGAGGCTGTCAAAAATGGCTAGATAAGTTGGAGTGGAAAGGTCAAGGTGTGACATGACCTTGATAAATTATACATCACCGGGTTCTCCAGTTTCATTAATATATAGAAAATCACTCAGTTAGCATCAGTTACTCATTTGCTATTTGCAATAACATTGCCAAAGTATTATTTTCACACGTTTTTGAGTAATTTTGGCAGTTTTTTTTATTTAAAATGAATGAATGTTCTTATGAAACAGACCTCTTCTGATTTCAGAAGAACCCAAAAGGTGGGAGAACACAATTTCCAGGGAACTGGATGTGTCGTAGTTGAAATTTTGAAAATCAATTGACCCGCATGATGAATGTTAATGATAGGCTTAACAGACATGAATGAAGTATGATGAATATTAATGGCAAGGCCTTCGAACTTGGGCCTGTCTTGGTGAATGGATGACGGTGGCAGATGAGGTGAGTGTTGCTGGTCTGTGTTGTCCTAGAGAAGCGGAAAGCTTTAAGTAAACACTGCCAGTGCTTGCAACTGTCATTATTGTGATGTATTATTAATTATTATAATTTTTATGAACGAAATTGTTGATCTCAACTATTGTTGTTTATGATTATTATTATTATTACTATTACCATTATTATTATTATTATTATTATTATTATCATCATCATCATCATCATCATCGTCCTATATGTTCATAGCAGAGTTCCGGAGAAGCAGATGGCGTTCCCACGCTGGACAGCCACTGAGAGTCTTTGAAGCAGGTAGCTGGTCTCCAGTGGACCGTGGGTTGCCATTGTCATCCTTCGTCCTAACTCCCGCACAAAATCCAATCCTTCCATACTCCATGCGCCGCTGGTCTCCAGTGCGACCGCCACAAAAGAGTGGGTTTGGGCTATAGTGGCGTATTTTAGCCTTTTGGCTGAGACTGCCCGGTTTGCAGCTTCACTTGGTTCGGTTTAAGTAAAACCTAGATGTGACGCTGCAAATGTGTCAGAAACTGTCACATCCCATGTAAGACACCTTCCGCGAGACCACGGGATAAGAGTCACGCCATCCGGTCGTTTGCCATCTTCCCTGGTGAGTCCCAACGGTTCTTTCTGAGCAGGGATGTTCGCTCTGGTAAGCGCTCTCCATATAATGTCGTTGAGCATGTTATGGCGTTGTTGTCTGCCAGCACTCTTTCTGAAGTCCAGACCGTGAAGTCGTCTGGCACCAACTCTTTCGCAACAGTGACACAGATGTGGCTCGATTTTTGTTATTATTATTATTATTATTATTATTATTATTATTATAATTATTGTTATCGTTATCATTATTATCGTTATTTATTATTATTATTGTTATTGTTATTATTATTGTTGTTATTGTTATTATTATTATTGTTATTGTTATTATTATTTTTATTATTTTGGGTGGGTTAAGGGACCTGGATGTGGGAAGTGCCTGTGCAGTTTCCTGCATTCATTTCCTGCCAGAAGCACTGCGAGAAGACGGGACACAGAATAACTCTTAAAAGCAATGTCCGATATGGCATGACATGTACGCATGTATGTATATATACATGTATGTGTGTATTTATGTATGTATGTATGTATGTATGTATGTATGTATGTATATATGCATGTATGTATGTATGTATGTATATATGCATGTATGTGTGTATTTATGTATGTATGTATCTCTGTCTTAATATAGCACTTTTTAGGTACCTCACAGAAGCTCTGCCTGTGCTTTCCTGAATGATGTTGAAGTCTTCCAGAACAAAAAATTGTGTAGCTATAACACTTGACATTAACTGTCTTATAATAAAACAGTTACTTTGACATTCAGCCAAACTGTAGTGTGGCCTTAGTAGTATTTAGACAAAACTGTATGACAGTAGTGGACATTTTTTGTGCTTTGACAGAAACAAAATATGTCTATAAGCATCCTAGCCACATAGGTGCATGCAGTTAGCAGATGCTTCTTTTAAGAGTGTAACTTGGATGGATGAGAGATGATAAAGACATGAGAAATAGTGTCTCAGTTTACTCACGAAAGTCATTTCTGGGTCAACTGCAGATGCAAATGTGGCAACAATGTCCATAGACCTTATTTTTATTTTCTTCAACCATAAAAACAGTGTGATCTACAACTATTAATTTTTTGAGTGAGATTGATTGATTGATTGGTTGGCTGATTCTTTCTTTCTTTCTTTCAGAACTTTTTCTAGCATGTATTCAGAGGAGAAGCACTCCCAGCACAGCCCAGGGACTTTTAAATTACCTAATGTTTAGATTCTCCTGCCCAGCCCCAGTGAAAAAACAGGCCTTGTACGTTTTAGTGTCAGTTCACAGTCCACAGTACATTAGCCGTGTCTTGATCACCAGTGTGTCTATGAACATTTCAAGCCACATTTATGTCTACTTTTTCCTCGATTTCACTGTAAAGAGAATATGTTTTGCATTGAGAAGAAAGCATGCATAGGGTGAGCTTTGAAGTGGCTGGTGGCATTCGTCTTTCACTTCTGCGTATGGTTCTAGTGCTGGTGCACCGTGTGAAATGGACAATGCGCAGTTGTGCCATGTAACAGAGTTTGTGTGGTTGTTGATTTGTTGTTTACATAGCTGCATTTTGGCCGAAAATTATCCAAGGACCATGCTTTTGAGGAGCAATGCGTGGTGTGCAATAAATGAGCTCATATACTACCTTGCAGAACCTTTAAACCAAGATATTACTTGCTGGTGTCATTTTACTGTAGTGAAAGAGGTCAGTTGCTGTCATGCAGTGTAGCATGTTACCTATATGTTATCTAGTTAGCAGTTATCTATAACTATTGTCATGATTGTCCTTTCGATGAATGGAGACACACTGAAACAACGATGAACAGTTGTCTTGTTGTTAGATTGCTGTTGTTGTTGTTGAGCTTGTGTTTCTGCTGATGGATCTTTCAGTCCCTCTGCGGACAGCTTGTTGACTGAGGTGTGTGAGAAATGAGGGATTACCTGACCTATCCGTGAGACAATAGGATCGTGCCTTAGAATGCCATTGTTTGTAAATGCTTACTTTATCTGGTCCTGTATCTGTTGTTACTTTGGCATTTTTTCAGATGGCAACAACAAGCTTAAAGATGTTTTGGCAGAGTTTACAGAAGACAGCAATTCTGGTCCGCACAAGCAAGATGAGGTAGGCTAGTACTAGATTGTCTTGGCTTCCGTATTTACATTTTCATCATAATAATTAATAAAATGTCACTAGTTATATCATTCTTCTTTCTTCTTGTTCTCTGCCACTCCTGTCCATGATTTATATAATTAATAAGGTATTATTAACATCTATTGTTTAAATTATTTTGTTTACTGTACTTTTGTGTGAATGATATCCTGTTTAATGCTATTATTTCATGGGTAAAAGTGTGGTAGCTACCAGAATGGACAAAATAGAGTAGGCTCAGATAAGGCAAAGCTTCTGCAGAATTACACTGAGAAGCACAGCAGTGTGGGTTGCAGAATATTTTTTCTTAAGTCAGAGATTGTTAACTCAACCAAGTGATAGTCTGTGGGATATCTTAAAATGATGAAGAGTGCAAGTAGGTATGATAACGTATGATTATCAGTTTTAAACCTCCAATTTTTGCACACTTCTTTCAAACACTGGTCATCCAGGGTGTGTTCCTGGAATTGATGGACGTTTCTGGCTGAAGTTCAACACGACAGCATCAGCTGTCCAACTACCAGATGAACTGTCCATATGGGTTGCAAAACTGAACAAGAAAAAGTTGGTTTCAAGTGGACCAGGAATGGAACCTGGATACAGATGTTAGCTAATTAGTGATCTGCTTTTCAAAGGAAATGGCAGATGACCATGGGAGATGACTTGTGAATGTGTGGAGATGTCACGCATGGGATTAGAGGAACAAATGGTGAAGAAAGCGGATGAATAAAGACATTGTGTTCTTAGTGCCTGAGACTCAAATGTATGATGTGGTGGTCTGTTCGGTGACACGCTTGTTCTGTAGTCCAACGATTGGGGATTCGAGTCTGCTGAGCAGACTTTGTGTTACAACCCTGGACAAGTTGTTCATGCACACGTGTCTCTGTCACCAAGCAGTATTATTTGGCACCGGTGTAAGTAAACGGCAAGTCTTGTGATGCACTGGCCATTTGTTGAAGATCTTGGGATTCGTCCATTGCCAGCTCTAGGGCCAAAGGAAATATGTGCCTTCCCTTCTTTACAGTATGGGACTTAGGGGCTTTAATTTAATACACATAAAGAGCTAAGTAAGTACACTACCCAGTAAGTACACTAGGAATCGAACCTGGGCAAGAATCTGACATTAGTTTCCTGTGGGAGCTGTTGTTACGAGCAGGCATGGATGGGTTCTCACCTCCTCCTTATATACTCTGGGTGGCAGGTGCCAATGCTCTGTATCTATTATTTAAACTGACCAGTGCCAGCTAGTGATGCTGCTGCAGCTGCTGCTGCTGCTAATGATGGCAGAGTGGAGAGGAGGAGGAGGAGGAGGAGGAGGAGGAGGAGAAGGTTGACCGTAGGTAAACAGATTTCTAAACTAGGATGTGAACTGGAACCTGGTGGCTCATGAGGCAGCCTTGTGTGTAATGCATTCACAAAGACTCTTAACAGGCATTTACGTTGGTGGGTCTTAACAGGCATTTACGGTTTACATGGGTGGGTCAGTTGGCAAACGTAAATTAATTGCTTAGTTATTAGGCGCTGCTCAGCGGATGTGTGTTTATTAGGGGCATTCTTTTGTTACCATGGCGTACCATAGTCACGACATAGTGTCTTCACTCTGTTCAGACCATAAAATGAATTTGGCTATTATTATTTTTTGATATTATTTTTTGCATTATTTTAATTGCAGCATAGTCCTTGAACTAGACAGTTACTGTGATGTAGCTTGCATGTCATACCAAAGCCAAACTGCAGATTGCACTGGAAAATTATTATTTATTATATTATTGTTTTTATTATTGACATATATGTCCATTGTTTTATGCCTGAATGAGTGGCTGATAAATACTTAACTGTTTTTTTTATTTTGCAAGAGTAACTGAAGGGCAATTAACAGCTGTTGCTGCGTTTTCAGCTAATTACAGCTTTGGCCAAGTCATAAAGTCTTCCGTCGTTGTGACATATTTTATCTGCGACAGTTGATAGTGCTTAGAAATGCCAGTTCTGATGGCACTAAATCTTGCAGTTGTTAGCTTTTGTGCTCTAATTGCTGTAAACCAAATGTTTGTCATGTGGCTGACCGCTTTCTAATGGGAAATATAAAATTAGTGGTAAATTTAGTGGTGATTGAAGAAGAGAGCTGTGAGGTTACAATACCAGTCCCTTGTTTCCATTTTAGGCCTTTGCAAAGTCCAATGGGAAGTGCAAATTTAGTGGTAAATCCGATGGTAATTGAAGGAGAGCTGTGAGGTTACAATACCAGTCCCTTGTTTCCATTTTAGGCCTTTGCTAAGTCCAATGGGATATGCAAATTTATAGGTAAATTCGATGGTAATTGAAGAAGAGAGCTGTGGGGTGACCGTAAAAGTCTGTTGGATGTGTTGATTTTAATTTATTGTCATACTCTTACACAAATTTGTAATTTTTACAAAAAGTTAAATCATCAATTTCGGCCTTCAAATTTATATTTTCTAGCTAGTTTGCTTTTTTTTAGCTGCTGAGATAAGCTTTAATTATTTTCTTCTTCTTTGTATTAATTTTCCTGCCTTTCTTGCACAGTCTTAGGCTGATGTGTGCTTCCCATGTTTCATGACCTAGATGCTCCAGCCAACCCGAATCCTTCTTGCGGATATACGAAGTTAAACATGCAAAGCTTCTAGGAGTTCAGAACTCTTTGGCTAGAGCCATAACTGATATGTCAAAATATGATCATGTAAGCCGTGTAGTTAAATCTTTGCACCTTCTCCCTGTTCAGCAAAAGAACTGTTTCAAATTGGGGCAAACAGTTTATAAAACATTAAACTGTGGCCAACCACAGTACTTAACTTCTCCTCACCCCTAGACTTGCCATTATTCAACCAAATCATGTGATTGCCTTTCTGTGGTTGTGCAGAAAACTAGAACTGTTCTTTATGAATGAGTTTTTTCGGTTGCTGGACCTAACATTGAAACTCTCCTCTTGCATCTGTTCATTCTGCTCAGCCTTGTATGTCATTTCAGTCACAACTTAAGACGTAACCTTTTCAATTGGCTTATCCACCACAGGCTGCCTCTCTGTTTCAGCTGACTAACTTTCTGGGTATTGACCTGACTGCAGGTCGACATTTGATGGGCCATTGCTTGATGCCTTGTGTGTTAGATACCGGAGCCATAGAAGTTGCTAATTTATAATAATAATTATAATAATTTACCTTTTGGCCCCTTGTAAACATAAAGTGGTGTGATCAAACATTTTAGTGCATTTGTGTTGGTTTTGCAGGCAATCGACTTTGCTCGTTTCTGCCAGTTCATCAACATGTATCTCGTGAACGTTCCTGATGACTTGTGTCGTCATCTGTTTCTGTCTTTTCTTAAGAAGCCTGGAAAAAGCGGTATGGGCACGTGGTAACTTATTATTGTTAGTTAAGACAAATTCACGAGTAGTTTGATCTGTTACTCTCATTAAATTATTCTTTGTTAGTTTACACAAGTTTATGAGTGTATTGACCTGTTATTGTTGTTGTTAAGTAATATTTAACAGTGTATGTTCGTCAGTTTTTTCATAAGCTGAAGGTTGTCATATTGTTTGCCTGCTGTTGTGATATTTGTGTACCAGCCGAGTGATTGATCCTTCGAGCAGAAAACCTTGCTTTTCCAGACTGCCTTCTCATGGGAAATGCGGGTTGAGTCACGTAATGATATTTAAGCAATTATTTTATTTTACCTTTTTATTATAAAGAACTAAGATAATAGAGTGCCTCAGAGTAGTGGTGGATATCAGTGAATGGTAAGATATTGTAAGGTAATTATGTATTTTTGTTTGCTTTTTACAGCTTTTATGTGAGAAGTTGTAGTCTTTGCTAGGTTTAATGACCCTGTGAGACAAAGTCCTAGAGTAGAAGCATCAAATGGACAGCCTGGTGCATTATTTTGGGATTTTCTGGAACAACACATTTGGGAGCTAGGCGTTTTTTAAATACTAACCGTGTGCTGGAGGCAGTGAAGCTCGGGACCACCGGTCTAGTTCTCTGCCAGATGAAACAGAAGTCTGAAAAGCCTAATATAAAACTGAGAAAGAAAAATCCTTAATTACGCAGACGCAAGACAGAAAGATGTAGTGTAACATTACGGAAGCAAATTCCACAAATGTGAGCCAGTCTGTTTTGGAACAAGCAAAAGAATTAGGTCTTGAAGTTTTTATATTGGTTGGTAATAAGCATGGAAGTTTAACAGTAAGATGAGATGTGTATGACGTATGCATACGTCGACTCAATATTAGGTCATCAGTGACCTCTGCTGAATAAGTAGAGCATGGATATTATTGTGTTGTGATTTATTTGGTGTGAAGGACCGTGAAGTTGGTGTACAGCACTTTCACAAAAGCCAGTCAGTCCTTACATGAGAAGATAATTCACCAAAACCAGTAGACCACAGATCGTCAACAAGTGATTTCATCCCAGCACAAGACAAGAGGAAGTTTCTATGGCAGGAAATTCTTGTGATTCCTTGTGTTTTGTACCCAGGAGTGAAATCACTTCTATTCAGTAAAAGTAATCAAGCCACACTTAGGACAAGACATTTGGCAGTTATTTTGAAATGATGAGATTTGGAGTGCAGTTGAGTATGTCAGTAATGAAATGAGCAACACCTGCGAATGAGTACTGCAAACAAGTACTGCAAACGAAACTGCGAGCACATGCTGCAAATGAGTACTGCAAATGAGCACTAAAAACAAGTACTGCAGATGAGTAATTCTAAGAGTACTACGGTAACTGTTACTGAGGTGACTTTACCTATTGCTGAAGGAAAGCTTTAGTGCATGTTTTGATGATGTCTGCTGAGTAAGTGTTGACCAAGCATTAAGGACTAACAAATAAATAAACATAGTTATGTTTATCTGAGCTATTGTAATAATAATACAAAAATAGTCTTAGTTTGCGTAATACTCCATAGCACTTCATTTGGCTGTCATCATTTCTCAACCTAAGCTCAGCAGGGATCAGGTGGCTTTAATTTGCCATCAGTCATGAATGGATAAGACTACATTGGTTTTCTTCTACATATGGAGACTTTTCCTGTTATTCAAGTCAGCGAACGAAATCGCCATTCTTACTAAAATGTAGCATCCTTTATTCTAGTTATGAATCCCTTCGGGAGGTTTTTATAAGGTACTATTTAAATGTCTGGATACATATGTAGAATAAGAATTGTCTTAAGCAGCAAGTTCAATCAGTGTGACTGTTTTGTTTTATGGGCAGAACATAATCGTAATTGTAACTGTACGTTTATATGTATTGCCTGTGCAAGAGCAACACCTCTGAGATGCCTTTGGGTAAGTCTTTGTGGCCAGTCTGTGTGGTTCAAATTGTGAGGATCTTGTCACTGTTTGTATGGATCAGGCCGCGTTATTTTGATTTGAGGGTCAGCGTGTGTAGGTCAGTCGTTGTGGATGAGGCACTCATTTCTATTTCTTGGTCCTATGCTGACAGTAGGGTAAAATACAAAATACAGTACTAAGGGTAGTGTCTTGTAAGTCTTGCAGTTTATGTCTCAGGTTGTGCTGGTCGCAAAGGCTTGGTGACTGTTTGTGACAAAAGAGCAGATAACTTGATTGAGGTCATTGCAAAGCGTTGACACATCTCATGTAGTGTTTTTGGCCTAGAGCAGCAGACAAAAAATGGAATGGTCAGCCATTTCATTATCAACCAAAAACTGAGTAAGAAATTTGATAGAATCAGATAATTTTCATGTTGGTGTGCTGGATTGACTTGCAAAGTGATTAATAATTGGTTCCAGGACCGGCGCCAACTCTGAATGCAATATCTGAGACGACCACTTCGACAACCGTACCAGAGAACGAGAGCTCACAGGTAGTGAAGCAGACGGGCGTCGACAACGGACGAAGATCGCTGTCTCAGAAGTCCATCACCAGCATCATAAACAATGCAGGCAGGTTAATAACAGTGTGGATGGCACGGTGGCCTCACTGCTCATAATCAGACTTTTATTGGCCCCACCTCTGTGCCATGCCATAAGGACACCATCAAGAGTGAAATAATTATCGTTCATACTGAAACTTCAGCCATATAATGGCATTCTGATGGGTAGCTCCACAAGACTCGTGTTCCAGGCACCTTTGGGATGGCCAGGCAAACCAACAAACATCTCGTCAGCTTTTTGTTGGTGAATAAAGTCGATGTTTTGCGACAGCTGAAGAGAGTGCGGCAGTGGCTGGGTGTGCTGCACCTTCCAGCAAAGTTCAGCATGCCATCCATTCCCTGATGGAGCATGCTGGCTTAAGTGCATTGTCATATTTCACTGCTTAGCTTTGCTGCCAACTGCCTCACTGATGCATTTATTTCTGTCTGTCTTCTTTTATCAATCTCAGCAGCAAACACACATGTACGCATGCACATACATATGCACAATGTATCATGGACACATACATGTACACACACAAAGGAGGTACATCTTTTTCTGAGCGACCAGAGATCCATACAAGGGTGTACTGTTCATCTACATACACTTGTGCAAATACATTTACATACACACATACTAGTACATTTGTATCTGTATCTGCATTCCACTCACTTGTCCTACTTGGCCAAAACTTATGATCAGCTTCCAGTGTCCAGTTGTTTAACTTGTCCCAAAAGAAAGACTTGTGGTTTCAATGCCTTTTCTCACACGAGTACATCTCTTTGGAATTCGCTACCAACCTTCTCTTTCTCACACCTCACTTCATGAGCAGTTGAAGGCTCCTCTTTTTCCAGGGACTAGCAGTTTTGAGGTGAATTCCTTACGTCGAGTGTACTATAATGTCTGGTTAATAATAGTAATACATGCATAATACATTATCATAATGTGCATTAATGCACTTAATGAACTGTTCTAATAATCAATGCAAATGACTGCTTTGGTTGCATTTAAGGTGGTGAGTGATACAGCTGCCCACCTGTTTGCTTATGCTGACAACAAGAAAACCATGTTGCAAACACAATACCCAGCTGAAATCTTACAATGACAGTGGTTACTTTACGGTTGTCATGTCTTTATGCTTCAGAGAAAGATCTTCAAGCCCTGGACTGTGCCCCTTATAATTACTGTTGAAGGACATATGCAATGAATGTGCAATACTATAAATTACTACAGTGTTTTGTTGAAGTACTTAGAAGGTGCTATGGTACTTAAAAGGTGCTTTAGTACTTAAAAGGTGCTTAGTAACTGTCTTGATACATACATGCATACATGCATCCATACATCCATACTGTTGCAGCCAAAGCATTTTTGCCTGGAGCTGTAACCATTTCCGTCATCTGCTTTTCACTTGGTTGATAACCATCGGAGTCACAGTAGTCAAGGTCTTTCCTCGGCCAGAGTAGTTGGTTTATGGAGCACGTTTATTTCCTTTTTACAGCACTGTAAAATGTGTGCTCTGTGGCCTGATCACTGTTAGCTTTTATTTTTTTTTTGCAGAAGCCGCAGAGCCATGGTTACGACAGCCGTTCTTGGAGAAGAGTAGGTCATTGCTACGGAGACGCAGCACCGATGTCCGAACGGGGCTCATCTCCCTAAAAGATGTCGTCTGCTGTCTTTCACTTCTCGAGGCCGGTCGACCAGAGGACAAACTGGAGTGTGAGTCATGATTAACACACGCTGAGGGAGGATGAAATGTAAACAGATGGATTATCTGTGTGATTGCGGGATGCATCGCTGAGAAAAATTAGCTTTTTCCACGATAACAAAAATCTGCTAATGCTGATGAAACTTACTTATCTGACACAATTTTCTGGGTGGTCAGCTCTGTTTGTCTGCCTGCCAGTCTGTATTTTTCCTGTTGGTCAGTCAGTCTGTCTATCTGCCTGTTATACAAAGGAATAAGGGTCTGTCTATCTGTTTGTCTGTGTGTCTGTATGTCTTCATGTCTGTCTGTCTCCCTATCTATAGGACTGTCTGTTATCTGTGAGTTCCTCTGTCTGTCTGTTTGACAAAAGACTAATGATCTATCTGTTTATCTGTCTGCCTGTCTGACAGCTACTGCACGATGTTGTCATCTGATGCTATATGAAAGTCCACATTCTGTACATTCAATTGCAGTCATAGATTTAAAAAATGTGAAGATCATAAAAAAGGATTTTAAGTTGTGCTGATAATGAGTGTGGATAGATTATTAATGTTATGACTAGTCCAATGATATGCTTGTCTGGGACACTGGCATTCTTGCCTTTTTCATCTTTTCATTTAGAGCATCAGACATATATCTGTCAGAAACACTCCAGTCACTGAGAGGCAGAGGAATGAGTGACCCATATAATGACTGAGAAATATTCCGATTATGAAGTTTTCAGTCTGTTTGCAATATAACTTTCCTTCAGATAATAATACTGAGAAAACTTCTTATAAAGCTATGTTGTATTTGTTTGGAAGCTATAACTAGCTCCATGTTGTACTAAAGTTGCATGACAATGAAGTCAGCTTATAAATAAAGCTAAAAAAATAACAATAATGTAACATAATTTACAAAAGTGAAATCTGGAGGTTTGTTTGTGCCACACCAAACTACATCAGGGAAACCTGATCGATTTTTCCCTGTGCTCAGCCAAATGCCTTTTTTATGTATATGTTGGAAGTTAAATACCATTTACACCAACAGTGATTATATCTTAGACGACATAAAGAGAACTGAGTTATGAATCTGTTTTAAAATGTTACAGTAACGCAATCAAACATGCAGTGGTATTTGGAACTCAAGTTTTGAACACTGGTTGCTGATTGCCTGTATCAGTATACACTAGTTTGAGCCCTCTGGGTTTGTAAATTAGGTCAGCATTACATTACAGTGATCTATACTGGTGTTAGTGTCTCAGATCAAGCCTTAGTGAGTATGCTGGGGAATAAATTGTGTCCATACTGGTGTTGATGGTCATGAGGGTCAAATTTACTGGTACAAGTTTTGACAAGCAAGTGCAAAATATGCAACGTGAAATTATATGTTGGCTAGTTTTGTCGCTTTTTGCACAAGTACTTGTTTGTATTTTTTGCATGTAAGTGATTTGTAAAACTTTTTTGAAAACCATGACAGATTCATTTTCTTGCATATGTGTGAACAAATTAGTATTTATTTGCATATTTTTGCATAAATTTGTATTTACTTGCAGTTATGTTTCATCTGTATGACACAGATGGTAATGGTATCTTAGATGCATCGGTAAGTGGATCTTTTTATGTTTGCACACGATTAGCCTTCTTATCATGTTTCCTTAATCACTCATGTTCACTAGTACTCAGTACTTTCTCTTTTTGCAGTGCTACCATTTTACACGTGAATCCGCTTAATGTGCGGTTATGGCGTGGCTCTCCATGATACCTATTTAACACACAAAATGCATTAGCATACAGTACAATCAATACACCTGCTGTGTCAGGTAATATTCAGTCTTGTTCTGATAACATTTGACTTTCTGTATCAGCTGTAACAGCTGCCTCAGTGGTTGACAACTGCTGCTGGTTACAGCTAGCTTTAAGCCATGCAGGTTGCAGTACAGTTCCAAAGGAGATAGCTGCACATGTCTCCACTCCCCAAACGGATACAGGGACCACACCTGGTAGCAGTTGTAGCAGAGATAAATTATGGTACTTGTGCCTTTGCTTGCCACAGCTCAGCTCTTCCCCAAGTAGAAGCTAGGCTGGTCTCTCAGCCAAGTTTTCAACAGTTGTGTACCGATTGACAAGACTTCATCTTTAAAATTATGTCTGGAAAAAGTCAATGTTAACATAGCCAGAAACGTAAATTGTATGGTTTTAAATCAGTATTAAATCACCAACACTTATGCATGTAATAAGACAGCAGTGTGGCCTTTCAAAGTAATTGGACAGAATCGTGTGGTAGCAGGCTCCAGTGCAAGTGCCTACACATCAGACAGCTTATATGTCTCTGAGCTCTCTAGCCATACTAAAACTTGTAATATAAATCATTATTGTATTTCAGCATGGCCCTCTTAACCCATGGTCTGTTAACATGCGGTCATTGTGACTTTGGCTTCCAACGACCGCACATAAACGCGACTGCACTGTATTGTTTTGGTTCTTTATTTCCTAAATTACTTGTGTTGGCTGGTACTCGGTAGTTTTATTTTTATTGCTTCTTCTTTCTGTCAAATTGGGTTTGACGTTACAAGTACCGCCCGGGAGCCTTGCTTTATTTATGAACTGTCTGGCCTGTGACTTTATTCATATGTCTTTGCCAGTTAATAATTGAGTTTCCTCATTGTAGACCATTTGAACAGATCTTGCTAATTTCATTTTCCTCACTAGGCATTACTACTACTGTTCTGCAACTAGTGTGTCACAAGATTTGGCAACAAATGTGTGGTGTTGGCATTTCGTAGACCAGTGCTTCTGTAAGAGTAACGTTCGTTTCCGATTCGACAACATTACAACATAAATAATGAGTTGAAATTAACTAGACTTTATGGAAAAGCATTTATGATGGAACATTTTGAGCAGATGTCAATGGAGGTTTGGAGATCAGAAAAGATGTCCTGTCATTGGTTGCTGGGGTCATGTTGATGCATCAGCTAAACGACCTTTCAACTGACCATGCTACTGAAGAGTTTCTGTACTGTATTTTATTTAAAGCACTTTGCGTACACAAAGTCAATAAGTCGGAATCTGAAGCATGGACAAATGTTCTTAAGGGGCCGAGGTGCTGCATTTCATGCATAGACCAGCATAAAATAGTGAGTCTTGACAAGTGATTTAAAAGAAGATGGCAAGTCAGATCTTTTGTGGTAGACGATTCCAAATGTGAGGGATGCAGCAACTGAAAGCATTGAGGCACTGTTGGAGGAGGTGTATAATACATAGGCAAATGTATTACATGCCCATTACCTGTATTAAGTAATAAATATCAGTCAATGGTGCTGCAAAAAAGCTACCTACTACCTTTTCAACTGAATCAGATTTGTCCTTTGGCGCAAGGCATTCGCCTTGGAAAGTTTAAGTATCATTCGATTTCTGGAGGTCCAATTCTTGATTTTAGCGAATTCAGTTTCCAGGGCAACATAAGAGTTTTTACAGGACAAGAAGATTGGTGTCATCTGCAAATTTGAAAAGAATAATAGTCGGAGAGAGGTTCAGGATCACTCCCATAAGAATGTAAAAGCTGGGTCCAATGCCAGACTCTGGATAACACTGAGATTAATGGAGACAGAATGGGAAGCTGCATTATCACATTTGAGGACTTAAGAAGTAAACAATTCAATTAGATATTTCAAGTATCATATTTAGAGTCATAACTTTAGGAAATAAAATAGAGTAGTTAACATCAAATGACTAAGAAATCAACTAATAAGCGTCTCGCATAATGGTTGCTTTCCAAGATCAAGGTGACATGATGTATGAAGAAGTGAAACAACAATTTTTCCTGCAATTCTCGAGAGAATCAGAGTAACAGAAATAGACCTGAAATCAGACAGTGTAGTTGGGTTTGGAAACTTTTGGAACTGGCAGTACGCCAGTTGTCAGGAATGACACCAGCTTTGAAAGAGCAATAAAAACATGAGTGACCAATTTTGCCAACTCATATGAACATATTGAAAGAGCCACACAGGTAGATCATCAAGCCCTTCAACACTGTTTTGCTGCATTTGCAGAGGCCTTTCAGTTTTTTCAGCATATTAACCTATGGTTTAGTATTGTATTGCTTGTGCTAGGCCCAAAATTTTTTAAGACCAAGGATTTTCCCAGCCGTAGAGGTCCGTAGAAGTGGATATGCTACCAGTTATTTGCTTGATTGATGTCACCAAACAGACTATTAGTGTTGTCAGTCATAGCAGAAAACGAATTACGCTTCTTGACCGCATCCCAAAACAGTATAGGAGTGGCATCTTGCAGAGAGGAAAACACTTCTGTGAGATTTCCTAGATCAGCTTATTAATTTTCCCTGTCTTTGCAATGTATTGTGTTTGTTTAAAAGTGATTTTATAAAGGGGTTATAAAATCTGGATTTTTACTTTTTTGTGACATTTTAGATGGAATGCACTTAACAATAATTGAGCAGAATAAACTCCTTGTAAAGCAGTGTAACATCCAAGATATTCAAAAAGGATGACCAGTCTTGTGAATTTATAGTACCTAAGAAAATTAATATTTTGCTTTCCAAGGTCATGCAGTTTTATCTTCTTTTTAGTTGTTGATGGAAGGCCCATATTAACTTAGGAGTTTACTTCAGATGTCAAAAACCACTGTATTATTACATAGTCTTGGCCAAACTCTGAAAAGACCAGGCTCATTGATAAAAAAACTTTTACGTACTTACATACTTGCTTCAAGCTACACCATTAAAATTAATGTCTACTTGCAGCAGACTCTAATATATACTCTAATGTATACTGCTAGAACACTGAGTGTTTTGTGTCAAAGCACATTCAGAATTGCATATTGCAAGATAATTTTGTCTAATGACTAAAAAGCCAAATGCTGGTTGGCTGTAGACCACAGTGGCTTTGCTTAATTACCAGACAGTTATGTCCTGGAGTTTTCTAACCATAAAAGTGTCTGCTGTTTCCAGAGATACTTCTAAGAGTGTAGTAGTGTTTGCTGTGGCACATTTGGGACGAAACAGAGAGAGGATCTCAGTCAGCGACATAGAGAAGCTTGTGAAGATGGCCTCAAGTGAAGATAAGGATACTAACAAGCCGAGCTTTCTCTTTGATCTGCCGAGTTTTGAAACAAATTCATCATTCTATCAGAAGCCCTTGTAATGATTTAAGGACTGGCTTAAGGTGATCACACGTTGCCAGAATGTTCGGTCAAGTGTCAGCACTTTCACAGCTCTTATCTCCAAGATGCTTCTGCTCAGAGCGGATTTAGGCTAGAAAAGTAAATATCCTTCGTTTCATTTTCCATAATTCTTGGTTCTTTACTACTTTCTGCCAGTTCATTTTCTGTGCCTGTATTATGCTGCCTTTGAGTTGTAACTTTGCATTTCCAGAGCATTGGTCAATATCTCCTCATTTGAATCAGAATATATCCAAGTTTGTGCTGTCTGATGATCACAGTCGATCATATGTGTTATCCAGTCCTCCACAATGGTTGATCAAAATCTCAACTGTTTCTTCTTGTAGAAAACAGATGTATTTATAGCTAAAGGTTGCTTTCTCCTCATCTATTGATGTATTAGTATTTCAATTCTGGCACCACAGAAGTCATTAGGTTAGATTAGGGTACAGGTACATTGATCATACTGCTATTGCTTATCCATGGAGCTGTACAAGACTGTAGATGAAGGCATGCTAATTATAATATGAATAAAATTTTATTTGGTTTTTATTGTAAATGGGGGCTATTCATGATTTGTAACTGGATTAGGGTGTAAGGATGAGCTTTTGTGTTTATTTGTAAATGTACTGCTATATGTACAGAACACTATTCCAAAATTCTCTCTCAGAACAGAAGCTTCTTAGTGACACATTGCTTACTTGCTAATGAGTTGATGGGCAATTATTGTTGGTGCATTCCCCTTTCACCTTATTCTTTAGGATTCAAATCTTGGTGTTCAAGCTTAAAAATTCTGTCAAAGCTTGCAGCCCATCATAAATGTTGTTCTTATGTTGGGCTACTCTCTGCAGTGCTTGAACTTTGTTCGTCTCTGTCTTTTAAACTTTGTTCATCTCTCTGTCTTTTAACTCTCTGCCTTATCGCTCCTTTGTTCCTATCTGTATGCCTCTTTTCCGTCTGCTTGTGTTCTGCTAGCTTCCTGTTTTGCTTCCTCTTTTGACCTTGTTTTTCTTTTTGCCTGCCAACCTCTCTTCTTTCCTTTTCCTCTCTCCTTTGCCCTGTTTTAGCCCGCTTCTTTCTTTACTGGACTACTGCTTCCTCATTTTGTTGGTTTTGCCTGCCTCATTTTTTTTGGCTGCGTGCCTGCCTCTTTCCTTGCAATCTCTGCCTTCCTACCTGTCTCCTTTCCTCATAGTCTCTGCCTTCCTACCTGTCTCCTTTCCTCATAGTCTCTGCCTTCCTACCTGTCTCCTTTCCTCATAGTCTCTGCCTTCCTACCTGTCTACTTTCCTCATAGTCTCTGCCTTCCTACCTGTCTCCTTTCCTCATAGTCTCTGCCTTCCTACCTGTCTCCTTTCCTCACAGTCTCTGCCTTCCTACCTGTCTCCTTTCCTCACTGTCTCCACTGCATCTTTGCTGCTTCCCTAGCACATACCTCTTTGTATTGGTTCTTCCTAGGCAGTCATTAACGGCGCCCGAGGTCTTTACTTCGCATCTTCTCGTCGCATTTATCGTATTCTATTGATCTGTCTGCTCATGTTTCTCTTGTGCCGTCCTCCAACACAACAACTGCTTCATATAGCGCTACACAAATGCGTGCTCCTTTCGAGTTTCATAGCCGTTTATTGTTAAGTGTGCCAAGTTTAGGAGGGTTACAGTGCCTGCTATGCTGCGCTTCGTCATGGGCTGATGGGATTACAGGTACAGGGAGCTATTTCTTATTGCGATGCAATAGAAAATGATGGACGAGATGAAACAGCTGGCTTGTTCAACAGCTGCTGCATCTTTAAGTGCTTTGACATTCAGTTTATTGTTGTTGCCTTTCTGCACTTAGGCTTTGTTGACATTTTCTTCATAGGCCTATCTGTACTTGGTGAATTCTGATTTTATTTGTTGGAAAATCTTTGTTACGATTGCTGCTGATCAGTGAGTGTAGAATTAATGTAGTGCCTTGTCGATTGAAACTTATGCTGTGCAAATACAAGGAAATAAATACACCAGTGGTTATGGAAAAATGTTTTTTTTTATTATTATTCAAGGTTTTAATAATAATAATTATTATTATTAGTTATTAATTATTATTATTGTTCGTATTGTTATTATTATAAAGTTATGGGATTCGTTTGTATTTCTATTGGTGAAGTTTGGTTAGTTTAATTTTTGTTGGTGAAGTTTGGTTAGTTTCTCACTTGAGCATAGTTGTTCTTTGATATTATGTACATTTTAATCTTTTTATTTGTTTTGTACACTTATTTTGTTAAGAGTTTATTGATGAACTGACAGAGGTTAACTAAAAGAAATTGTTTTACACTTATTTTGTTAAGAGTATACTGATAAATAGATGGAGGTAAAATAAGAAATATGATTTAAAGAAATCCACACTATGCTTTATTTACTAAAATTAATTCTAATACTACACTATATTTTTTATCCATCACCTACCCCTTCAACGACTTGCAGCATATAATACCCACCCTGCAAATTCCTATGCATATTCACATTCTGTTCAGTTTGCACAGATATGAGTAAAATTGAGCATAGGTGTGAATAGTTTGTGCAGATTCACTTGCATTTGCAGGGGTGCATGGCTGCAACTTGTCCATCCAAGTATGCATATTTTAGTATTTTAGCTGGAGGATTGATTCCTGCAAAACGTCTGTGTAACATTCATATTACTAACCTGTTACTTTCCAACATGAATTTATTTCAACATTCTTGGCCTGTTTCAGGATGTGTATTCATTGTATACTCTTAAAAGTATGGTTTGCACTAGCAGTGATGTGGCAGGAACATGCATCTACACTGGAGACAACAGATAATAGTCACTGGGGCCTAATGTTGACTTGCTTTATTTACATGTATACTTGCTTACGTATGTCAGATATTTCTGTCCTATTACTAAGAACCGTCTGGCTGTGGGCCACTGTGGCTGTCGTGTAAAGTGTGGCCCTTGTTCCAAAAGTGAGACATAGGGGAGGCACTCATCTTCTTTTCTATGCCCTTGAGCCGGCAATGGACGAATCCCAAGGTCCTGGACGAGGGGCCAGTGCATCTCAGGACTTGCCGTTTGCTTCCCAGCTCACGCCAGTACCAACTTATACTGCTTGGTGATAGAGACACGTTGTGTGCAAAATACTTACCAAACGCATTACCGATAGACCACCATACCATACTGTCTTTTGCACTGTTCTGTACTGCCATATAATTTAGTTCATCGAACATCATCGCCAAAAGCGTTTAGTGTGAGCAAACATCACATTTGAAGGTGTGAAAAGATGTTTGCAGATCTGGCATAGAATGACAAGTTCAGCAAAACCAGAAAAATAGAAATTACTTCCTATTATAGATGCAAATCGTGTTGGGTTAATAAATTATTCAGACATAAAACTTTCCATCACCAGTGACTCAGAAAATGCAAAAATCCAAGATGATCAATATCAATGGCAACCATTCAAGCAGAACTTTGGTTTACCTCTCTGGTTTGGCCTTGCTTGCTGCGATCTTGGCGATAGATTTCATTTCAATGCACAGACTGCTCGATGCTTTATCAAGGTATATGCCTTCATACATTTTTGGATTAATACAATGTAACAGATGTTAGCACTGTGGGAGCACCTTAAAGGCTGTGTAAATAAAAACCGATGTGTGTATTGTCTGGTTAAAAGTGAAGACATTTAGTGAAGAAAATGTCCAAGATTTTATACAGAAACCTTTGCATTTTCCATTGGCTACTGAATGTCTCGTATTTGGGAATGCATTTGGAAAATCTAAAAAGGGTGATATCAGATATAAGTGTTTTTTGTAATCTGTTGCTCATTTGTCGCGTGTTTAAGTGTAGATGCATTACCGATTAGTGGGCTTTTAGATGTGAATCAGTTTATAATTAGACGTAGGTTAGTTTATTTATAGATAGTTTATTTTTAGAAGTTATCCGTTGCAAAAACTCGTTTACAGTTTTTGCTAGTTTTTGTATTGCAGGAAGTGAGAATTTTTGCTGATGACTACTTTATTATAAATGTAAAACTCTGGAGAAATTGTGAAATGGTAATGTAAAGTAAGGCAATAGCCTAATCATTTTGCACGGTTATATGACTAGTTCCTGCCAACAACGTCATATGTCGAAGATATGGTGAGAATATTACAATATTCCCATATGGGTCCATATGTAGGCACATGAATCCCTTATGGGCTGTATGGGAATATGTGGGTTTTACTTGGTGACTCATTTATTAGCTTTCTTGCTTGCTTGCCTAAGGGTAAACTGCATGAAATAATTGCATGCATGGTTTGAAGAAGAAACCGTTGCTTTTCATACATTAGCTTGTTTCGCCTAAGGTTCATTTACATAGAGTGACATTTGCTATTTTCAGGAGATTGAGTGCATTATTAATCAAATGATGACGGTCGCAGAATATTCTGGCTGGGACGTATCAGAATTGAAACCGGTTAGTCTTATTGCTTCCTCATCTGGGGTTTTGTGTGACAGAACTGACACTGAAATGGCTCGATTCCTCTCTTCAACACCCACTATGCTGTGTGACTGAAAAGCTGCAACTCCATTTTTACAGTAACCCCTTGTTTAACAAACCCCAAAATAATGCTGACTGCAATGAATAAATGGAGATATTACTCCATTTATGCATTGAAGGCGGCTTCAAGGGTTTAGTGCCACATGGTAGCTTTACTGTAATCAGTCCCTCATTCTGGCCCAGGCTGCTCTACAACGTGTGACATGAGCTTTTGCCCTTTCTCTGCCTCTATTTCACCAGTAGTTGAAGACCATTCTATTCAGTCGTGGTCTTGTATTGTCAGGTTGGTGGCTCCTCTGAGTAGTTTGTTAAAGAAGTGCTATATAAATGTGCACTTATGATTACGATTACAATCTGTGTTGGCATGTTTATGGATATTTGTCTAGCTGCTTTGAAGTACCTGTAAAAGATGCTAGATAACGGATCAAAAATGAGTTAAGTCTTATGTAGGTGAACGGTTAATATTAATCTTGTTGTGGTCGTGTTGTGGAGTTAGAATGTTCACTTTCAGATACTGGAAGAGATGATGCAGGAGATTGATTATGATTCCGATGGAACTGTGTCTCTGGAAGAATGGAAGAGAGGAGGACTGACGAACATTCCATTACTCGTCCTACTTGGCATGGACTCCGTAAGTGATCAAGTCGTCATCATCACCATTAAGACTGTGGCTGAATGCGACTTTCTCTGCATACCGACATCGGCCTGCACTCAGCAGTTCTTTCTACAAGCAGCTACCTTGGTGGTCTAGCGGTCTGAACTATCTTCTGCCTTCCAGTTACTTAGCTGTCTGCACTAGCAGTTATGTTCTGGCTTTCAGTGTCATCTAACATCTTTATCGCATGGCTCTGTGTATCATCTGGAAGTTGTTTTTTTGTGGCTTGCAGTCCTCTGCAATAGTTATCTTCTAGCTTACTATTACATCAAGCAGTTGCTGGCTTGCAGTGCCATTTTGCAGTTATCATCTGCTTGCAATTATGTCTAGTGCTTGGTTATCATCTGGTTCTTTCTTGCAAGCCTAGAACACATAAGAAGTAGACGGCATCTATTTACCTTTTAACCAGTGTCCATTTATCCATTTACTGTTATAACCAGCGTGGATATTCATCTGACATTTTACCATTGTTGAATTTATTTATTTATGATTTTATCAGTGTCCTTGAGAGACTATGAAAGGGTGCTATATATCGATGCATGACTTTAACGTAATGTGATGGTGACAATTTATAAAGTGTCATTAAGTTTGTTTATGTGCATGTGCCGATATAGGACCATTTTTATAACACTTTTGGAGAGACTGTAGAGGGTTCTCCTTGCAAGTGTAAACGATGTTAGAGTTTGTTAAGAATGATAAGGTTGTCTGTAGCTGAACTGCTGGAGAAAGTCTCCATCTACTCAGAATCTGACTGATGAAGTCAAATCCACAGTTGATCCCTTAAAGTAACCTAGAAGTGGCTTACTGCTTCTCTGGAGCTTTAAACTGTCAGTTGCCAATTGCAAATTGCAAGTGCCTATAGATTTAAGTAATATATGAGAGAGTTTTAAGTGTTTTTTTTCAAGTGTCACAACTCTTTGGTGAGAGTTGGAAAGCTGTTCCATGGATGTGATTCAGGACCCAAGAGGCCAGGTCACCAGTTTAAGTCTTGATTACATGAGACAAATTTTAATTGCATGTCTGTGTGCTGTTACGTAGACACTGACCGATGAGGGAACTCACCTGTGGCGCCTCAAGCATTTCAACCGACCTGCCTACTGCAACCTGTGCCTTAGCCTCCTGCTCGGCGTTGGAAAGCAGGGCCTCTGCTGCACATGTGCGTTCAGGTTTTAAGCATTTCTTTCAACAGTTGACTAGAAAGTTGTTTTGATCTAATCTAAGAACTTGTGTAGTGCCAAGGTACTGATACATGGCAAGTCAATCAGTGGTCGTTGCTACATAAACTGATTGCCAGCAGGAGTCTGGGATCATTCCGGTTGAAATCAAGCAAGCAACCGTGGGAGCATGGATATTGGAATATGTTATTGAACAGATGGCTTTTGGTCATGCTTTAAACTTGTCTGTATGTTGCTTGGTGACTGTATATTTGAAAAGGCACAATAAATGGACAGTTGCCTTTGCCTTGCCTTTGCCTTACCATACCACTTTATGGTCTGATCTCATTATAATAAAAGACCTCATTATAGGACCAAACCTGAATAGTTGCAAAGGGTAGCTAATGAAGTTCCAGTTTACATGAAAATAATTAACAGGTGAATCTTAACATGGTGAAAACGTCACATACCATGGTCGTGGGGGCTGCGCAATGGTGCCCGTCTGGGGATCGGTGCCTGGTGGCCCCCTGGTCGAACTGGATGGTGAAAATGGCATCGGACACCTACGGGCGCTGAGCCCACGGTTCATGATGATGATGATGATGAATCTGTTTAATGGCTGTTGTATGTTGTAGTTTGCAAATACATTGTACACGAGCGTTGCGCGAGTCGGGCTCCTGCTCACTGTATCACCACGTACTGTAAATCTAGGAAAGTTTCACATGTAAGACATTTGATAGTTTCTAGCTGCTTTTATTTATTCTCAGTGGTTTAGAATTTTGCTAGTCTTGCAGAGCAAGGCTCTGCAAACTTTTCCAGTTTGTTTTGCGTTAGGCTTGATCTTAGCATCTGAGAATAATTTTATGTAAGGGCATACTACTTTAAGAAAGAAATATCAGAAAGACTATTTAAATTTCTATCTTTATTCTACCTTTGTGCATTGACTGCATTTCATTTTTGTATAATTCTGTGCAATACCCTTTCAACTTTAGACTTTTCAGTCAAATTTTGCCTTATTTGCTAATATGCTACTGCTTTTGATTTTTCAGCCAATGAATCATCATTGGGTCGAAGGTAACTGCGCCGGAAAGTGTGATCGTTGCAAAAAATTTATCAAAGCCTACAACCGAGTTACAGGACGACGATGTCGCTGGTGTAAAATTACGGTCTGTCAGGTTTTCTTTACAAATTTTTATGGTTCTGCAGTTATTTTATCATGATTTTCTATTTTTGTTAGGTAGATATTTAATAGTATAATTTATCTTGATATTAGTGATTTTATTGTTATTGGTTTCATTATTACTGATAATTGTTGCATGTTTTCTCTTGGTCTTTCAGCTCCATAACAGATGTGCCTCGCAGGTGAGCCCAGACTGTGATTTCGGTCAGTTCCGAGAACACATCCTATCTCCGCTTCACGTCTGCCCAGCAGTGCTGGTACGTTTATCGGAAAAGCCAAGTGTGTGGAATGATGTTGTACAGTTACAGAAGCTCAGTGTAGTTAAATGATGCTGACATCACTGTGCTGTTAAATGTCTCCACAGGCTGGATTTCACATGCAAAAAGCAGCTACCAAAATCCTGCCCACAGCTACCTGTTGATTCTTCATTCTTGTATACATTTGCATTGTTAATGTCAGCTTGACTTGTGGTGGGTATACCAATCTTTATACCAATGTAGTGGGTATACCAATCTTTATACCGATGTAGTGGGTATACCAATCTTTATACCGATGTAGTGGGTATACCAGTCTTTATACCGATGTAGTGGGTATACCAATCTTTATACCGATGTAGTGGGTATACCAATCTTTATACCGATGTAGTGGGTTTACCAATCTTTAAGTTATAACGTTCTTAATCACATGGTTCATGTGGGGACTGCATCTATGAATTGTTTTTAAGGTGTTGAATCTATCATTCCAATCTTTCATTGTACCGTCAGATGGTGGGTTGTGCTTTAGAAACTGAGTATACTCTGAAAAATTGTTAGATTGTATAATTAGTTGTTAAAAATTGTTTATATAATTAGTTGAAAAATTGTTAGATTATATAATTAGTTGTTTGGTTGAATTTTTCAAATGCCATCCAGGGTTCAATTCAAACTCTGTGATTCTATAATTTCATTGACACAGCATGATTTGAACTGTGGCACTGGTGTGAGTCCTATCTTGTTTCGACTTATTTTTAAGAGAATAGTAACGGTGATTGGGGGAGGGTTATGGAAAATTGGGGAGCTGGTTGAGTAGTAAGAGTAAATTATTCAATGTTGATGCTGAAATTTTATTATTGAATTATGTGCTTGAATGAGGTGGATAAAAAAGTGATCCAGAAAAAGAAAGAACGGGATGAAGGTGATGATATGTACTAACTAATATTAACTTGACAATATTATTAACAATTTTGGCTTTTGTTACTTCCTTTGAGTCTGTCAGAGAGCCAGGGTTCAGTGCCTATCAAAGGTCCATAAAAGGTTATGTAAAATTGCTAGGTTATGGCTGTTAAGTGAACTGCATTCTTGTTTAAGTCATCAGAATGAACGAATGTTCAGATGCAATACATACATACACACATACATACATACCTACATGCATACGTACGTACTTATATAAATGCATACTAGCATGTGTACATGCATTCATGTATACATATGTACATACATGCATACATACATACCATTACATCATATGTAAATACATACAGAGGGATACAAAGGAGGTATTCAAATTGGAGGAAGAAAGATAACAAATCTACGTTATGCGGATGATATAGTGTTAATGGCAAGCACAGAAGCGGAATTGCAGGACTTGGTGTCTCGATTGGATAGAGAGGGCAGAAAGAAGGGGCTGGAGATCAACATAGGGAAAACAAAATCCATGGCAATGGCAGGTGCACAATGTAACATCAAGGTGCAAGACATCAGGATAGAACAAGTGGACACGTTCGTATACTTGGGATCGCTCGTGACAGAAGATGCTGAGTGTAGTAGGGAGATAAGAGTAAGAATTGCAAGAGGACAGGGAGTAGGAGCAGATCTGGCGAAACTGGAAGTGCCATAACATCAAAGTACCCACAAAGTTAAAATTAATGAAGACGCTTATTTGGCCAGTAATGATGTACGGATGTGAGAGCTGGACAATCAAAAAGAGGGATGAGGTTAGAATAATGGCATTCGAAATGAAGTGCATTCGGAAAATACTTAGAATATCATGGACAGAAAAAAGAACATGTGTACATGCATTCATGTATACATATGTACATACATGCATACATACATACCATTACATCATATGTACATACATACATGCATGTATACATACATACATGCATGTATACATGCATGCATACACAAAATACACGCATGCATTCATGTGTACATACATGCGTGAAATTAAATGTCAGTGATAACTGATTTGAAAGGGACGGAGACGCAGAGGCCAGCTGGATCTGGGAAACGGAGAACACGGAGCAGGAGAACAGGCAGCACGAGAACCAGGCATAAGCGATCAGGGAACAAGGGATCAGGGAGCGAGCGAACTGGAAGGCACAGAAACAACCGCTGTTGAGAAGCAGCCACTGCAAGAAACGTCGTCTGGATCTGGGTCACTCCAGGTCAGTAGCTGCCCTCAATGGTTTTTTTGGATTTAAGCTGTTGATTTTTCTATAAAACAGTCAAAAATTTTATGCTTGACTGTAGGTTAACGGCTAAAGAGTTTAAGTTCCTCCCCAAATTACTTTTTAAAGTTATATAAACTATGGCATAGTTTATATTTAGTATATATTAAGTGTCTTAGCATAAGTATGTACGTGTGTCAATTAAATGTGTTCTAATAAATTGTAGAATTAGACTGCTTTACCCTTTGCACTACACGTTTAATTGCTGTAATTGTTGTTGTTTTGTATGTCATTTTGGTTTAGATCATTCCGTCTGCAGACTCAATTCCTCTTTTAGTTTTTGTTAATCCTAAAAGCGGAGGGAAACAGGGCACAAGGTTCGCTTTAAAACTGTTTACATTTTATTACAAATGTTCTCCAGTGTAGCATTTCTTTTCTAAGTGAGCCACTTACACCTCATCCTAATGCACATCACATCATCAGTCGGAAAATGTCAATTCAAAAAAATGCATCCATAGCCAGTGTTTGAATATATTACATATAAGCGTAATTGTAATGGTAAGCTCAAGGTTGCAGAGGCGCTTAGTAAAAACAAAATCAATACACAAAAAGGGTTTGGTTCCAGGTCAGGATCCAAGAGTCAGGCAGGCAGGCAGGCAGTTGTGCAGCTATGGTGGATGGTGTTTTGAATTGGATACATATGTAGGATAGATAAGGGGAAGAATCAGGATAGGATCTGCGGAAAAGGAATGTTTTCAGTTTTTGAGTGAAAGACCTGCGCAGAGATTGCAAGAGGTGACATTTGGGTGAGTTCGTATGATGGGTCAGATAATTGTCGTAATTCTGGTGGGAGTTTCGTGCAGGGCAGTTGGTTGAGATTTCAATTCTGTTACGACTATTTTTGTTTATTAATGCAGTTTTCTTATATTGTTTTCAAGAGTTATGAGAATTTGAGCTTTAAACTCAGATCTGGTTAAAATATTCTTGAGAACAGAACAGATTTTGCATTCTATGCAAATCTAAGCTTGTAAGCCACCATTTGTACCATTTGGTACGATTTTGAAGATGAAATTAAAATTCATTGGTAACTTTTAAAATGCTGTTTTTGTGTAGCTTAAGTGCATCACTTCATAAGGAATACGATTTAGGGAAGAATGAATTTTATTAAAGCATAATTAAGAAATTTTCTTAGGTAGGTTCTATATAGGGCAATATGTAAATCTTGTCTTTCAGTTTAACTTAAATGTGTTACAGTCTGAATGTATTGTATTTGGTGTTTTCTGTTCTGTTCAGGATTCTCCGTAAGTTCCAGTACCTTCTGAACCCACGCCAAGTGTATAACGTAATGTCCGATGGTGGCTTTTTCCCTGGGTGAGTCCACAAAGGAAAGGCTGCTACTTAGCACCATCACTTGATGGGTTTTTATTGGAAAGTGCAGGATATCAGCATAAAGGAAAAATTTAAATGAAGCATCTTAGGCAAAGAGCAGGTTTAGAAAGGATTTATTCTGTGTGATGGAATCTCTGAATGCAGAGAAGATATTTTTAGTAGAGCATGGAAGTTTGATAACACAGGAGAATAAGAAAAAGAGGAATCCCTTAAGCCAGCACCGAAAGGATGGGTTTGAAGTCTTAGTGACATATGAGGGTGAGTGGCAAGTCCTCTACCTTGCTGCCTGATCTTCCCACTGACAGTGTACGGTAAGTGTACTCATTTTACAGCTGGCAGAGAATTTGAACCCCCAGCTTCTGGGTTGACATTCCAGCATGCTGAATACTACTTTGTATGTGTATTTGATCACATGACATTATGGCAGTCAAAAACCCAAAGGATATTGCATCATATGAGTTGCATTCAGAGCATAGCTTTTTATTTTCAGCTAGTATAAATTATGTAAGCTGTGTGGTAAGCTATTTTCAAGCGCTATCATATCATATGCAACTATGATAAAATGGAAATCTCTGGTATGTATTGTTTCTGTAGACTGCAGTTCTTCAAAGACTTGCCAAGGTTCCGCATTCTATGCTGTGGGGGAGATGGCACAGTTGGCTGGCTTCTCGAGTCCATGGGTAAGCTTTGATACCATTGTATAGGTCAGCGATACCTACATACATGCATGCCTCCACATACTGAGTGCATTAGACAGGGTTTTAAAGGTGCTATCATTATATAAATATCCTATTTCAGTACATTGCATGACATTAACATTGCATTGTCTTTGTGATAATTTGTTCTGCCATGCAGGAAACATTTGATCAATGCTAGCTAGATCAGGTGAAGCTATGACGGTCTAAAAATATTAATTTTGTTGCAGCTAATTTTATTGCATAGTTTGTGTTACCACTGCAAAAATCACTCATGGTTCTTATGCATGTTTCATGCATGTATTGGGATGTTTCCCAATATATTTACCTGTAACGCAGGTAAATGGGTTTGGATGCACGTCATACCTGAGTTTTTCCATGTGGATTGTTGCAGATAAGATGAATTTCATCGAACGCTCTCCTGTTGCAGTTCTTCCTCTGGGTACTGGGAATGACTTGGCTCGTTGTCTGCGCTGGGGAGGAGGTAACTACTGTCAAGCTTATGACTTGCTGCAGTTCAGTAACTGTTGTTGGCTGGATGTGGTTAGTCACTAGCGAATTAGAAAATTCTATGGGACAGTTGGAAATTTCAGCAATACAGATATTGTACTATATAATTACTGTACAAAACAACAATCAAAAGAATAATAGAAACTGAAATTGAAGCCCCAGTTGTCAGTTAGTGTGGTTGAATGTTATGTTTCCAGGTCAGTGGCCTATTTACTAAATCGGTTGATCTGTTTCCCCCATGGTTGTGTCTTTGAGACAGCCGAATGCAATCTGTGTAACAACTTTCAGCAAGTTGTTTCCGCACATTTGTATCATTTCCTTATGTACGCATCTTAGGGAAGACTCAAACTGAGATTCTCTGTATTACATTACATATTACATTTGTGTAATTACCTCACTTACACATCTTAGGGAAGACTCAAATGGAGGTTCTCCATATTACATTACATATTACATTTGTGTAATTACCTCACTTACACATCTTAGGGAAGACTCAAACCGAGATTCTCCATATTACCTTACATATTACATTTGTGTAATTACCTCACTTACACATCTTAGGGAAGACTCAATTGGAGATTCTCCATATTACCTTACATATTACATTTGTTTCATTGGCTCACTTATGCATCTTAGGGAAGACTCGGACCGAGATTCTCCATATTACAAGACAAACACTGAACCACTTTACTGCTATGGTTTAGGTTATGACTCATCAAAGACTCAAACCATGATGCTTTGTTAATGCATTTGTAATTGTAAGAACGCATTTATATAGCTCTGCTTCAAAAGAAACTAATCAGAGGCATTCTCTTCCAAAAGTTAATTAACAACAAAGAGTTCATTAAAAAGTGAACAATGCCCAGATGACTGGAAAAGTGGCAGCCTCTGACATGTAGAACCCCGCAAACGGATTTTGATCCAGAGTAATAGTCGACACAAACGAAGTAAGTAAGTAAGTAATGCATTTGTTAACACTCCGTATGTTCATCGACTGAGCGAGGAATTGTAGGTATGGGTGGGTTACAGCAGTCAGACAACATAAGCAAGACGATTCAAATAGGTTTTTTAGTACATTTATTATTTTATTTTATTTATTATTTAATATTACCACATTTTACCACATATATTACAAGACTTTGCTGCTGCCATCTGTGGTTAGGTTATGATGGTGAGAACCTGAAGAAGATTCTGCACCACATTAGCAACAGCACAGTGGTGATGATGGACCGATGGCAGATTGAGTTCAGCAGCACGGACGACGCGGAGGGTGACCTCGATCCGATTCCATGCAACATCATCAACAGCTACTTTTCCATCGGCGTCGATGCCTCAATTGCACACAAATTCCACATAATGAGGGAGAGGCATCCGGAAAAATTCAACAGCAGGTCCAAATTTTCCACTTCCACGTGAAAGTTTTAGTTTGATTTCTGATTCCTTTTGTTCTGCTGTTTGGACGTACATCATGCTAGGAATAGATTATTCTGTCGTGTCTCTTTTTAAAACCAATAAATAATTCTAGTGTTTATTATATTGTTAAGTAGTTATTTTAATGAAACTTATGATTTCTGAAGTTTCTTATGGTAACTGTGTTAAATAATCTTTTTTTTTTGTAAAACTGCAGAATGAAGAACAAGCTGTGGTATTTTGAGTTTGGCACTTCGGAGACGTTAAGTGCCACTTGTAAAAATCTACATGAGAACATTGACATTATGGTGAGAAGATGCAAAGATAATCATAATCGTAATTCCGAGATTTCTACAGCACCCAACGAAAGTCACATCACAGGGAGCAGCTTATTCACAGGCACCCAGTCAAAACAAAATCGATAGGCAGAGGGGTTCGGTTCTAAGTCAAGATGCAAAAGTCAGGCAGAGAGACAGCATGGCAGCTATGCTCGAGAACATAGACTCAGTAGGCAATTGACAGAACAAATAAATGAATGAATGAACAAATGATTGATTGAACAGGTGAATGAATTAACTGCTTGGTGCAAACATGATGGAGGAAAGGAACTTTGAAATAGTGACTATAAGTCTTCTCATCTTATCTGATCTAATTAATTCTACAGTGCTGTTATTCTAATGCACATGACATCAATAGCTGGCCACCTGAAATGAAACTGTAGTAATAAATCGTAATACATTGGAAGTTAAAATCTGATAGGTATATGTAATTCAGTCAAATGCCCTTTTATATAAATCTAGTCTAATATAAAGACTGCTATAGTGCCGCTACCATAAGCAAGGCATCGGTTGATGGTTGCTTCAAGTCAGAATCACAGTCCAAAATCATAATCCACTGGAGAAGTCGGGTTGAATTTCAGTAGGTCAGAGAAACCAGAAGCTAGGCTATGGTGGGTAAGCAAGTTGAAACAGATGAGTGTAAAGATATTCACAAAGATTTTGGAAACACAAAGGACACCAATTGGCTGCAAATGTAAACAAATATTCAGGTTGAAGCAGATCAAGAAAATAAGGAAAAGTATTTAGCAGAGAAAATATACTTTACAAAAAAGAGAATGCTGAAAGAAAGTTGTTAGAAGAACAAGAAAGTTAATTTTAGTAAAGATCTTGTTCTCTGCCAAGAAGTCAATTGCATTTAATGTTTATGTCTTTTAAGACGGTAGAAAAAGTTAACCTTTGTTTATATTCTGTTACGATATGCTCTGTTTGATTATTGTGTAACCATTTGATGTATTTTATTTATTTTCCTAGTGTGATGGAGTTGCCTTGGACTTTTCTAGTGGGCCTTCATTGGAGGGTATAGCACTTCTCAACATACCAAGTATATATGGTGGATCCAATCTTTGGGGTGACACTCCTCGCCTTAAGAAACGAAAAAAGACAAGCCAGTCATCAAAGGATCGTGATCGTGAATGCTCTTCTGGCAGCATGTCTTCTAATGACCTCTCGCTGACCTTTCAAGGCATGTGCTTCGTAATCTGTTGGGCTATGGTGTCACGATGTAGTGGAATATGAATGTTCCTGTCAAACGTGAAGGTTTTTCAGCCTGTGAAGTTATTAAGTAATTGGTATTTAATATCATTATCAATTTTTATGACTGATTATTTGTGGTTTATATGATGAAATGAAAAAGTGAGGTACAATGGGGTGTATGGGATTTGGAGTAGATTAACTTGTTGCATGCTACTTGGTAACTACTTGGCATACTACTTGTGGAAGTTACTTATTGAAATAAAATACAGAATGTTCAGCTATATTAGAATTTTTCTTGTGTTGTAGATGTTGGAGATCATCTCATTGAAGTTGTTGGACTTATGAACTGTATGCATGTGGCTCAAGTTAAAGGTGGAATTCAGGCTGGTCGGAGACTGGCTCAGTGTTCCAGTGTTGTGATACGGTAAATGCAAGTGATTCTGTTCACTTTACTTTTACTCTGGTACATGAACTGATTTTATAAGTACACTTTGTACACCAAGTAATTGTATGGTTTTGCAATTTACCATCTTACAATCTTCTTTGTATTAAGGAACACTGCCCTGGTCAGGTTCTTGATGCTTGACCTCTGCTTCAGCTTCCTGCAGTCATCAGTTATAATCCTGTCCATCATCACCTCTGATGGTGGTCATGATCGTGATGGTCGTTGCTGGTGATGGTGGTGAACTCTTAAGACTTTGCTCCTCTTGTTTTCATCTGTCTCCATTCTTCTTTGATGAAGCCCACTCTCTCTTCTTTTGGCTGCTAAATACTGTGAAGAACTGTGGAAAAGTAATGTCTTCATTGTTGTTGTTTTCGCCCTTCATGTTGCAGAACAAGACGAAGATTTCCAATGCAGATCGATGGTGAACCATGGATGCAGCCGCCTTGTACTGTAGGTTCAACATGTTACTCTTGATGCTCATGATTATGATGATGATGATGACGACAACGAAGATGATGATTGTGTAAATTTGTAACTGAAATTGCAAATTTGTATAGTACCCCTTCACGAGCAACTTCTCAGAGGTGCTTCTGAACTAACAACACAAAACCACAATCGAACCGAATGGTTTTCAAGTGCTTCCAGAAAGGAGGCAGTGATGGACCAAAGAGCACATGCAGATTGCTAGTCAACCTATTCCAGAAAAATTGACTTCTTTGCTGCACCGTAGAAGTTCTTGTTCAGGATGACAAAAGACGAGGTAACGATGATGACTGTGACAAGTACCATAATGACAAGAAGATGAAGATTGTAATGATGATGACGCACGAGAGATTGTTGTACGAAATTTTTATTTTACTCATTGAAGTTTTTCTTGTCTTTTAACAGATTGCAATCACGCACAAAAATCAGGTTCCGATGCTGATGGCTCCTCATGCCTCCAAGAAACTGTCTTTCTTTGGATTTTTCAAAAAGCAATGAAAACAATCATGTAAATTATATTTTATAAGTCACTATAATAGAATATAAAACAATATAATGCAACTGAAATTTGATAAATCCCTGGTACAGTTGCCTCTTAGAACTGTTACGGATAGAGGCATGTAAAAAACAAGCATTTGCTTCAACAGACTTACAATAGAATTATTGACCTACAAAACCTGGCAGTTCTGATTTAGAGATTTAATTTAAGATTTAAATTGAAAGCCCAACAACAGGAAACATGAACCACAGGCAGAGTTGAAGAGGGCAGTTTTCCAGCATAGAGTGCAAGTGAATCATGAACATGAGGAAGTAAAGAATTTCAGATGGTAGACCCAGCTGCTGTGAATGGCTCCAGCCAATGACAAATGATGTGAGGGCGAAACTAGTATTATTATATTGTTTTTGGTAAATGTTAACAAACAATGTTAAAGTGTATTTTGTGGTTGGAATAATAAATTGTATCTCTTGGCTGGGGCAACAGCTACCTCCTCTCACTGATTTGTCTGCTGTACAACATTGTGCCTTTCACAACAGAATATGGTGCTTCAGCATGTAAACATGCAGTGCATGGTTGTCTTGGTGCAAAATGTTATGTTGCATGATTGTTCGGATGACTGTTAAGTTCTTATTTGGACGTAGTAATTCTGCTAAATGATATACTTTCAGTCACGTTGTTTTAGGTTTGCTAGATAGCCTTTCTTTGAGCACTTTTCAGAGGTTCAGAAAAGATGCCTGATAAATGTCCAAATACTGACATACATAAGATGACATATGACATACACAGATAAGCACCATGTATCTGGCATGTTTATTAAGTCACATATTGCATCAGATTCTTGTGTATTTTCAACTAGCCCATTTATTGGGCACCCTAATCTTATCTAATGTGATGACTTTTATAGCACCATTAGCATTATGAACAAGGCTTCAATCAATGCAAGCTGTTAGAAAACCCATTACATACAAAACACTTCTCTTCCACAGATCCTATTCTGATTCCTCTTCTTCCCCTTATCTATCCTGCAGATCCAATTCCAAATACCACCCACCATAGCCATCGTACTGCCTGCCTGCTTGACTCTTGGATCTTGACCTGAAACCAAACCCTTCTTGCCTGTCAATTTTATTTTGACTGAGCACCTGTGAGTAAGCTGGTTCCTGCAACTTAGCTTTCATTGAGAGCTGTTGAAATCTCAAGTTTACGATTACGTGTTACACAAAATATTAACAATAACCTTATCTGCACCATCATTTCCTTGATTACCATCTGTTACAATACCTTACATTATTTTACCTTGCTTTATTTCACAGAATTTTCTTGATAGATAACTAACTTATTTGTGTATCAAAGTGACTTTTTGTTTTTTAGGTAACCTTCTTTCAGTCGTCTTATGTAGACTGCTACATGGCATAAACAGTGGAGTGTTACGAGATGATTGGCTTGTCTTTGCAAGCATTATGCCCAAGCCGGGTGACTTGGGATGAATCCGAGGCAGACATCATCTCAAAGGACTGAGAAACGTTGAACGTTAGATACTCGGTTCAATATTGGTTCAGTGTTTGATTCTCAAGACGTTTTTCTCGCTCTTCGAAATGTTCCAGTTCTGACGATGAATCTACTTGTGTTACAGTTGATGTTCATGTGTTTTTGTGACATTGGTTTCCTTTGATGTAAGATAGTGGTTCTACCAAATGTCTTTCTAAACAAAACACAAGCTACGTTACAATTTGTTGGTGCATGGCGAATATGACATCTTGTCAGAACTGTGACAATTTATCATGCTATATAAATATTTCTGCTGTTGAATGATCTTACTTTACAGAGGAATTTGTTGCTTGCCTACCTTTGACTTTTTGAAGGCTTGTCATCAGATTGGAGCCATGTAGAGAGACTATGTTGGCCAAGAATTAATTCATATTGTAAGAATTGTGTTTTGGGTTCACCTCATTCAGGAGGGCAACGATTGCTTGGGATGTCATGTACACAGCTTTCGCTTGTTAATGACTTGTATCTGGTTCATTTTGTGTGCATTTCGTTGCATTGTTTGTTGGAAATTAAGTCTAGTTGTCGTGTGATGTCTTTTTGAATTTAGCAATATTTATAATGCATGAACATTTAGGCAAATGCATCAGTGTGAAACCCAGGTCAAGTATGTTGTTTTATAGCAGACAATTGTTCAGCTACCTAAAAGAACAGTATCTGAATGGAATTATTTCGTTCCTGCCGACCATGAGACATTAACGTGAAAACTTGTCTGTACATGATCGTGTCGGCATCTTGATGCATTATCTTTGCACAATGATCAGTTCATTTGGAGCACTTTGTAATGTTTATAGTTTTTGCAGATAGATAATGTACGATAATTCAAGTTTAACAACCCTTGTGTATATGAAACACCCTAAATTTTAAACAAACTGAAAAAACTACTGTGCACGTACATATTGAGTTTTGGCTGAATGCAAAGGTAGGCGAGTATGCAGTGTATTGTAGTGTTAAATTTATATAGTCCCCGCATTAAAAAGGCAGACGCATTCCTGGCATAGGAGCACAAAGGAAATAGGTAACCTGAAGACATGGCTGATTATTGAAAGTTTTTGTTCATTTTAACCAAGTGGACATTCAGATTTGGCACTAAGGCTTTTGTTTGAGTGCAGCACAAAGTTTTGACCACACTGTATTGTGCTTCTGGCATTTAAATTTAAATTGCTTTTTGTAAGAGAATAAGATCGATTTTTTTGCCACACTGCATTGTTTTTCTGGTTTCATTGCATTTTCAAAGAGAATAAGACCAAGTTGCATTTAGATTTTGCATTCATTTTGCATCTGTGTTTCTCAGCTTCCTGTTTTGCTCTGAGTCCTGATCTTTCTGGCTCTGTGTTGCTGGTTTCAACCAAAGCTGAGCTTTCTGGAGTATTACATGAATTCAGAAAGTGGTTTATATTCTTACGTTTGCACAAAAGATTCTTTTGGGAAGAACAGTGTGACAAATGTTTGTGTTTCAAGTTGGCATAGTTCAAAAGTCTAGTTGCTGATCTTCAGGATTCACAGTGCTTTCCGATGTTCCAGTCTGTGAACAGTTCTGTGCTTTGGTTTCTCTGCTATACCTCAAGGTTTAGTTCAGTTATGGAATGTACAAATCTTTGTTTGAATCTTGGCTAACCTGTTTTCCTGTTATTTGTGTGTTTTTATGTATAGTTCTTTAGGGATTTGGTCTAAATACTCTGACAGTTAATAGCTGTCAACAGCAGATACTTATGTGGCTAAAAAACGCGTTTGGAAACTAGAGTACAGTCCAGCAATACAGTATCATTGTAGCTTTTGCTCATTATATGAGTTTGCTCCTGCAAGAAGGAGCCAAGCAGACAGAGGAGGAAGAGGAGAGGAAAAGTAAGAGGGAGAAAGAGAGATTGTGGCCTACAGTCAGACAGTCAGTTTGATCTTCTTCTGTAATTATACAAATTTACATGTGGAACATTGTTATGACAAAATGATTTCTGTGGGTCTCTTAGCAGCTAAGTGCTTTCTGCGGACATAACTTTAAGCACATATAAATCATTTGTCCACGGGATAAGTCAGTTGTCAGGTATTTAATGCTTTTATCCACTCTCAAAAAAGTTCAATTATTCTCTCATTTTTCTGCATGGCCAAACTCTACAGATGAAAAATTATATGTTTAGAATATTTAACACGTGTCATTAACTAACAGATCTTTATTCTAGAAGTTATAGCATTTTTATTTATAAACAGGTTTTTTTTGCCAACATCACTGCGTTCGGTTATTTTCTGTTGAACTATTTATCTTATATTTATGTTGCAAGACTGGGTACTTAGTGAGAGTTACTGACAGATCATGCTAAACTGGCCAACTGAAAATCTGGACGAAGGCATGTCTGCCAGGCATGCTGCTTTTTCTTCACTGCAATGAGGTGGTATATGAATCTCTCAATTGCGTTGCTTTCCCATTTGTTCTGTTTCAGAACAAGTTTTTTTATGACTCTGACGGAGAAAAGGAAATTGACTTTTTAACATTTTCCAGTGAGTGGAAACTTTATGGAAGTCGAGGTAAAATTTTCAAGACTTTTGGTTAAGAATTTGTGGACTTTTACTTTGCAGATATAAAATATCAATTGGCAGGAAATTGCGTATGAAAATTCAACATGTCCCTACCCATGTCATTAATAACAAAATGTAGCCTAAATATGGCATGTGGATTTAATACAGTTCATAGTAAAATTGAGCCAGAGGTTCAGATGCTTATACTCTATGTTTGTTGCCTGAAAATGGCATTTTCCGGCTGACCTAGTAAGCGACTAGTGATCCCTTTTCTCCTCTGGAGTCACGTTTATTTTACCATTGATATGATACTTTTTATGCATCTCACAAAGGCCTCCACTGATGGCTGAGAATGAAACAGGTACGACTTAGATCGGCCGAAAATGCTACACAGTTTTAACAGCAGATACATGAAAAGAAAAGTGAGATCCCATTTATGATAAACATAGAACTAGGATAACTGTGTTGAGCAGCTATTAAGTGAGTGATTTAAATGAAAGATTTTATCATGTTGCAACACTTGATGTATATGTTACAGGATTAGTTGAAGTGAAGCTAAGTATAGTTGAGTGATTTCATATTACCCCAGAATGGTCTGTTGATTATATTGTAATGTATGTAATGATAGTGGTGAGGAGGAGGATGGTGATGTTGATAATAGGGATGATAATCTTAATGATATTAATATTATTATTAATAATGGGAATAATAGCAATAATGGTACTTATATAACAGCATTGTTATTGCAAAACCCAAGGATCTGGTCATAACCAAAAGATAATACATTTTTTTTCTAGTTGATGACATTTTAAAACCGGTAATTAGCTTCATTTTATATCAGCCATGTTGTTTTAGTTCTGTGTTCAACTTTAGATAAAATCTTTCTTTTTGTTGAAAAAGTTTTGATGTTTTTTCTGTTTCAAAACTTCAGTCGAGTGTTGTAGCTCTTATCTCAGCTGCTGTATATTGCCGTTTGAGCTAAAACTCTATAAAGTCTGTATAGTATACCGTTTCCTTGTATGCGTCTTTTAATTTAGTATAAAATTTATAATAATAACTAATAATGTCTACAACTTCTGTTGGGAGTTTATTAATTTGCAGGGCTTTACTTTTGCAGCAATTTTTGTTCTTTTGAAGATGTTGTTAGATAAGAAAAACTTGTCTTCCAGTGTGATGGACAGCTTACAAGTGACTCAGTATGCCCATTTGCGTTTTGTTTGAATTTTTTTTAGATTATTTCGAGTTGTGTGTTGTTTGCAGCTATCAAGTATCAGTGCTATGACTGTAAGAGTTCACTGGTTTTGAACTCATCTATGAGTGTTTAATTTGTTACAAATTCTTTAAACCATTGTTCTTAGCTGATGTATGTATGTATCAAAAAACTTATATAGCGCTTTTTAAGTAACTCACAAGAGCACTGTGTGATGTTTGAGATGCTTGAGAGTTTTGCCTTTTGCATTTGGTGTTAACTGGAGTTTGTAATTCTGTCATCTCTTCTTCCAGTCCTGGACCTCACATTTGTTAGTGCACATTCCATTGGAACATTTTCACCTTGAGTCAGTCTGTAGTAAGACTTTAGATGTTGGTCTTTTGTGCCCCAGAAGTACTACATTGATTCCAACGAGGTCAGTTGATGGATCTGTAAAATTTTATTTTGGACCTGTCCTCACTAAATCGTACTCTTCTGCTAAGTCAAACACTGAGCCAAAAAGGTCTAAAATTGAGTAAATGAAGGCTAAAGTTGGCTAATGATGCTGGACCAAACTTTCTTGAATGATGTTTATTGCTGCTGGAGACTAGAACCAAAATCCTCAACTGAAACCTATGCCATAGGTTTCGTTGTGTACTGGATTCCTTGTCTGTTAAATATTTTTGCAAAATCCTTGGCCCATAAACTTCTTTGATTATTTAAGTGACTTCCAGTTTTTTAGCGTGCTTGCTGCAAGTCAAATATACGACCAGTTGGTGAACTTGGAAACGTTGCTGGCAATTTTGTTGCACTGGTTGCAGAATGCCTTAAACTTTGCACAGTTATAATGACACTGTTGCACTGACAACACGGTACCGTAAAGCATGGTTTTGTCCAGTTCACTGGGAGTGTTGTTTATTTTTTAAGCCTATTTAAAAGTCATGAGTATCTTTGTGATTAGCTGCCTGTGAATAAGCTGGTACCCTCGGCTTTGTTTTTGAGCATTGAAGCAATATAGAGATTACGATTTTGAGTATCTGTTAACCAGTGTTTTTGATTCTGTTTAAAGTTAGACCCAAATGATGCTTACTGCTAACAGTTGAGCATTTTCCCCTGTCATTCAGCCAAATTGGTTAGTTACTGCAAATATGTGGTTAACTGAAGCAAGTTTCTACAGAAATTTAAATCCACTGTAAGTCTTTATTCATTTATTAGAAAATTTCATGTAAGGTGTGACTCGGTGGCTGATTGGTTCGAAGGTGTAAATGTAGCTTTTTTGGAGGTTTGAAAACTATCTCTTGGTTAGCTGATTGGTTTGAAGATGTAAATATAGCTTTCTTAGGAGTTTGAAGACTATCACTTCACCCTCATCCATGACAGTCTCCTGTTCAAATAGAAAGGTTCTATGGTCTGGACACCTTACAGGTATGGGCACTTAACAGTAGGTTACATAGTGAAATTCTTCTATCACTGAATTTCATATGGTAAAGTACTCGCCTACTCATTACCAAATAAGCAATGCTTTAAGCTTAACAAAGCTTTTGTTTTTGATTGGCTAATTGTAGTGGCGTCGTTATGTGAGCATGAGACATAAACATAAGAAGATAAAACAATATATCCTCGGAGGCATGCCTCTATGGTTGCAGAATCAAAGGATCTTTGGATGCAAAAATGTAGAATGTAGCAATCCAAAAAAAAACACTGGATTGTTTCAGACTTTCAGGACATGGATGTAGTTCTATTTCATCGAGGTCAGAATCTTTACTTACAATCTATATATATGTATCTAAATGTTAATACCTTTTAAGTACCTTACAAAGCGATGTTTATGCTACGCTAAATGATATAAAAATCATCGACAACGAAATGTTATCTGTAAGCAAAGAGTGTTCAGATAACTAGAAAAGTCACCACTGGCTGGCTCCCGCAAACACGTAGAGCCCAACCAATTGATTCCCATCCATAGATGACAGTTAACATCATGTTCAGAGTTGCGGCATGTTGCTTCTATTGTCTGTGAGGCATCAGACTGCGAGTGCAACGTGTTTTTGTGTTTTGTCATGTCTGTTTCGGTCCCAAGGTCATACTGAACACGATGTGCGGCACACTGGCAGCTGACGCACATTTATTGCGGGCCTCTTTCAAGAGTAAACCTCAGTGGCATAACTACCTGTTTCTTGAGTGCAAGGATCTTTTGATGTGTCTTCACTTTGGTTTTTTATGTGTACAAGTTGGACATTGTAGACTTATCGAACACTTGATATAAATGTTTTGAATGTGTACATATTTTGGAATGATCTGTATATGTTAACTTCTTTGAAATCCCAGTGGTCCTTTTGAGCTTTGTTATTTGAAAAAAAACTGGTAAACCAGTCATCACATCTAAATTTTGTATCAGTATGAAACTGGTTCAATTGCAGAGGGTAAACTTAAGACAGTTACAGGTTTGACTATAGCTAGCGACAACAAAATTTTGCTCAGTTGGCCCAGAAGGTTAATTGAAATGTTTCATCAGAGGTATGTCAGCATCATTTAACTTTTTACTTGTATATAGGTTGCGGAGTCGATGTAAATATAGTAATATGTACTCTGCAGCAGACGTATTTGCTGCTTTTTCATCCAGAAAATTAAAATAGTCCATTTATGTACTGGGAACCCAGATGTACTCCACTGCAAACTTAAACTGGTTATGTTCCAAGAGTTGAACTTCTTGGCACAATTAGGTGTAATGACCACAATTAATATGTTAAGAATGTGATATAGCAACACTACTTTGAATATAGTATGGCCATACTGTTCATAACATTGTATGGTCATATAGTAAGTGTACCATGGCCATTAGGCATGAATTGACTATGTGGCCATAGGACTTTGTATGGCTATTTAAGGGCTGTACTGAAAATGGCTGGTTCATTATGAGATGCTAATTGGAGCTACTATTAGTATAAAAACATGTATTTCTCTTTACTTATTTTAAAATGTTTCTTTTTGTAAGAGATTCGAGTGTCATGAACACGGATTTTCAAGTATACAATGAAACAGTTTTGCGTTCTCTATCTGTTTTTCCATGATAATGTTAAATATTTATGAAGACTTGCATATTAATTTTCATCATGAATTGGCGAATGTACACAGCTGCCTGTTTGGATATAGACCTCTGAAACTGAATATTTTTCATAACTGTTTTATCATTTGATCCCACTCTGGCACCCATGACCTTGCTTTGGAATTTATCACATATTTGCAGTTGTAAGTTTTTTATATGAATTTGTATAAAGCCACTTCAGTAGAAACTCCTTTGAGGTAAGATAAACTCCTCAGAGGTGAGAGAAACTCCTTGGGGTGAGGAAAACTCAGAGGTGAGAGGAACTGCTTAGGGGTGAGAGAAACTCCTCAACAGTGAGAAACAACTATCTGCAGCTAGCATATGATGCTTGTGTTGTCCTTAGACCTGATATCTGACAGTTTGTTTACAGTATATGGCTTATGTAGCCTACTGTGGATAGGCTTACATCAACAAAGATTCACACACATATTTGCGTCTGAATATTTGCACAGCGTCTTTTAAGAACCTGTCCAAGGTGTTAGCTATAGCTTCTTCAACACAAGCATATGCTTTTAGTTAGTCTTAACTTAATATTTTTATAGGGTAGTCTAAATGAAGAATCTCTCGAATCATATACTTGAGCAAAAAAGATTCTAAATGATTTTTAAATGTTCCAATTTGCATTCACAAATACATTATATGAACGTAAAGATGAATTTGTCAATGTAGCAAACATGCAATACAATTCTATATAATGTGCCGGTGCATGGGAAAATCTGTATAAAGTCGGAAAAATCAAAACTGAGTTTGATATGCATTGGGTTGGGTTGGAACGCACATGTTTTTATCACATAATAAATAGATACAATTTTTTTAAAGATGTTGGTGTTCACGGCAATTTTTTCGAAATCGCGAGTAAAAGTTTATCATAACGATGACTCGACCAGATCGTGAATGTTCATAAGAATAGTAAATTGGAGCGTATTCAAACGCCACGAAGGCTGTCATTAAACCTCCATAAAAAGTAAGAAAAATATTTACATGACTTGTTCATTCGCATAATTATCGCTTTAGGCCTACATAACTTCAAATTAAGGCACCAGAGGGCACGTTCAATTAAATTTTTGTTGCAGGGCATCATAATAAAATTGAAATAAATATATTTCGACTGGGAAACTCTACACAAGGACTTAGGCTTATAATTTGATGGCTAACACAACATGGAATATAAATAAGCAAAGAACTCATTTTTACCCATTTTAAGCATACTTGCCTTCTACTTTTCCGAGTGAGGATTTTCTCGTGCACGATCACACGCACACACACACGCATATATATATACACGTATGTATGTATGTATGTATATATTATATATATATTATATATATATGCGTGCATGTATGAAAACTGACTGCGTGCGTGCGTGCGTTGTTAGTATCGATGGCCAGTGTTGAGTGGAATGCGTTTGACGAGCGTTTGATTGATGATAATAGCGACATCTTGTGTTGGGTTCTGGAAACGTCGCCGCCACAGGCTGTCTCAGTGCGTCTGATTATTCCGAAATTTGAGACATGGCTGCTGCTGCTGCTGCTGCCGCCTCCGCCGCTGCTGCTGCTGCTGGAAAGCGTCTTCGTCCATCCATTAATCTATCCAGCGCTGTAGCCTGTCGCTGAGTGTCTTGCGCGATGCGAGTCGCAGCCAATGTACACCTGTGTTAATTAGCGGCACTGACTTCCTCTGAACAACGACAACAGCTTCATCAGTCAGACAGACATACAGACAGACAGACAGACAGACAGACAGACAGACAGACAGACAGACAGACAGACAGACAGACAGACAGACAGACAGACAGATACACACAGGTACGCACAAAGGGACAAACACACCGGCACAGATAGATGCAAAGGCAAATGCATCCAACCGCCCGTCAGAACCAATAAACGAAGTAGAAAGAAATGGATGGACGGACGGACGGACGGACGGACGGACGGACGGATTGATGGATGCACAAATGGACTGACGGATGGATTGATGATGTATGGATGGACTGACGGATAGAAAGGCAGTAAGGAGGAAGGCCAAGCAAGCAGTTGAGAGAGAGCCAGAGAAAATCCACTGCATATTATGTCTGTTGAATAGATGCTGGTAGCAGTGAGCGGTGTGTTCTCGGCTGCAGGGGCCGAGTTAGTTACCTCTACATGCCCTGGACGAGGACGCCGCCTATAGTATCAATCGGATGCGCCATTGGCCATGCACTAATCTCTTCCTGTCTCTCTCTCTCTGTCTCTCTGTCTGTATCTCTCTCCAACTCTGTGACTCTCTGTTTGTCCGTCTGTCTGACTTCGTGTCTCCTCAACCTTGTCCTCATCCTCCCCCTTAATCGACACCGTTTGGCTCCTTGCTTGACGCTGTTCCATCGTTGATCTGAACTCAACGAGGGGCAAGGAGGAAGGGGAGGAGGAGGATGAGGAGGAGCAGGAGGAGGAATAGGAGGAGGAGAAATAGGAGAAGGAGGAGGAAGGGGAGGAGAAGGAAGAGGAGGAGGAGGAGGAATAGAAGAAGGAGGAGGAGGAAGGAGAGGAGGAGGAGGAGGAGGAGAAAGAGGATGGAGGAGGAGGAGGAAGGGGGGGAGGAGGAAGGGGAGGAGGAGGAGGAAGAGGAGAAGGAGGAGGAGGAGGAAGCGTTGGAAGAAGGAGCAGAAAGAGGAGAAAGAGGAGAGAGGAAGAGGGGAGAGACAGGAGGAGGAGGACGACGATGAAGGAGAAGGAGAACGAAGGAGGAGGAAGAGGAAGAAGAGGAGAGACAGAAGAAAGAAGAGGATGAGGAAGAAGGAGGAGGATATAAAGGATGAGAAAGAAGGAGGAAGAGTGGGTGAACGAGGAACAGCAGGAAGATGAGGATAAAAAAGAAGATGGAGGATCAGGATCAAAGAAAATTAGCAGCTTGAAGGTAGAAGGAAGAGAAGGAGGAAAATAAATCAGGAAGAGGAGGATGAAGAAGAAAGGAGGAGAAGGAGAAAGAAAGGGGAGGGAAATGAGGAAGAGGAGGAGGTGGTTGTGTAGGATCATCTGTGCAACTGTGGCGCCATCTATGCCTCTGGGGCGGGCGATGGATGTCGACGGTCGGTCGGTCGGTCAGTGGTTGTGCGTCTCGTCGACCACCGACGCCTTAAAAGAAAACGACGACGCATCGGAGACTCGTTCGTCCGTCCGTCGGTCGGTCTTTCTGTGCGTATGTCTTCGAAATCAGCTGTGTGTTCTAACGGCCTACCTACCAGCCAGCATCTGTTAGCTTGCATATCGACCAACGTATATATGGCTTTTTAAACTCAATTACGGTCTATGTAGAGAGTCTGTTCTACATGGTCATACTTAGGATTCGGTCTGCTATAAGCCTAAATTATATTACATTCGTGTTTAAATAGCTGTCAATTGTTAAAAGACTAAAGTCTTTAGTCATATAATAGGCCTATATGTGAAAGCCTATAGTAAGTTTGGCTGTAGACCACAGTGATTTTCCTTTATAAGTATTAGACGATTTATGCCTACAGGTTTTCAAGCCAGACAAATGTTAGCGGACAGCGGAGATTAATTTCTAAGAGATCCAATGGATTTCGTTTCTCTATGATGTCTGTGTTCGTTCTAAGCAATAATTAAATGAGTCGATTGCTAAATTTAAATCCTAAATATTCCTTTAGGTATATATATAGCGCATATGTCACCTATGTTACATGAGCTAGCGCGTCATATGCCTATAGCCCTGCGCTAGCTGTCAAAATAGCACGTAAGCATATGCACGCGGGTACATATCCATAAGCTCTGGTTCGCTCGTAAGTCGTAAACGCGAAGGTCTGCAATAGCACCATTAACATACTGTAAATTTACCTACGCATACTGTAGGTATGCTGCTTGCTCAGGGTCTATAAGCTTTGCAGTAATAGACGACCAGACTCGGTCTCAATCACGAAGGACTGTATATAAACTTACTGTAGGTTTTTACATATAATCCTATAATTATATGACTAAAGACCTTCGCGTTTTAACATCTTATGGCACGAATGTAACATAATTTAGGCTTAGGTCGTCGGGCCGGGAGCGCCTCTGATGGGTAGGCCTATATCTTGAAATGGCGCTTTAAAAATTTTTGATTACGATTACGAGACAGAATCTGAATGCTAAAAAGACGGAAGTGTTTGATGGTAGAAACGACTGACTGACTGTAATCGCTTCTTTGCAAAAATGATGTTGGCGAGTGTTTAGCCAGATTAATGTCTGCTGTTGCGAGTAACTTAGCAAACAATCAGCCTGAGGAGATGTAATCAGGGCGAAAGATAGAAAGAAGTTGGAACAAAATTTATTTTTAAAATATTATAAAAATCAAGCAACAAAATTAACACCGCGGGGTTTAGCCTTTTTAAATGTCGTTAAAAAATTTACCAAGAGATGACGTTAATCGCCTTCGCCCATTCAAGCGGTGGTGAAGAATCTCACCCGAATAATGCATACAAAAATGATGGGTAGCTATACGGTCACTATAGAAAAGCGTGTACATTTACATTTGCATTCAATCTTAGTCTGTTTTTCTGACAGTTATGTGGAGATGTTATTTACACAGGCGATCTAGCCCTCTTACATCTTATATGGCAGGATTTGTTTTAGGAGGTAAGTATTCTGCATGTGGTTGTCAGTGGCTTAGGCTCATAAATAGGTTGCAAATTTAAGGTATGGAAACTCCCCCTCCCCACTAGTTCAGACTTTCTCCCACTGAAAATACGTCTTCACTATTCATTCTGCTTCTGCAGTTGGACTTTCCGCCAGTGCCCTAAACCACAAATTTCATTTTGCTCATGTGCAGAAATTTTGCCAAGTATACAATAAGACGAAGGGCGTCTTGCAATTAATCGGAGCTGATATGGAAAACAACGTTTAGCGGATCTTAAGAAGCTACCTTCAAATAACATGTAGTTTGAAATATGTTCTCTTTTTCGCCACGGCTGTCCTGCCTGGTGGCACCTCAAACTAGATAGCTTGAAGTGACGCTTCATAAATGCTTTGAAAGAATGAATGAACGAACGAACGACTGAATGAATAGTAGTTTTAGGCCTACAACTGATCCAAAACGACCAGCACAAAGTTTATAACTAAAGAACGGACCAAATCAATAGGCAAGGCCTACATTATACATAATTTTAGTGATCGTATTACCCTGTAATTTAAATATTAAAGTGTATATAGTTGCATTCATATATCTATATATGTATTTCATCACATTCGTCTGATTTTATACGTGTGTGCGTGTGTTTATAGGCCTTACCAGTGAGATGGGTCCTGCATGGCGTTGCTTGTAAGAGTTTGAACGCAATTACATGGATTGTCCTTTGAATTGAAGACGACCGTTCGACAAGGCATTTAATAGTCTTTAATTTGAAGACGAACTCCTCCTCCTTTGTCGAAAGACAACACTTAAGAGCAAGCCTCGATTCCACTCGCTTACCCACCGGGGGAGAATGCTAACAACTGTATAACGACTTGGCGCCCTGGGTACAATTGGTTGGCTCTCAGTCCTTCACTCTTCGCTCCCTCACTCTCTCCCCCTCACTCTCAACCTTCCTCATTCTGTCTCTCGTCGCCCCAATAGCAAGTCCGAGATTAAACCGCAGTAGCAAGTGCTCGCTCGCATGGCCTAGGTCGGACGAGACGCCCTATGTTGTAGCCTATTAAAATGATTATAATAACAAGAATATTCGCGATTTCACAGTTTCATAACGGAGTTGACGAAGCGGAAAGTATTCCTGTCGGAGAGATTTCACCTAGTGGAGAGAAACTGCTAAGAGACTCGGTGTCCAAATGAACTCTGTATATCCAGCGACGCAATAATAAGCCAAATATGTTGTTTGACGGTTTAAGATGCGCGAACCGCTGCGGTAATGCGAGATATACAGACGACGCATACATATAAGATCGCGCTGTTGGTTTGGGGTCAGTTGCATAGCAGAAACCGCATAGGAAGAGAATGAACACTCAGAGACATTCTTTATTAACGAACTAAAAGCACTGTGCTGAACATAGGCTACTACTGATTTTCGTGTTCGTTGAGTTTAGTGAATGCGTACGGTCAGTGTGAAGAGGTAGCCTACAGCGTTTGGTAGCAGTGAGAAAGAAAACTAGGAGTCGGAATAAAAGCGGGATAAATCAGGAATAAAGGCAATAGGAAGATCGGTAGAACGAAATAAAGTAAAGGTTGGCAATTTATAAAATAAACATTTAGTAGAAAGAAAAGATGTCGTCTTCAGCATCTGCCATTCGGCCGAGACGTTCAGCGATGAAGATGGTGCTGCTGATGCTGGGATTAGCGTGGAATTCTTTGGTCGTCGGGGAAGGAACGACGGGGAGACGCTGCCAAGAGATTACGATCCCAATGTGTCGGGGGATCGGTTACAACCTGACGCACATGCCTAACCAGTTCAGTCACGAGACCCAGGAAGAGGCTGGACTCGAGGTCCACCAGTTCTGGCCCCTCGTTGAGATTCAATGTTCACTAGACCTTCGCTTCTTCCTCTGCAGCACCTACGCTCCGATCTGCATGAACAACTACGTGAAGCCTCTTCCGGCCTGTCGGTCGGTCTGCGAGCGAGCCAAGGCTGGTTGCTCGCCTCTGATGCGCCAGTACGGCTTCGCTTGGCCTGACCGACTCCGTTGTTCCGATCTCCCAGAGTATGGCGACAAGCATCGTCTGTGTATGGACTTCAACCATACGACAGCGGCGGCGGCAGAAAGTTCAAATGCAAGTGGCCGAGGGTCTTCCAGGTCCAGGGTCTCGGTCCAGGTCAGCCCCTCGCCGAGATCTCGAGCACGGAGCACCGTCGAAAGCGTCGACTGCGAGTGTCGGTGTCGCTACCCGTTTGTGCCGATCACGAACCGGACGAGTCCGTACTACAACCGCGTATCGACAGGTGGACTGGCGAACTGCGTGGCTCCATGCGACGGCGCTTTCTTCGGCGTCGAGGAGAGGCGCTTCGCGAGGTTCTGGATCGGTCTGTGGTCGACGATGTGTTGTCTTTCGACAGCGCTAACCGTGCTCACATTCCTCGCCGACAGGCAGAGGTTCAGGTATCCCGAGCGGTCGATCATCTTGCTCAGCGCTTGCTACGCCGTCGTCAGCATCGGATACATCTTTCCGCTGGCCGATGGAGACAGTGTCATCTCCTGCAGCGACCTCGGGGAGGACCAGGATGATTCGAGCGACGGATCATCACAGCGGACTGTGAGACAGGAGGACGCCACTGGATCGATCGGGTGCATCGGTGTCTTTCTGGCCGTCTACTTCTTTGGAATGGCAGCCAACATCTGGTGGGTGATCCTTTCTCTGACATGGTTCTTAACTGCCGGGCTCAAGTGGAGCCAGGAAGCGATTGCCAGTTACGCTCACTATTTCCACCTGGCCGCATGGCTCATCCCGTCCGTCAAGACTGTCGCTGTCCTTTCCCTGTCGGCCGTCGATGGGGACCCCCTGTCTGGGATCTGCTACGTCGGCAACCAAAGCGTCAACAACCTGACCGGATTCGTCTTGGTTCCGCTGGGACTCTACCTCTTCGTCGGAACGTCGTTCCTGGTCGCTGGATTCGTGTCGCTGTTCCGCATCCGTACTGTCATCAAGCAACAGCGCCAGGCGAAGACCGACAAGCTGGACAACTTCATGATCCGCATCGGACTCGCCTCCGTTCTCTACACGGTCCCAGCGACGACCGTCGTGTTCTGCTACCTCTACGAACAACGCTTCCGCGACGACTGGGAGCGGGGGCTCCTCTGTCCCTGTCTCCGCAGCAGCCCGGAAGTGGCTTCGTCGCATCCAGAGTTTTCCGTCTTCATCCTCAAGTACTTCATGAGCATCGTAGTCGGAATCTCTTCGGGGTTTTGGATCTGGAGCCGGAAGACGCTCGAGTCGTGGGCCAACTGCTATCGCCGGCTGCTTTGTCCCTGTAGCAGGAGCGCAAGACAACACAATGAGATGGTGCACGTTGCCAATGACGACGAGCTGCTGATTCAGGCCAAGTACATCATCAGTAGTCCCACTTTACTCAGTCAAGATAGAAGCAAAGCTATGTCGCTTAGTCACGTCTAACACATGCGACAGACAATAACTGTTCAACGCACCCTCATGCAGTCGGCGGAGAAAACTAGGATACCATCTGTGGTTGGAACAGTTGGGTGGTAAAAGTATGGACTGGAGCGAAGTTTAAAGGGAATATGTAACTAATAGAGACATAATATGAACCAGCGAGGGGAAGATCTCTTCCCAGGCAAATCATATCTTGGAAATACATATTACAAGATTCAAAGATTAATTAGAATACATAGTCTACTGGAAATTGTTCGTCCCATATATTAATCGTATATTTTAAATAGAGAACAACATGTGCGAGCGGGCAATAGGCCTACAGCTGATGTAGATCTGTATGTTATTGTTATTCCAACTATATTGACAGTGTTTTTAACTATATGAGAAGTACATTCGACTATATTTTTATTGGACTATTGTACGTCATTGCAATCTTTGAGTCACCTGAAGAAACTGGTCGTATATTTGTGCTATATTATTGCTGTCATTTTGAGTTGACACATGCCTACAGGTCTGTCAGTTAATTGTATGCCTGATGTAATAGGTCAGCTTATGACAGAGCATTAAAAAAATTCGAATTTGAACTAAGACTTTGAAGATTAGACTTCTGGTATTATATTGAAAGCCTATATAGGCAATAATATATACAGGGCTATGTGTAATAGTTGTAGCTTTTTATAATGTCAAAATATTAAAATATTTTGCCTTTTGGGTCATCAGTTTACTCGGTTCAGCTTGTGGTCTTTGTTTAAGCCCAAAGATTATAGAGCCTACAGAAGTTGCGTTCGGTGGACCGGATTAGACAATGTCTCTGACAGACTCATAAAAGGCGCTATATAAGTATTAAGACTAGAATGAACACTACTTGTACTACTAGTCAGGCTTTATAATCTACATTATCTTTATTGAGTTGTCTCTTAGAACCAATGAGCAACAACAGCAGCCACTAAGGAGTCTCGAACCTAACAGAGAAATATAGACTCACAAATATCAATGTCTTTTTAATAAATGACGATATGAGCATTACTGTAGTGTCTATATGAGATTCTTAAAGGCGCTGTAGAAATGTTCAGATAGATACATTATATACTGTAATCTACAGGGCCCAAAGTGGCTGCAGACGTGGCGACGGAGACCTGTGGCTAGAACCTTAATATTGAAACAATGCAGCCTATTGTTTAGTAACAGTCTAAACCGATGATGGTAGCCGTTTGCCCTGAAGACAGTCGGAGCGGCGGTGTATTCGGTAGCAAACTGGTCCTTTAATCAACGATTGCGTTTACGAACCTGTAGATCGGACTCCCTATAACGACCCTGTACAATGCATACAGTACACTTGTCTCGCTCCTCAGATGATAACATTTGTATTCCTTTGCCATTTTAATAATATAATTTTAAGAGAAGATGCCGTACAGGTTTATTTACCTTGAGCGTTTAAGTGCATTAAATAAATAAAATTAAAATTAAAATAAATAAAAATCTGACCCCTTCAACATGATGGACACAAGGAATTCGCCACAGCCTCACTTTTAGCCCTACTGTGGTCAACGAAACATAAACAGTTCAGCATCTTCTCTTAAAATTATATTATTAAAATGGCAAAAGAATAAAAATGTTATCATCTACAATTATATACATATAACATGTCCTAAAAATAAGCCTATATATAACGTTCTGAACTTAAGCGGACAAGACATACTTTTAATGATATAACGTCTGAATCCAGTAAGCAAGATGCAACACGAGAGTTGTCCTTCACATGAGTTGGATTTTAGAGGCCGTGTCACATAATGCAAACATCAACGCGACCCACATGAGCACATCGATTTTTGTGTTCTTAGCAGGAGTTCAGCCCTTCATGAGGAAGTTTTCCATTTAAAATAAATGAAAGCAATTTTCCCATTTCAAATAAATCTTCCAGCAGAATTCAAAGTAAACGTTAAGGCTGATGTAAAATTAGGGTTCTGCAAATGTTACGCCTATATAGGTTCCTGCGCTTTATAATAAAATTAAGCCTATGTTAAAGCTATACAGGCCTCGTGTAGCTCGCCATACGGCGTAAGCGCGCGAGATTTTTAGTTGTCGCCATACATGCTTAGGTTTAGTCCATTATGAGCCATGGATTCCACTAACACACTTAGTTTACTGCGTTAACTTTTCGTTAATGCATAAAAGGAGGAAATGTTTCTGGCATTTCGACTGATTAACGGGGTTTCTGCTGACCTTTCATGGAGAAGCAAGAACAAGTGCAAGACTGGCCGAGGAGAGACTGGTTCAGGGAAACCTGTGACAGATGCATCAGGAAGCATGTAAAGAGATGCATCTTACAGCGTACATACAGTTTCTTAGCCATGATGCACGAATTTTATAGGTACCCTCAAGAAATTGGCCAGTGACGCACACAAATCCTCTCCCATCGACACGGATATGATGCGCTATGACATGCTATACACGACGCTATGCTACAATTACAAATGTATATAGCATAGCAAATGAGAGGACAACAACACTTCACTTCACTGTGTATACTTATGGGCGCCCACAGTATTTGCGCATTATGGGGCAAAATATGAAAACTAGGACAGGTCATCACGAACCGATTTGGGTAAATATATTACGATGTCAATTCCAGGAGGGGCAAATTCCCATCTTGCTCCTTGTGCGGGCGCCCATGTTTCTCCCCCCCCCCCCCCCATCTCTCATATCCTGAGTAGTTTGTCCTTCAAGAGGCCCTATACAAATCGAGAAGTACAATGAAATACAACGCCTGGTATCTCTGCAGTTTCTGACTTCTGAATTTTCCTCTCGCACAATGTTTATGGTGTAGGTATCTGACGAACAAATGGGCTCCAGCCAAGTTATACCTGGCCCCTAAACTATCGAGGGGCGACGCTCACGAATTACGCCTACCATGTATCATTTAGCTACCATGTAGTTGCTAACATAATGAATAGGCCTAAACAGCGCTATATAAGTTATCCGAAGAAACTAAATAGATACTAACAGAAGGAGGTTCAATACGTTGAGGCTGTCAGCGGTAAGCTTGATGCGCTATGATATGCTACACATATATATATATACAATATATATATATATATACAATATATATATACAATTGCTACAAAGATGCTATTACCACAAGACTATACAACAATAGACAAGACTAGACAACAGTACAGACTCAGCGAATACAGTATATCCCCTATACATGTGTATTTATAGGAACTTATACTTTGTATGCATTCGTTGAATAGCTTATGATATTATATATGCGTGCATATGTATGCATGTCAATGCAAGCGTGTGAATAAGTGACGGAATATACATAACGAAGTTGGCGAACGATGAAGGAAGAAATTGGTGGAACATCTGTCGAAGACATCGTCATCCTTTCTTCCATTTCACCACCTCCTCCGCCTCCTCCTCTTCTTCCTCCTGCTCTTTCTCTTTCTCCTTCTATATCCTTTTCCTCTCCCCTTTTCTTCTCTAGTGTCCACCTATGTCTCCCTTCTCTCTTCACTTCCTCCTCTTCTTCCTCCTCTTTTTTCATGCTTGGCATCCCCCTCTATAACACATACTTCCTTCCAGCGCTCGGTTGGTTCTCAAATGGACAACGTTAATGGTAACATAATTGTCTTTGCCAACGACATCGTTACGTGCTCCTTAAACCGCAATTGACCAGCCAAATTTCAATCTCTCTCTCTCTTTCTCTCTCTCTCTCTCTCTCTCTCTCTTTCTCTCTGTCTTTCTCTCTTTTTCTCTCTCTCATTCTCTCATTCTCTGTCTCTCTTTCTCTCTTTCTCTTTCTCTCTCCCTCTGTCTGTCTGTCTGTCAGTCTCTCTCTCTCTGAATCTGCCTCCTTCTGTGTGTTTGTCCGTATGCTTAGGCACTTGAAATGCTGATATATAGATACCAATCTCATCTTAAACAGCGGCATTACAATATGGTACGACAAAAGCGGACTTGAAGTGTTTACTGTAATGATCGAATGACCCTATCATCTAAGAACTTCTATAGCGCCATTCTTACTTTTTTAAATATGTGTTAATCTTCTGATAAGTTACGTCAGTCGCCACAGTTGAAAGCGTTCCTGTAATCATTATCTAAGCACTTCTATAGCGCCAGTGTAGCCAGAACGTACACAGAGTTTTGGCTGGTAAAAAGCATTATGACTGTACCCTGCGTCGGCCTACGTTTGCCAGGAAATATCTTGTTGTAAGCCTCGGTTGTTATGCTTCAATATCAGACAAAATGTGGCTATTCTGGCGACATCAGTGTCTTCATTTGCCAGATATTAATTCCAAGAGTGCTTCGCCTGAGATGACGCGATGGGTGACAAGTGATAGATTCCTGGATAAAAGAGTAACTGGCGCGTGTCTCGTCTCAAGTAATGGCCCGAAATTTGATAATGGAGTCCTGAGTGAGGACTTACGATTCTTTCGGGCCCCATTGCTCAAGAAACGCTAATAGCACAGTCTGGTGACATCTCGTGCAATCGTCCAGTAAAATACTGTCATCTTGGAGTCATATGGGCGCCTCGCTATTAGCCCCGACAATACATCACGAATGTAATTGCCCTCAATTTGTGTCTTACTCTGGTCAGCCGGGTATATCGTCGATTAGAGTAACTTCGGCTCTAGTTATCGAAATGGATCTCTCTTTACTGTGGCTTCGTGAATCGAAAACGTTTATTGTTTTCATTTATAGCGGAGTAGTTTTGTGTATTGCGGCAATTATCTAGCGCATTTAGGATGCTATACGAAACCGACGAATGTTTAAAGAATTATGTAACCTTTATCAGTGCAAGGCAGCTGCATTGTCTTGCGTAAAGTGCTACTATTTTAGCCGATATATTGTCTATGTATATACCTTTGCTGGTACTTTGCTGCTACTTTCGGCCTAGCTGTTGTGTTCTTAACGCTGTGGCTTCTATAAGCTACTTAGCTTATATATACTATTGCAACCGTGACCGTCACACGTACTAACCATTCACATACGTTATTCATTATTCAACCAGGTCATCTGAATGCCTTGTTCTTGTTGTGCCAGAAACTAAACTTTTCTTGGTAGGCAAGCTTTTTCGGTTGCTGAACCAAAATTTTGGAATTCTCTTCCTGCATCAGTGCGTTATGCTTATTCTGTTATGTTATTTCATTCTCGACTTAAGACTTAACTTTTTTGTTGGCTTATCCGCCGTAGGCTGCCTCTCTGTCTTAGTGGACTGATCTTCAGGATATCGACCTGAATGCGGATTAAATCTGAGGCGCCATCGGTTGATGCCTTGTGCATTAGACACCGGCGCTCTAGAAGTTTTTAATTAATAATAATAATAATAATACAGAATATATATATAGCCAAAGAATATATATATAACTACAAATATTTATATGTTATCATAGGGATGGGGTCGATGGGATAGGTACTATGAAGCTCAATAGTATTATTTATGACACACTTAAAACTAATGTCTTTTGGCATTTGTTCAGGAACGCTGAATTGCATGAGTTGGCTAGTAGTAATTATAAAATAACTGCTGCTGTTTTTGCCGATACGTAATCTATGTAAATGCTTTGTAGCTACTTAGCCTAAACTTGTGGCCTTAGCTGCTACAGTGATTTCGGATCAGATACCAATGTTGTTGATGCAGTTGTTATTTTGGCTGTTGCTGCCTGTGTTGTAGTTGTTCCTGGGCGTCTGAGGAGTTTCTTATAATGGCGCATTTCTTGCACAACATGAAGCCTACGGTCTGAGACCAATTCAGCTGAAGATGAGTCGGATTTGTTCCGTTGTGAATTCAGACCAGTTTGAGATTGGATGAGTTGCCGCTCTAATCTAATAGCAGACGACTGTTAACGAGTGATCGGCTCGATGTAGTTATGGTCATCATCCTCTTCTTCATCATCGTAGTCTGAATCATCGTCGATCGACCCTAACGGAAGCCAAAATGAAGCCAATCAACGGCGCCCCGCCCCTTAATCCCTCCGCAGGAATGACCGGACCCATGAAGCATAGATATCTCTATAGACTGTGCCCTTGCGAACTGGGGCGCCGCCATTCAATGCTGCTCTCTCACTATGAACTAAGAAAACTACATGAGAGAACCTGAATGAACTATTTTCTTAAGATGGTTCTAATTATCATTCAGACCCACACACACACAATATATATATATATATATATATATTTTATATATATAATATATATATATATTATATATATATAATCACATTATTATTCATGCATACAGCCAGATACAGGCACATATCCGTCCTGTCTCTGATTCTCGCTCGGTCTTTCACCATCTTTCTCTGTCTGTCTGTCTGTCTGTCTGTCTGTCTGTCTGTCTGTCTGTCTGTCTGTCTGTCTGTCTGTCTGTACTTTCTTACGAGCCCGACTTACCAGATCGGATGGGCGTCATTATATATATATATATATGTATATATATATATTTATATTGCACCTCTATATGTGCAACACATGTCTTTATATGAAGTCGTAGTACAATGAACGTTGATAGCAATGTCGAGAGGTGAAAAAGAGCGTGAAAGTTGACTAGAACAAGGCATCGATGAACATCTGAAGACATGGAGTGGGGACAGAAATTAGCAATTATTATTCTAACGACTGTTGCTGTTGCACATAGGACAACCATAGCCCCTCAACCTCTGGTTTCAGCTGAATTAGCTGACCCTTCAAGATGACGAACGTCAGTGTTGACACAAGCTTTCTTCGCTGCTTCTAGAGCATCTTGATTAGCGTTGTTTGCGAAGAACAGCTGTCGTCCCAAGTAGCAGAGATTCACTGGAATAAACATCGCCTTCAACTAATTCTTCGTCTGGGGTTCGTTTCTCATCGTTAAACCGAATTCCATGACAGGTTTAATTCTGATGAACGTTCAAGAAACGGATTACGACGAGAAGATGATAAGATTCTTGGTTCTCAGTATGCCGCGGTTGTAGAAACACAGTTGCAAGTAATGTCTGCTAGTAGCAAACACCAACGTGGTCGGCCGATTTGTCCACTGGCAAAAATCGATAGTACAACACAATTGTTGGAGTCTACAGCCATAGGCTACATTTAGTCTACTCTCGTGAAGCAATCATAAAATCTGTTAGGAGCGTGGCTACATACGTCGCTTCAGTTGTGCTTTTCAAAAGCCAAAATTTATATCAGATTATGATACGTATTATGTCAGGGTGGAGCCACTATCCTTTTCAGATCACAGTCTCGTACTTTTCACCACACCTTATCTGCACGAGCAGCTGGTCTATGTGGTCAGATCCATACGGGGCTGAAACAATCTCAGCCAAAAGGATTTCAAACTGGCCTATTGAACAGTCCTCAAATGTGGGGACCCGTCGACCATGGAAGTTCCACATTTCGCAATCTATGAGTCTTCAGTGGGCACCCTGGTCGACAGTCTCTGTCCCCTTAAGACTGTGAAGGCCATCCAGAGGTTAGGTAAAGCCTATCGTGACCTCCGTCGTGATGTCTATAACGTCGGTCGGGTCGCACCTTCTTCCGGTAGAGAACATCTTTCTCCTGGAATAAAGCATGCGTATAAGTCTAATGCGTTGGATCCAGATACCACGGTCTTCTGAGCAAAACATTCGTCTATAACGTCGGTCGGGTCGAGCGACGTTATAGACGAATGTTTTGCTCAGAAGACCGTGGTATCTGGATCCAACGCATTAGACTTATACGCATGCTGTATTCCAGGAGAAAGATGTTCTCTACCGGAAGAAGGTGATCGAACAAAAATGCTGACAGCCCACGGCAATTGTGGCCTTCGCTGATCGGTATTCTTGGTCGCTCGACTTCGACGAACAATCACGCTCAAACAGCATTCACTGCCAGCTCACTTGCCTCGCTTTAGGGTTAAAGTCTTGCTTTGATAAACGCTACTATAATCAGTGCTTTTTTCAGACGGACCGCTCCGGAACGGCTTTCCGGCACCTTTTTTTCGGCTAATAAAAATAATTTAGTTATTAATAAAAGTATGTGCTACTAAGTTATTTTAGTTATGTAATTTAATGTAACTTATTTTAATTCAATTTCAGTGTTTACAACTTTACAATGTTTTCAGTGTTTATTGATTGATAAAAATAATGATTTTAGCACAAAATTCCACAATTGTTCAGTTCTGGAACCTTTTTTTCTAGAAAAAAGCCTCTGACTGTAACAGTAAGAATTATTAGCCTACCGTGAAAACCATTGGAAATGTGCTCATAACGTAAGGCCTAAGTATATGTTTTTAAAATGAGATCATGTTATATGAAACCACTACGTAGTTTCGTCGCCTGCAAATTAGATTAATAAAACGTGATATTCTGTTTAAAATTGGCAGAATTAAAGAAGTTGTTTTGAGAAGAAATACCTTAACGAGAAGTCCATATAACGTCTGATCGAGGGATCGACTAGGAAGATAAACAGCCGCAGATGTAAACCCACTCTGTGTTTAAGAAGGGCCCTCCCTGGCACGTGGTTAAGCAGGCAGGTCACCCCTCACCACATCCACAATTTATATAATATATATTAAATATATGACACATAACAGATACATTATATACATGCATACTTGTAAACATACATGCATACTTGCATACATATGTACAAACATACATACATATATTCATACATACACACATACATATATACATACATAGATGCATACATACATACATACTTACATACATAGATGCATACATACATACATACACATACATACATACATAGATGCATACATACATACATACATACGCACATGGATGCATTTAAACGGTGTAAGAATCTGGCGCCATAGAAGTCCTGAGATGAGACGACGCTGCAGGTCTTCGTCCCCTGCGGCGGAAGTCAGGAGTGGCCGTTTTTCGAGTACTTTGGACGATGGATGGTAGGTTGAATATAGAAGCACCGATTGGCAATTTCCTCGAGTGGACGGATGGCTGTCTAACCTGACTCAGTGACGAGTGGCTTTCCTGCTGAGCCGATTGTCAACTCTGCGATGCAGACGACATCTTCTGTAAGTAGGCATTTATATAGCGCCTCTCGAGAGACTCTCAGCTGCCTATTTATGTCACTGACTTCTGGAGAAGTAGATTAGATGTTGACGGGCGTCGGAAAATAATTATCAGAATATGAACCATTACTGTAATATAATGTGCCTGGGCATTTGAAGGCTTTCTACAGTTACCTTCGGCTTATGTTTTACCGTCGGTTGCACCTCATAAAAAAGCATAAAGACGCTTCATAAATTACAATAAATTACATATGACAAGAAGAGAGTTGGTCTTCGTCGTCAGTGATGGGTGATTGCATTAAGTTCCCAAATGTTGCAATTCCTATCGGGAAATTTGTTTTGGAATCTACATCAATGGCAAGCTGTTTGGATTGACACAGCTCCATTCGTCCCTTTGCCCTTAGCTGCCCGGCACCTCTGCAATGAAAACTGTGTCCTACCGTCGATTAAACGGCCCATATTAGGCCTATAGCTTTGTGAAACATCTGCGCATCTTTCAATGCACCACTTAACTCTCCACAAAAAGTCCGGCATTAAAAACTGCGCCTCAAAAAGAAGAATCAAAAAGGAGTTATATAGCGCTGTTGCATATATCGTCTAAAATGTTCAGAAGGCGCAATATAAAAATACATGATTATTTACATGGCACTTGTGAACATGTAACGATGGCTTTGGGTATTTATTGCCATTGCATCTTTTTGGCGAGTAGTAAAACCGCCACTGTCGTGTTCGGGTGGTGCCAGTCCCAAGCCTTGGGTAGAGGAGGGCGACGCTAATCATCTTTTTTTTAACACAGCATCGTTAAACAGAAACTTCACATAGGCGCGAAGTCTTATTGGGTTGTCGTCATTCATGACACTAACTTATGTCAATCTAAGTCATGCATTATAATCGAACATTTATATAGCGCCATTGGTTTTTAGGTTCAGCTGTTGATCAGCGCAACGATTGAACAGGAGGCCGACCGATGTTATTTTCATGTAATCCCTTACAAATTTATCAGGCGCCAGCTTTGTAACGTAACGCGTGACGTAATGCAATACAATGTAATGTAATGTCTAGCAAATTTATCAACTGTGTAATGTAATAATCAGTTTAGAAAAATCATCGAGCACAAAAACCACGTAATGAAGCATAATGCAATGAATGTCTCTCAGACGTCGTATGATGTGCTGACTGCGAAACAACTGAAACACGTCTTTGTTTATATTAAATCGCCAACTGAGCGCCAGAATTAATATAGCGCCATTACTAGAATGCTAGAGTTGAGTCTTTAGGCCTTGCGTGCGAGTGGAGGAGAGAAGGTCTGAAGAAGCAGACGCCATCTTGCGATTGGGGACAAATCGCCTTAGCTTGGCACCAGATGGCGTCGTAATTGCACCAGATTTTCGCATTCCAATGATCAGTCGAACGACGAATGATTTCGTCATTGACGCAGAAACTACATCATCGTCACTGACGACCATCGCCGGTGAAGAAATGTCGTATCCTGAATAGCAACAGCCAATTACGAAACGTACAGCACCTACGAATGCACGCTTAATCTGAATTGCATGCAGACAAGATAGACAGTCAGGCAGACTGAGAAGCAGACAACTAGACAGATAATCCACACGGCAGACAGGCAGACACGCTAGCAGGCAGACCTACTCAGACAGACAGACCTACCCGGACAGAAAGACAGACAGACAGACAGATAAGCAGACAGACAGAAGGACGGACACAGAACTTGCTCAATTATGGCTTAATCCGGACAATCTTTTCAGGCAGGTCGCAGGGACGACCTGGAGTGGAACCTGGTTTGCATAATATTGTGAATGTCTGACCTGTAGTCACATCTTCGTCAGCACGTGATGTTCAAGGGTTGATGGTACAGGGACAAGTAAACAAGCATGCAAGGAGGCGGCAGAAAAGCAGACATACAAGAAAACAAATTGGAAGGCAGATAAGAGAGGCAGGCAGAAACGCAGGCAGCGGTATAAATTGACTGCTGACTCTGTACAGAGTTGGAGCCAAATTCTGAGCAGGTGACAGGATTTGGGATAGATTTTATGGTACAGTAGTTGTGTTGCACTGTTCAGAATCACTGACACAAAGACGAACAAGCAGACAGACAGCCAACCACACCGAAACACAGGCACAGTTACACAGAGACGCACAGACTTACGGATACAGAAAATGGCATAGACTGACTGACATACAGACACAGGCGACGTAGATAGATCGTGTCTTCTAGTGTGTCGGTCAAGGTGTCTACAAAGATAGACACATAGCGAGACAGACAGACACACAGTGAGACAGCCAAAGAGGTACATGTACGCATGCACAGATAGACAGATGGTGCGCCGACGCCTGCCCCTCCCCGTCCGGTTTTGGTGGAGGAATTGGGAAGCAGAGAATGCGGCGGTCTGGAGACAAATAACTCGATCAGTCAATCAATCGCCTCTTCCGAAGACTGGACTCTCTGTCTGTCTGTCTCTCTCTCTCTATGTCTGTCTCTCTGTCTGTCTGTCTGTCTCTCTCTCCTGTCTCTGTCTTCGGAATGCCATTCAACCCAAGTGAAATTCCTCTGAAAGAATGTCGCCCGAGGCCACCTAACAATCCAAGAATTAGCATCCGATGTAATCCCATTCAGGCGCATCTGTTCCAACATGGAGACTGACCGGCCTGGCGGCAGGCGACTAAGAGCTTGCGATTTATCGCTATGTAGCAGCAGCAGCAGCAGCAGCAGCAGTAATTGTTGTGGTGGTGCTATTGGTAGTAGAAGGTGCAATAGTGGTAGTAGTAGTAGTAGTAGTAGTAGTAGCAGCAGAAGCACTAATAATAATAATAATAATAATAATAATAATAATAATAATAATATAATAATAATAATAATAATAATAACAACAACAACAAAACGACAGCAACAGCAACTACTACTACTGCTACTACCTCTGTTATTAGTACAACAACAGTTACAGCAACAACTGCTACTACCACTACTACAACTACAACTACTACCACTGCTGCTGCTACTACTACTAACCATAAGTCACGACGAATGACTTTGCATATACATGTAATATAAATATAAATGCCATATATATAATAAAATATAATAGAATAAAAATATAAGGTCTACGTAAAAAGAAAATGAATAAGTTAATGAATATGTACTTATCGTAAAACTGTCTTTGTATGAATGAGTAGAACGTTCTGTATTTACTCTCGATTCTCTCTGCTTTTATTTGCTCAACTATCATAAAATCTAATTAAAACAAGATAGACACAGGTTCTTAATATTGTGGTGTCCATCGTTTCTTTGATGACAGACAAGTGGTTTTTTATAGTCGTCACATCTAAGAGGAATGCTGCCTCGCTTTACGACTGCAGGGAGGACACGAACATGGGAGGGAAGTGGGCCCTTCCTCCCTTCCTTCTCCCATTCATTCCCTTCTCCACTCCCAGTTCCTTCTCTGCCTTCTCCTTATTTTCTCGTTCTCGCCCACGTTCCTTACACTTGTCATTCACACCCCTTTCATTAACACACCTTCGACATTCCATGTAGACAGAAGATACTAGATCTGCTATAACAATATATAGACACCAGTAAATTATGGTGCAATAAATCTAATCGTTTAAAACTTAGTCTTCAGCAATGATGGTGCCCCTGTCAAGCGCCGAAGATAGCTAGGCCTACTGCATGACTATTAGGCCTACGTTATACCCGGACCAAATGTTGTTACGGAAACCGGAAGTTGTTGTGGTATACTGAAAATGAGACGCTAACTTGAAATGCACAACGGCTGACTGTTACCAAGCGTCGATGAATTAACTATCCTTATAACACCATACTTGGTAAACTTATTTCCGGCTGTAGGTATTCTTACAAGTGTTGTTCGTAATTTGTAATTTAAAATTTGTATAGCGCCACTTCAAGGTAAACTCATCAGTGGCGCTCTCTGCACAAACCGCATTGATGTTAGAAATGTCATAAGATCATAAAGTTTATCATTTAGCAGTCAACTGTTAGAAGAACTAGAAAAGTCACCGGTGACAAGCCCGCACACACACGCATAGGCTTGCCAACGGATTCCCATCCAGAGTAGACGGATGACGTTCAGAGTGTCCCTGGACCAAGCAGAGTCGAAGACGTAGGACGAAGTCGAACGACAGCGTCGCACACACGAAAGCACTATCGTCCACGGCGTCCCGCGTATGAGGCAGAAGACGCGGCGTCTGGATGTTTGCACGAACAGGCAGGCAGGCCGATCCTTAGTAGACAGCACTTCTGTTGATGGTACAAGTCCCTTCTGTAAGACGGTTGAAGCAGATTCGATGGCATATCTCGTTTGCCGCAACCGTCCATCTTGACACTGGACTGACATCCCCTTGACTATAGATGGACTCTTCCAAGGTCGAACAGGCGTTAAGCACGTGTAGAATAAAACTGTCCACAAGGTCGAAATTCATGTCAAACTCGTGCAAAAGTATTCAGTACGCCGACTTGATCACAGTTACAGTCCGAAGGCGAAAGAACAGTTGATAAACTCCGCTTTAAGACAAACCTTATGACGAAATGACGAGCGGCGAAAAACCAGCGGCAGCATGGCCGCCGGTCATGCGCAGTGTTCAAGCTGGTTCGTGTAGCAGTGCCAATATGCAGTATCGCGATTTTCCGCCTCTCTGGAATAAACTCCCACCACAATTACGACAATTATCTGATCCATCTTACGAACTCGTCATCACTTCACCCTTTGCAATCTCTCCGCAGGTCTTCCACTCAAAATTGAAAACATTCCTGTTTCGCAGATTCTATTCTGATTCCTGTTCTTCCCCTTATCTATCTTGTAGATCCGATTCCAAACACCACCCACCTTAGCTGCCTGCCTGCCTGCCTGCCTGTCTGCCTGCCTGCCTGCCTGCCTGCCTGCCTGCCTGCCTGCCTGCCTGCCTGCCTGCCTGCCTGCCTGCCTGCCTGCCTGCCTGCCTGCCTGCCTGCCTGCCTGCCTGCCTGCCTGCCTGCCTGCCTCTTGGATCTTTACCTGGAACCGAACCGTCTTGCCTATCAATTTTGTTTTGACTGAGCGCCTGTAAATAAGCTGGTTCCCGCGACTTAGCTTTCGTTGGGCGCTGTTGAAATCTTGAGATTATGATTACGATTATCGCGATTTTTCGACTTGTCACAAAAATGGAATCTCGAAAGACCTTTACATACAAGGCCGATACGAAACCCAAAGACGTTCTGTACCGAGACCAAGACGAGATCGAGACGTTGGTCGTATTCTGTCCAAGACGAGACCGAGACGAGACGAGATGTTAGGTACGTCTCGAGACCGTCTCGAGTAGACCGAGACGTTGAGACCGAGGCTGTATCCCTGACTAACTCTGAATGGTTTGCATACTGTTCGGTTGGACCCGCCGTGAATTTTGGCTTCTACACCGATTTTGCTAAGCAACAACCATCGACCAGTGCCATACACATTATTACGGTGGCGCTGTAGAAATTCTCAGATGAGATTTAAAATTTGTTGGCCGCGAAATGATGAAATTCAAACTGATGTAATTTACAGGAAATCAGCTCGTTTTCGTGTCAATCCCATTCTCCGTTAATTACAAATCGTTCGCTAGGTGGATTTCTATCGCCGAAACAAGTAGTTTATTGTCCAGTCGATAGATGGCGCCAGACAAATTAAGGCGTGATTTCTCAGTGACGTAATGCTTGTCCTCAATGCTTTTAAAGGTAACTTGTAGGCCTATCTCTTAGGCCTACACATGTGAAAGAGATAATCTTTTTGCGGATCAGTTTCGGGCCGGGCGTAGAATCTGAGCACATGCATAGTACACGTCTTTCTATAGCGACCGTTTGGCGACAGGCTTCGACCCTGCTCGTTTTTCAATGAATTTATTGTGTTAAAGCCTTCACCACCGCTGCCCGTTTTAATGGGTGCCACGCCACTTAAGGTCCCCGTGTAGGGCTACGTACAGTGCTACACGAGATTAAAATCTCTGAAATAAACTCGCGCACAGGATCGCCTTTACGGACGCTTTAAAACTAATGTAGCTAACCATGCCAAGCACTTTATTCTCCAACGGAGGCTGGAGTAAGTGGCAACGAAGAAAGTCTGGACTCTCAAGTTCGGACCTCCCTTTCGATCAGAGCTTCCGTCAGGAGATTCTTGAATGTAAGCTCGTATGTTTTATTCATACCCCATGAGATTTATTTGTACAGGCTTATGCTCTGTATGCATAATAATAGCCTACAAACTATTTCTCAACAGGTCTGTAGGAATCTCGAAATAAGAGGGAGTCAAATCTCAAGCTTTTCCGAGTGATAAAAGTTACCTTTGTGATGCAGATGTCTGAAAACTATATCAATCCTACTTTCTTCAACTAGCTTCGTCTCCTATCTGCCACGAATCATCTTTACTGATCTTACAAACATATGGATATCGAACTCCTTTCACCTGGCGACTGACTGACCGCCCCTCCGATCCGTATTTCTGTGACTTTCCGCGCGTTAAAAATTTTCGTAACAGTAATAATAATAATAATAATAATAATAATAATAATAACAACAACAACAACAACAGCAACAACAACAACAATAATAATAATATAATATAATGTTTGTAATATATGTATGTGTGTATATTTATTTATGTATGAATGCATGCATGCATGTATGTATGTTGCAATGTATGTATGTGTGTATATTGTGACAAACCGGGGGTGCCGAATCCTCTGTCAAGGTGCTGGTTTTCTGCCACTCTACCCGAAAGCTCCCTACCAGCGCCTATCTACTGCCAGCCCGCGAGATAAGCCCTTGAGGTCCTCAAGAGACTGAACACCAAGTCGATCGATCAGCTATCGCCCTTTTATTTCTCATAAAACGCTTGAACAGAACATGAAGCATCTAATCGAAATATTCCTTACTCTAAGACTTCCGTGCCCTCTACACCTCTCTATCACTCTCCACAAACCCTTCTGTATATCCCTTATATAAGCGGCGAGTTCGCGTTGCGTTCCCGTGCGGGGGAAGGGCGAACACGCTGCGTTCCATGTGTTCCCGTGCGAACACGTTGCGTTTCCGTGTGGGGGAAGGGCGAACGCGTTGCCTTCAATGCGTTCCCGTGCGGGGGAAGGGCGAACACGCTGCGTTCCATGTGTTCCCGTGCGGGGGAAGGGCGAACACGCTGCGTTCCATGTGTTCCCGTGCGAACACGTTGCGTTTCCGTGTGGGGGAAGGGCGAACGCGTTGCCTTCAATGCGTTCCCGTGCGGAGGAAGGGCGAACACGCTGCGTTCCATGTGTTCCCGTGCGAACACGTTGCGTTTCCGTGTGGGGGAAGGGCGAACGCGTTGCCTTCAATGCGTTCCCGTGCGGGGGAAGGGCGAACACGCTGCGTTCCATGTGTTCCCGTGCGAACACGTTGCGTTTCCGTGTGGGGGAAGGGCGAACGCGTTGCCTTCAATGCGTTCCCGTGCGGGGGAAGGGCGAACACGCTGCGTTCCATGTGTTCCCGTGCGGGTGAAGGGCGAACACGCTGCGTTCCATGTGTTCCCGTGCGAACACGTTGCGTTTCCGTGTGGGGGAAGGGCGAACGCGTTGCCTTCAATGCGTTCCCGTGCGGGGGAAGGGCGAACACGCTGCGTTCCATGTGTTCCCGTGCGGGGGAAGGGCGAACACGCTGCGTTCCATGTGTTCCCGTGCGAACACGTTGCGTTTCCGTGTGGGGGAAGGGCGAACGCGTTGCCTTCAATGCGTTCCCGTGCGGGGGAAGGGCGAACACGCTGCGCTTCATGTATTCCCGTGCGGGGAAGGGCGAACACGTTGTCTTCCATGCGTTCCCGTACGGGGGAAGGGCGAACACGCTGCGTTCCATGTGTTCCCGTGCGAACACGTTGCGTTCCTGTGCGGGGGAAGGGCGAACACGTTGCCTTCCATGCGTTCCCCTGTGGGGGAAGTCCGCTACAATATTTATGTATGTATGTAATTATGTATGTATTTATGTATATATGCATGTAAGTACTGTATGTATGTATGTAAGTACTACAGGTATGTATGTAAGTACGTACATATGTTTGTAGGCATGCATATATGCGATGTATATATGTATATAAATATGTAGGTATGTACGTTTGTTTGAAGGCCAGCATGTATGTGCGTATACATAGATACATACATTTCTTTTTTTGAATGTATACATGTGTGTAAGGCGATGTATAATTTTCATGAATGTTTGTATGAGAATGTATGCATGTGTGCATGTAGGGTGAAATTGAATGTAGCCTTCGGAATAGCTGGAGGACTACTGTCGGACGACCCCGGCGCATGCGCACTCTCTTTATTGACGGACAGATGACGAGGAGATTGCATGACGGAAGTCGATTGTATGACGGACGGAGGGACGGAGGGACTGAAGGGCGGGCGGACGGAGGGACGGAGGAACAGAAGGACGGAGGGACGGAGGGTTGTTCGTCTGTTGCCTGCGGTTGTCTCGTTGGGGCTGAGATAAAACACATCGGTAGCATATCATCGGCTCGACGCTTTCATCTCTGATAAGCCGTAATTTAGCTAACCTCATCAGCTCGGCTGCTATTGTTCCGGATTGTCGCCACATTATCAGCCGATGACATGCATAAAATACGCATTCAATCATAGCACTCGAAGAATGGTTGGCCAGGGATCCAACTCTTTCCTTACAATTAGCTTTGCAAATTACACGAATCTGGTGTGACTATTTGTAGTGCATCTTATGAGAGCTTATTAGAGGCGCTATATAATTATATTTTATCAGTGTATTCTTGCGTGTACACCGAAAAAATACAACAAGTTCAAAGGTTATAAATGTGTTTGTATACTAAAATTTAATTAGCGTAAATAAAGGCTATATGTATATATATATATTGCTCAGTTCTGGGTAGAGCCAAAGTTGTTTTATGAAAGTCAACTGATTAGAGCTCTGAAATGCGATCGCTAGACGTTGGAAAAGGTAACTGGTTTCTATATAATCTTTACATCTTACCCTGATACCCCTTCTTCCTCTTATCTCTCCCTCTTCTCCAACCCCAAGCACCATCCCCAAAAGCTGCCACGCTGTCTCTCCATCTGACTTTTGGATCTTTACCTGGAACCAAACCCTTTTGCACATCGATTTTATTTAGACTGAGCGCCTGTGAATAAGCTGGTCCTCGCGACGTGGCTTTCGTTGGGCGCTGTAGAAATCTCGGAATTACGATTATGATTACGATTACATTCTTTGCTGACTGTTTCTGTTCGCCATAGAATAAGCTACCCCCTAGGAGTGTTTTAAATATAGCACTGAATTGCACTGAAGCTCTTTTGTTGTGCGATCTAGACTCTGCAGACAATTATGTGTCTCAGACCGCGCTTGGCCGTTCCCTACTGCGAGCAAGGTTCCATGCCATCGACAGTGGATGGTTTTTTTGTCGACAAGTTGCGATGTCATTGGATATCTGGTGCTATTGCGGGGGCTTCAGCCGAAACCATCCATCAACGTCAACTTCTAGATCTGATTACAGCTCCAAGCTTTGACTGATGTTCGTAAGCTACAATCGTTTAAGTGTAGCGGTCATGCAGGCGGCTTTTGATAAGCATAAATTGGCTTGTCTATAACTCCTCCACTTCATCATACAGCTTACAAAACATCTGCTAATTGCTAAATGTCTGAAAGACTGAATGAGTGAGTGAATGGACGAATGAAAGAACGAACGAAAAATGACAAATGGATAAATGCATAATGTATCAAGATATGAAGATATGGAGGTCTGTACATTGAACTATATACTATACAACTTTTCGCAGGCTGAAGGCTTATATTCGAGGGCGTAAAGGTGTCGTAATTGGAAAGAAAAAGCTACTAGAGAAATTAATTATGTAATAATAATCAAGCGCAAGTGCGGGATGCTGGCATACATTCAAGATTTATAACTCTACCAGCAACGTTTTTAGAAATGAAAACGGGGCGTCTCTCTACTTCCTAATAATAATTATAATTGCAAAATCCGAGAACTTCTATAGCGCCATTACTGTAATGCTCATGGCATCAGTCGATGGGCAATTATAATTAGCTATACTGAAAGCAGGTATAGATGTCCGACTGCCTTGTCGTATATTAATCCAATGCATCGATCTTCGCAAAGACTCCGGCAACCTCACACGAACTCTGCCGACGGACACGGTCTAGCGCTTCCAGTCACAATTACCTGATGCAGTTGTGCGGAACATTAGTGACAAGCGATCACGCAGGCACATCCGCTCACGAAGCCCCGATGACATAATTCAGCAAAACACTTTTCATCTGAGTAACTGATCCATAATTCAGTCCGGTCAGACAATAGTCTTGTCCGAGCGGTTGCTTTTTTGCTTATTCTTCTATGGTCTGAACCACAGGAACCCCAGCCAACGACTTTTCCTTCGTCACGAGACAATTTATGTCGACGAAGCATTTGCAAGCAACACTTTTTCTACGATGCAAGGACTATATACTTAGATATGCAGGTGTATATTAATCGGTTGCTGAGCTTGAGAAAACTCAGGTACATTTGTGATCGACTGAATCTCGCGAACAAATCGATCGGTCGAATAAGGGACAGTACGGTGCTGTAAAATTGGCAGAGCAGGGAGACGACCATCGAGGTCGACTTAATTAGCAATGAAACAGATGAGGGCCATATATACACACCCAAGGACCGATACAAGAGCTCTGTCGAACAATAGCAACTTGTCTCTGTGTCTCTGTCACTGATTTCGTGTCTCTCTCGCTCTCTCTTAAGTGTCATTCTGTCTCTCTTTCAGTGTCACTGTCTTGCTCTCTCTCTCTCTCTCTCTCTCTCTCTCTCTCTCTCTCTCTCTCTCTCTCTCTCTCTCTCTCTCTCTATCTATCTATCTATCTATCTGTCTGTCTGTCTATCTATCTATCTATCTCTATCTATCTATCTATCTATCTATCTATCTATCTATCTATCTATCTATCTATCTATCTATCTATCTATCTATCTATCTATCTATCTATCTATCTATCTATCTATCTATCTATCTATCTATCTATCTATCTATCTATCTATCTATCTATCTATCTATCTATCTATCTATCTATCTATCTATCTATCTATCTATCTATCTATCTATCTATCTATCTATCTATCTATCTATCTATCTATCTATCTATCTATCTATCTATCTATCTATCTATCTATCTATCTATCTATCTATCTATCTATCTATCTATCTATCTATCTATCTATCTATCTATCTATCTATCTATCTATCTATCTATCTATCTATCTATCTATCTATCTATCTATCTATCTATCTATCTATCTATCTATCTATCTATCTATCTATCTATCTATCGCTCTCTTGATGTTTCTGTCTCGATTTGTCTCGCTTTAGGCTTACTTAAACATAGTTTTGCACTTGGCAAACTCTGTCTTTTCGCTGTCACCCTTTCTATGCTTCTTTCTTTCTTCCTCTTTTTCTGTCTCTCTACTTCTCTGTTTCTGATTCTCGCTGTCACTGTCTCTGTCCTACTCTACCTATATCGCTGTGTCTGTATCGCTTTCTCTGTCTCTACGTCTCTCGTTGTCTCTCTGTCTCTCTCTTTCTGTGTCTGTGTCTCTTATCTGCCTTTGTCTCCGCCTGTACCTTTGTCTCTGTCCGGCTCTGTCTCTCTGTTAATTTCTTGTTTCTTCTTCTTCTTCTTCTTCTTCTTCTTCTTCTTCTTCTTCTTCTTCTTCTTCTTCTTCTTCTTCTTCTTCTTATTATTATTATTATTATTATTATTATTATTATTATTATTATTATTATTATAAGTAGTAGTAGTAGTTGTTGTTATAGGCTAGTAGTAGTAGTATCGTCATCATCATTATTATTATTTTTATTATCATCATCATCATCATAATCATAATCATCATCATCGTTATTATTATTAACTATATGTTCCAAATACGTGAGCCAAACGAGCACGAGTCCTCTCTTTCTAATCATATTGACCTACTGACCCCAATTGTGGATAAGTGTTGGAACGCCATCGATTGGTATAACTTATGCACTGCTAGGAGGCGCTATATAAAGGCTTAGATTACTTTTGGGTTTGGAGATTTGAACTCCCCATCTCCTTTTCTAAAGCCTAACTATGCAAAGGAGCTTAGAAGTATCAGGCGTCTGAAATATAAGTTGTCAGTTCTTACAACTGAACATTACTCTGCACTGTGCCACGTAGTATTGACAAAGTGCGACCGTTGCAAATGCATTAGATCACACTGCACTAAATTCACCTAGTGCAGTACAGTGCATTAGATTGGTGCATACATATACGCTGCACTAGATACACATCACTTCTCGGTAACCCAATCAGACAAGCAGGAACATCCGGTTGACAACGTAATTGCTTCTTCAGTTTAGGATTTACTTACACCAGTTTCAATGTTACTGGCCCCAAATACAATACAACAGAATGCAACGCAACGCACTGCTATGCAATCGATGTAATGCAATGCAATACAATACCATATATAAATCAGTGCAATGAAAGGCAATAAAATACCATAGGACACAACACACAATTCACAATACAATACAACGCCTACTATACACTGACAGTGTGTCAAACTGGAAGTGGTAATGCAAAGTATTGTTCGTGGCCAGTTAGAACTCTAGAAATACGATTAAATTCCTAAATAAGTTAAATAAAGGAGCCGATGTTTCAACATAAACAGACTAGAAACATGAAGAGGCCAATCAGCTGCTATTCTTTCGGGGCTCTGTTTCTTCAGCCGAAGGCTAGCGATCTCCTTTCAGTCTCATCGTTTTACTTGGGCCTCTGCTGCCTAATAGAAGTCAAGACGTCGCAATTCGATCCTCAGCTCTGCAGCCCAAGTGGAATTTGATCGACTCGACAGGAAATGACCTCCCGCGTCGGGTATCGGCTCTGCAAAAGTAATGTAATCTGAGAAATTTATATGGCGCTGCAAGCAACAGTTTGTCATGGATTTTAAAATTATGTCCAAATTCATGGTAATAGGAGCAGCGGAGGAACATAAATTATCGCCACACTGCAGTATAGGGACTTGGGTTCGAATCTTCCGAAGATGGTCCATACACAAGCAAGTATTAGCGCACAGTTGCATATCGCCTTCAATTTACGCCTAAATAGTTGCGCTATATGAATAAGGAAATAGTGAATGATAGTAACTTGGGCACATTAACCATGACACATGCATAGTATTGCTACATTGGTTAAGGCGTACGTCAAAAAACCTCTATGCGTGAGAATGCCGATTCGCATACAGATAGTGGCTATATTTAAGAGATCTTAATCTCGGGCTAGCACGGTCCATACACGGGGACCTTAAATGGCATGGCACCCGACGGTGGCGGTGGTGAAGGATCTCACCCGATAAATTCATTGAAATATGAGCATGATCGAGGCCATACGGTCGCAGTATAAAATCGGGTCCATTTACATTTGCAAATTGAGTGGCAGCCATTCAAAGGGGCAGCGGTGGTTAAGGATCTCACCCGATGAATTCACTGAAACACGAGCAGCGTTGAGGTTACACTGTTGCTATAGAAAACGCGTGCTTTAACATTTACATATATAAATACTTCGTGTGTCAACATGTTTTTCTATAGCGACCGTATGGCCTCGACCCTGCTAATTTTTAATGAATTCATCGAGTGAGAATCTTTGCACTTTCTGTACATGGGGACCTTAAATGGCGTGGCGCGCATTCAAAAAGGCGAAGGATTCTCATGATAAATTCACTGAAGAATGAGCAGAGTCGAAGCCATAAGGTCGCTATAGAAAAGCTTGTACATTTACATTTTACATTTATTCTATCAGCTTATAGAGCTCTGTAAAAGCGCTGCAAAACGTGGTTTTCTTTTCTTTTTCTATTCTGAATTTTTAAACCTGAAATTGCATGTATTTAGTTCTGAAGGTTTTAAGTAGGCCTATATCCGAAATTAAAGATGTTAACTTTCAAGAGTGACTTGCCATTGAATTGATACGGACACTTCCAGGATCTGGTCGGAAACAGCCTCACAATTTACTTCAAATGTCGGTCTTATGACCCCAATAGTTTCTAATTACATAAATGGTATTAATACTTATACTACGTTGCTGAATTTGTTTTCTTTGCTAATGACAGTATTATTTGTATTCTGGCCCTGGCTTTAGATAGCACTGTTGTCAATACACTAAATTCCAAGCTGGTGAAACTTGCGCCATGGTTTAAGGCAAATAAATTGTTCTTAAATACTAAAAAATTAAACAGTTTTTGCTGGTTCTAGAAAGCGTATGTCCTCTTATGGCACTCTCTCATTGCAAATTGCAAAAGGGCTTGTCGTTCATCGAACTCAGTCCAGTAAATTCTGAGCGGTTTGTATGGACGAGCATATTACATGGAAATCTCCTATAGAAACTGTTGAACATAAATTAGCTGTCAGTGGGTATCATAAATAAATCAAAGATTTCTCCTCACATCATATCGTGTTATTGGGCGTAAATAAAATGTAAAAAAGATCTAATATTTTGATGGAAACCTTTATTGTGAACGGACGAATTTTATTAAATTTTATTAAATTAAATTAAATTAATTAAATTAAATTAAAATAAATTTCTGGTTAAGTCTGATCTGTTGTGGCGGAGAAGCTCATCCGAGTTTCTTCTATCTGTCAGAACATTTACGCTAACAATAATGAAAAATACTTTATTATAAGGAGTAGTTGTTGTTGTTGTAAGCTAGTAGTAGTAGTATCGTCATCATCATTATTATTATTTATGTCTAGAATATTATTATTTCAATTTTTATTGTCTAAAAATTGACTGCTGTTTGTTATATGTTTGGTTTTTACATGCATTCAAATAAATTGATTTGGATTTGGAAATGAGGTTTAGAGTTCTTTTGGAGCCAGTTATTGAGAGTGTATTATCCTTAATTAATCTCGGTCGGCTGGACAAGAATAATAAAATCCACCAGGACCAAATGTCGCAGTGAAAATCTTCGGAACGATACGTTTCCAGTTAGTGGCAGATCGTAAACAAGGCCAACCAGGAATTATTCTGACGGGAATACAAAGCCGGACGAGATAGGAGATCGCACCAGGATTCGATTTGATTAGCCAGAGATGAGAGGTCGATGCATTAGTAGTCGATCGCCGAAACATGTGGCGTCGGAGTGATTCCTGTCATAGGCCTAAACACACGGTGTGCTTAACGAAGTCTTTCTAACCATGGAATGAGCCAGGCGTTAGGGAGCGTTGAAGGGCAAAGCATAGCCTTCACTGAAGTCTACTGTGAAGAGGAAGTCTGCAATTTAATCGCCATTCTTGTTCTGCGGTCAACCAGCAATTGCGCTGATAACTTTGGATTATATTTAATCCCTCGGAAAATTGAAAACCGGGTTCAGCTGGTGCATTGTCGTGATTACGTATATATGGCCCATATAACATTGTAGGCCTACAGTACATGTAGTCTATAAACACTTGCACTTCGAAGCGTCTGAGGACACGGGCAGACGAAGCCGCCGCACATATTTAGCACATAAAGAAATCCATAAGCTGGTTTTCCGGTTCGTAATTAAACCTTCCATAACAATTTCCACGTTTTGCACACAGGTCCCTGGTCCACCCGGGGCTGCTCAGCCAAGCGCTGTGTCCAGCCCCTGATCAATATTACCATCTGAGGATCTGGCTGTGCGAACACAGAGTGCTGATCACGCGAACCTTCGTTGATACGACTACAATGTGTGTATATATATATATGTATATGTATTTGTATATGTATGTATATGTATTTGTATATGTATGTATATACTCACTTTCTATCCCGGACCCCCTCTGGGAAAGCAATCGAACAGTTCTTATTCGCTTCTCTCAACAACTGTTCATGAAGGTGAGCTTCTTTGAAGAATATTCAACTGAAGCTCAGGCACAGCTGTAGGCATCAATTTAACGACGCTACAGTCGCTGTGAATAGGTCTAATTATTTACTTTAAAAGAACATATTTTATTTTTATGCATCATAACGGTATGCATAGAAAGGTAGTAAATTTATTTGCTACATTCGGTAATCAATGCCACTTTAAATCAACAGTTTTCTTTGGGATTCTGCGGCAGACTGTCGGGTGAAGTCCTGCAGGACAAGTTGCATCTGCGGCTCATGTGACCTATGAGTAATCGTAATCGTAATCGTAATCGTAATCGTAAGCGCGAGACGTCTAAGCTGCCAACAAAATCTAAGTCGCGGAAACCAGCTAATTCAGAGGTGTGCACTCAAAACAAAATCGATAGGCAGGAAAGGTTTGGGTCTAGGTCAAGATGCAAGACTCAGGCAGACAGACGGACTGGTATGGTGGATGGTGTTTGGAATTGAACCGGAAAGTGAGATAAGGGATAGAGGAAGAGTCAGGATTGGATTTGTGGAAGAGGGTGTTTTCAGTTTTGAGTGGAAGACCTGCGCAGAAATTACAAGAGATGAAGTGTTGGTAAGTTCGTCTGATAAATGTCGTAACCAATCAGGTTACGAATGTTTATGCGACAAACAGTTCTTAAGTTACAGCCAAAGTCGTTTCTCTCGGCGGTTTACTGATAGAAACGAATATGATTTCTAAAATCTGCATCCCATCTTAAACTGAGGTAAAGTCTTTATTAACGGCTGTATCAGCAACAATACTTCTCAGAGATGAGGCATTCAATGGATTAATTGATGATGACTTGGACTGCGGACATTGCTGTCGACTTAAAATAGGCCTACCCTTTTGATGAAGCATGCATACGGTTTTGAGGCGCTTGTAGGCGACAGTGACCAAAAATACTCGCAGCCAATGATGCTACAGATCTTTAATATTTGATCAAAAGCTTTTACAATTCTGATGTGATTCTACTAGTCTATTTGTGGCTTACTTAGTCCTTCGTGCTATTTTCTCTACAAATATAAACAAATATCTATTAATGTTCATTCACGTGGACGTTCGCAACATTATAAAGAATCATAAAAAATTAAAATAATAAACAGACGTCTGTATCCGACTGTTCTTGATCTAATGTCTTTCTTACGCTGTCGTATTGGTGCCCTCATCACTACTAACACCGTGTACATTTACATTTACTAAGCTAACTTGTTCCGTTATGTTGATGCCATAACGCATAATCACGTCACTTTCCTTTCGACTGATTCCCTAGTTTTGATATCACGTTAGTCTGGTTCCATAGTCTTTACCCAAACATCATCTTAAGTTGGTTCTCTATCTCAAACAGTGCTAGCAGAAGGCGCTGTATAAATGCTCAGTTACTAGAGTACCTCTGTGTCCACATATATATGGAAGGTATAGGGTCATAGGACTAGGGTCACGGATTCCCTGCAACAGGACGCACATAGACCATGAAAAACGAGCAGGGTCAAGGCCATACGGTCGCTACGTAAAACCGTGTCCACTTGCATTTTACATGTACGTCATTACATAACTACATAACTGCAAGAAGCAAGTCAACAACTGCATTGGTGCTTATTAGAGAAAGCTTCATCCCTTGTAGTCTCTGCATATCCCGTGTTGGCAGATAGCGACTGTGGTTGTTTCTCACTCCTACGTTCAAACGTTTCAAACCCCAATACACCACATGGAATTGAAAGTTTGCTATCAAACGATAGATCAGTCAGAAAAGGTTGTCCGATTGTTGTCTGCGCTTCACCGAAAGATTCTTTAACAACACCAACACGCCTCCGAGGACTATTATTGTTCATGGTGGGTTGCAATAAGTGAACGATTCCCGTGTCTTACCTCACTTTACAAGAAGTTCATGTTGTAGATTGCATGGCATTCTATTCTAAGAAGATGCACTGTGAACGGTTGCTGTCATAACTAAGCCTTGTAATTAAAATAAAAATTATCAAAACTGGTTTTCCCTGTAAACCAACTCGACTGGCAGTGAGCAATTAGATTTGATAATGCACAGCGGAAAACTGCCACGTATTCATTTACGACGCTAAATTGTTTTGCAATTTAAAATAACTGTGACCTTGCCTAAGAAAACCTTCGCAAAGTCGACAAAGTTAAGTTGCGAGAATCGCACTCACCAGGCAGTAGTCAAAATGAGATCCTTTCATATTTACATATTCCTTGTTGTGTTTCTATCAAACTTTAAGCTATTATGTCGAGATTCGCTAAGTAGTTTTATTTTAAATTTCATTATAATACACCAACAAAGACTTAATTTAACATGTATCTTGGTGTCCCAATTAAAACATTATACCACTTTTACTATTTGTGATAGAAACATGCCGTTTTCAGCTAATTAATTATTTAGCAATTTCAACCCATTTCATCCCTTCAATCCCAGTTTTAATTTTTCCCGACTTTACGAGGGTTTTTCAGGCACGGTCACAGTTGTAGATCAGCATGCAGCCTGTAAGTCGACTCCGATGCTCTAGCACATCAGTGGTATAACTGCTGATAGGTTAGTTTCAAATAACTACCAGTAGTCATCCACTGCTGCGATTAAGCTCTCGTACAGTTGCGTCGTCTAACGCAGATACGAATCAATCCGCGAATTAATTGAACTACGTGCTAAATATGTAAAGCCTCGAACCGACAACATTTTAGCTGGTTAGTTAGTTAACAATCTGTACACTTAATATAGAATAATATAGCGCATTTGGGTGCCTTGAAGAAAAGTAGTGTTGAGTGGACAATACAGTAAACATTGAATATCATACTCTTTTCTGTCGTTTTGAGAGATACGGCACGTCTGAACTGGCACCGAAAGTGATCAAACAACCTGGCTCATGATTTGATATAGAGCCGGTGTATAGACTGGTCTCCCTGACGCAGCTTTTGCGTGACGCTGAGAAATCTAGGAGATTTATATTACATTACATAATCCGTATTCCACGTAACTGTGCAGGACATACTATATATGCAAGCGTGAGTTGATGTGGCTGTACTTCATTTTAATTACTTAATTATTTCATTACATGTACGTATATACACATGCGCACACATTATATATATGCGCTGCTAATAGTAGTTGTAGTAGAAAGTTTTCTTTCCATCTGAATTTCAATCCAGTTCAATTTCAATCCATATAGATTTCTACCGAGATCTTTCACGCAATAATGCCATCGATGAGACGCAAATATTAGTTGCAATATGATCTAGCTTACATTATTTACCTATGGATAATAATGACATTGGCTCACCCATCAGTCGCCTACTGTATTATTCACAAATAAAAACGTGTAAGCGTGTTCTTCGGTTGCACCTTTTGCTGATTAGTCTCGTCTTACACAACACACATCTTACCGTTGGTCTGCCCAGTGTAAGACACGCACCGCAATCACAGGTATCGCTCACCTGTGCGTTTCACCTGTCCATAGTGCAAACGAGCGATGATTGGCTGCAGAGGCTGGGCACGGCGTAGATGATCCTCGTCTACCTGCATTAATGGTACTATAACGGTTACCTGGGCGCACCTTGATTATTTGCGGAGTTTTTTTTATTTCCGAGTCGGTTTTATGGATAAGACTGAGATCTGCTTTTAGCTTCGTTTGCGTCACTTTGTGTCGTATGCACCTTGAAACATTCGGCTTGTTCGGCGTGTTTGCCTCTGTCTGCTTGACCGTCTCTGTGTGTGTGTGTCTGTCTGTACCTTGATGCAATCTGACTCTCTCTCTCCCTCTCTCTATCACTCTCTTTCTCTCTATCTCTCTTTCTGTCTCTCTCAATGTCTCTCTTACTCTCAATATCTCTGTTATCTTTCTCAATGTCTTTACAATCTCTCTTAGCATCTCTATTTTCTATCTCGCTCTTTGACCGTGTGTATCTATCTTTCTATGTCTTACTCTTTCTGTAGTTCTCTGCTTCTCTGTCGCTCTTTCTGTCTCTCTGCCTCTGCGTGACTTTTCTTCTCTCTCTGCATTTCTTTGTATCTGTGCTTATCCTTGTGGGCCATCCTATCTATGTTTCTGTCTGTCACTGCCTCTGTCTTCATTTGCGTCTCAGTCTCTCTAATTGTCTTAACAATAAGATAATTATATCGTGTATATTAACGTAGACACGTAAATCCTCTTATATAAATTTATATAGCGCCATTAAAACCTTCCAAAAGCAAAAGCATAGAATATGTAAGTGATGTATGGCGGTTGAGAGGTAAGAGTCGATATTTTAACGCCACGTTTGTATGGTCACTCATTACATTAGGTTTCATGAAGTTTAAAAGTGAAAGAACAGGGTTGACAGCCGGCGGTTTATTGCTCATTTACTTACTTCAAATTATTTTCTCTGCTGAGAAATTTCATGGAGCCTTCATCAGTTTTTATTGAACCACTTTGACCTATAAAAGGTCAAGGTTGTATTTTAACAAATCACTGTTATTGTTTCAGCCAACAGATCAATGCTTCAGGCGATGCGAGTATAATGTTGTGTTCAGAGGTCCCTGTGAATGTACGGTTACTTTACTGATTAATGAAGATCTTCACTTACTCGAATAGGCTACATAATGTAGCATAAATAAGTGTATAACCAAATCTTATTAAAAAGAAAACCTTACACTATCAAGTATGTTTGGAGTAACGCTCACCTTGTCACCTAATTTCAAGGCTAGTTTGACGACTTCAGTAGGACAATAATTCTGCAACAACATAAAATAAAAAGCAGACTAATTAAGTAATTAGGTAAGTAATGCATTTGTTAACACGCCAAATGTCCATCAGCTGAGTTAGGAATCGTAGGCGAGGGTGGGTCACAGCGGTCAGACAACAAAACAAGAATGTACAATAGGTCTGAAGCCGCTTTACGAATATTGTTGCGAGTAATGTAAACAGGGAGAGACTATTCTAGATGGCTTGGTGCAGAATTCCTGAATTTGCTTCGGGAGAATTCAGATGGATATTCTCTGATATCAGGGAGAGACAAACGGTTTTCTGTAGCTGATAGCAGAGATCTGGATGGCTGGTAGCGCTTTGAGGAAATCGGCAGGCAAGCAGGTTGATTAGATGAGAGAGTTTCGCGTGTAATATAGCTGTCTTGTAAGTCTGAAGCTGGCAGCCAGTCACTGTAGCCAGGAGTGACGTCACATGTCACCAGTCGGGTCAACTAGTTCTGAACGCTTTGAAGTTTGGCAATGATAGACTCTGTAGTGCCGTAAAATAGCGACTTACTGTAGTCGAGTTTGACTCTGATTACACTACAAGCAACTGTCTTCCGGTGGCAAGCACGATCGAGCATGACGCGTTGCTTTTATGTGGAAATACGATGCTTTGCAGACTGCGGTGACATGTTGGTTAAATGTTAGTTTAGAGTCGAGCGTCATCCAAAGACCCTTAAATGTTCCTGATAATGAAATATCCGCAGCCGCAATGTTGACTATTTCCAGGCCGTTGATCGATTTTATTGATGAGGAAGTGCAAAGCACAACGACTTCAGACTCCTTCGGATTCGGGCACAGTTCGTTTGTTATGAACCAACAGCGGACTGCTTCAGCACGCCCTGCTACGTAGATTGTTGATGTCGGAGCCGTTGCGATGGAGTTCTGTTGTGGGCCACATGCTGGTGGTGACTGAAGCCGTGTGTGTAAATGAGACTGTTCGGAGCCTAATAAAGCGTGAAAAGATCGGGCCAGGAACCAACCCTTGTGGGACGCCGCATGCACAGGTAGACAGCTGCCTCGGTAAGTGCGGTCGCCAAGGAGCCTCTGTGCGTGAGGATCCCAGGTTCGCGTCCCGGTCGTGGCTTATTTCAGAGATTTTAATCTCGGGCTAGTACGGTCCGTGAACGGGGACCTTAAATGGCGTGGCGCCCATTCAAACTGGCAACGTGGTGAAGGATCTCACCCGATTAATTCTTTAAAAAACGAGCAGGGTCGAGGCCATACGATCGCTATATAAAACCTATACATTTACATTTATTTTACATTTAGATGACTGCGACCTTGATGATCCAACGCGGTCGTGTTGTGACAGGTCCGTCAGGTAACTACGGATCCAATCCGACGCAGCACCGCTGCATGATAACGAATTGTTTTCTGCAGCCTAGCGATGCGTGTTACTTTGCCGATAGTATCAAAAGCTTCGAACTACGCCACAATCAGTGACCCCTTCACAAATGGAGGCCACGTCACAATAAGCAACGTAGACAACAAGCTAAATGGCACAGTGGGATTCGTCACATTAAAAATTTACGCCGCAATAAAAGGCGACGTCACAGTAAGCAGACATCGCCACAACTGGAGACCCCGTCACAATAAGCAACGTAGACAACAAATTAAATAGCAAAATGAGATGCGTCATATTAAAAATTTACGCCATCACAAAAGACGACGTCACAGTAAGAATTTACGTAACACTACTAAGACTCGTCATTGTTCTGTAATAATAATAATTAGCAACTTCTAATGCGCCAGTGTCTAATGCACAAGGCATCAACCGATGCATAATCTGCTAACAAACAGCAGCCACCATTGGGTAAGTAAGTAAGTAAGAAAGAAAGTAAGTAAGTAACTAAGTAAAGACATTTGTTAGCATGCCATGTGTCCATCGGCTGAGTGAGGAATCGTAGGCGGAATGAAAGGAGTACTGATGTAGTTACCTCTTTGCAGGTCTGAAGATTTCCATTCCGTTCCAAACATCTTGTGTAGAAGGGACTTGGAATGACCGGCTCCACAAGGGAATCGAGGAAGAGAAACAGCGCCTCAGCAACTGAATGCACTGACCCAGCTGTGGCAACAGTCGTCAAGGAAACTGGATAATATCAGTTCATGATCCATTGATCTAACAATCCAACAGTCCTTCGATCCATCATCGATGGATCAGTCCGTCAGCCCGTTCAACCCCATCCATCCATCCCTCCAACCATCCATCCATCCATCCCTCCATCTATCCATCCATCAATCCATCCATCCATCCATCCATCCATTCATCCACGCAATGTAACTGAATACTTTTGTAGCACAGTAACTTTCTGAGTGCCTTTCGAAGGCATTCTTCGCTAACCTAAATAATTTTTGAGTTGATTAAGATTACGTCACTATAAGGAGTTATGTCACAACAATGCCATACTTTATAATAATAATCAAAACCGAAATATTTGGCTACTCCAGAACAACGGGTTGCGTCACAATAATAGACCTATCATAAAAATTGCAACGTCACAAAATACTGTGTCATATATTAATTATAATATTAATCTAAGCCGCAATATTTGGCTATGCCAGAACAAAGGGTTGCGTCACAATAATAAACCGATTATATATAATAATAAGCGATGTCACAAAATACTGTGTCATATAATAATTATAATATTAATCTAAGCCTAAATACTTGGCTACGTTAGAACAATAGGATACGTCACAATAATAGATAGCTCACAATAATATAGGCTATGTCGCAATAGTAATATACTTTATAATAGTAATATAACACGAAATATTGTGCTACGTCCGAACAATAGGTTACGTCACAATGACAGATAGCGCACAATAATAGAGTATAGGTCACAATAATAGGCCTACTATGCTTCATAATAATAATCTGTCACAATCAGGTCAGAATTCCAATAACAATTGGTTAATAGCAATAACAGATTAGGTCAAGTAATAGAATGGTTCAACATAATGGACTAGATCGCAATAATGACTCAATCACAATAAAAGAATTTGTGACAATAGTAGCAATAGGTAAGGTATGACATGTCATTATATTCGAAGTTTCACTGCAAGATATTTCTCACAAGCTGCAATCTTTTAAGTAATGGTTGCTATGGGCAGCCACTGGGGTGGCCAGAACGCTCAAAGACTTAAAGCTATTCAATGACACGGCACATTCATTGTCGCCTGCGGCCAGAGACTTTTGTCTAATTGCTCAAAAAGGCCGCATTACTGTCTGGCAATGGGCTTCATTACTAGACAGTCAATGTCTATGTGGTTCTACCTACATTAATAACAGTTGTTTGCAGACACGAGTTTTAACAACGTGCCCTCGCTGAGCTCTCACCGTGGTCCGCGAATTTTTTTTCAGCAAATAATCGAGAAATACGAAGCGGCAGGAAAAAATAAGGTCGGTTTATACGTGCATCTGGGTCAGAGCGAATGTCCTATTTATTAGCAGACAATTTCTGTATGTGACGGCCGAGCCACATCACTTTATTAGTCTCTGGCTCTTAGCAGACATTGCCCTCAAAATGTGTTTGGGTCAGGGTCGCAAGGTGAATGACAACAAATTGTTGACCTGAAGGGCGGCTCCAGGGCCAGTGCGACCATGCCACTCCTCGTGAGTTTAGGGGACGCCACTGAGTTGTTCCCAAACCGGTGTTTTCTGCAGAGTTATTATATAAAAATTATTTGTATGATAATAACGTTAAAGAGAAAAAGTGTGCCGAAGTGAAACAACAGAGAGGAAAAGCGAAGAACTAAAGGGCAAAGGGAGCGAGAAGTTATGAGATGTGCAAATGGAGAAAAACAGCCGAAAAGGTCATCAGATATATCAGCTCTATGCTGCTGCATATGCAGCCCTGTATATATATAAGGCTACTTTGTTGGCGTATACATGCATAGGCCATATAAGCATATACAGTATATCATATATATATTATATATGATAATACATCTGGATGTTGTGTGCTGCAGTTATGGACTGTTGTTATATATGTTTGTATATATGAATGGTTTGCATATATATATACACATACATGCATATAGAATATATAAGTATATATAAATAGACCTACGTAATATAGGCTTACATACAGTATGATGAAAGATATTCATGTATGCGTCAATAGTCTGTGATATAAATGTCTAGCCTATACATATAACATATAAATATTTGTAACCATATTCAGAATATATACGGATAGCATCCATTTCACATACTTACTTTGTGATATATTTATATTCATATATGTGCATACGTATTATATGGGGAAGCTTCAATTTAGCCTTGAAATGACTGTCAGGTGCAATTGGCGAAGATCCAACGCAACGCTTTTGCACATGCAGAACAAACGATCGTGGAGTTCGCCATGATTGCTCGGTGCCACAGAAATCACTTACGTCCTTCCATTTCCGGCCAGAAAATTGGCCATAGCATGGCCACTGGCCGCCCCACCACTTGCACGGGCTCCCTGGCCACCGCCGCAGACGCAGCCAACGAATCGTTAGCACCGGTTCTATAATATAGCGCATATAGTTGTGGTCGTATGTTTGGGACAGTTAATTGATTGATATCATTCGTCCATTAGACATCTAAGCCGGTTCTCCCTCTTCCTTGTGTTTATTTGTCTCTCTGTCATACTACGTATGTCTATGTGTCCTTGTCTGTGTGTGTCTGTCTCGGTCGTTACCTCTCGCTCAGTGAGACTCAATCTGATTAGCGCTGTTATTGTTCCACATGTCCGAAAAATTGGAAGAGTAACTCCC